>PVJO010000029.1:139982-429104 GCA_004026905.1 Hystrix cristata
TTTTTTTTTTTTTTTTTTTTTTTTTTTTTTTTTTTTTTTTTTTTTTTTTTTTTTTTTTTTTTTTTTTTTTTTTTTTTTTTTTTTTTTTTTTTTTTTTTTTTTTTTTTTTTTTTTTTTTTTTTTTTTAGTATTTCCTTAGCTCTGATATGACATTTTTATGTGACGTAAGTTTTTGTAGCATTTTGTTGAATACCAGAGACTGTCGCCATTGTGTCTAACCCCTCTATCGCCATTTCACACTATCTGCTAGTTCAGTCACTTTTCATAATGTAAAATGTTTCTGAGAAACTTGTCCATGAGCAGTGGCAAATTGAATTTTGAAATGATCATGTGTCTGATGTGGAATGAAGCGATGTTTGAATGTGGTTGAATATGTTGTATCTGAGCCTGGTCAAAGACCTTGTCCCATGGTTGAAGAATCTGCTTAATCAGCTACCTAGAAGCCATCATACCCAGGGAAAGTAACTGACTTACCTAACTCGTAAAGCTGAATGAGAATTGGAAGGCAACTTACTTATTCCTACCGGATGATCAGAATATAAATTACTTACTTTGTAACAGAAAGGTGTACTTGTGAAGTCTAATTATGATTTGAGGAATTGAAACATTAGAGGGAAATGAAGGGCATTAAAATTCGAAGGTAGACTAGCCTAGCGAACCCTGGTATCTTTCACTGTTTAAGAGAGATGAAGGAGATGTGGTCAAATAGTACAGTGAATATTTAAATTTATTACAGTAAAAGACACATTGCTATGAATTTCCTTCAGATTACTCCCTCTTTCTTTGAACACACTTATCCAATAGTTCTTGCCCTTTTGGGAAGGAGTTCTGGAAATCCTCTTTTGTGAGTGTCTTGTGCTATCATGGCTACCTTGATGCCCTGAATTGATCAGTATATTTACTTTTCGTGGTCATTTTGACTTTGACAGAGAGCCAGAAGTCACATGGTGTGACATCTGGTAAATAAGGTGGATGAGGATGCACCATTGTGTTTTTATGAGCCTGCCTCTCCATTGGATGGCAGTCTGCAGCAGCATTCATTGTATTTTTTTTTTAATCATACCTTATAAAGATACTCATGAAAGAGGACTTCTGGTGCTGTTTCACAAAGTGGCAAGAATAGCGGGATAAATGTATTCGAAGCAAGGGGGAGTATTTTGAGGGGAATTAATGGCAACCTGTCCTTTTTTTTTTTTTTTTTTTTTTTTTTTTTTTTTTTTTTTTTTTTTTTTTTTTTTTTTTGGTGCTGGGGATCGAACTCAGGACCTTGTGCTTGCCTTGCAAACACTGTAACCACTGAGCTAAATCCCCAGCCCCAAATGTGTTTTTTACTGTAATAATTTTTTAAAACATTCTCTCTGTATGTGTAAAGAAAAACAATTAGGAGAGACGACTATGTGGAGGTAAGCTGTTCTCTGCAGGGTCTTTCTGAGTGTCCGGTAACCTCTTTTCCTCAGCCCTTTTGGCTTTTCCTTTAAAATTGCACTTTTTAATGCACATTATATTTTACAAATTGTCTGATTTTTAGAGACATAGTCTCATAATGAACTTTGAATTTTAGCTGAGGTATAAAATTATAGAAAACCCTTTGCATGGCTTATTTCTCCATTTCCAGTACCCATACTTCATGTTTGGAAATTTTATGTGAAATCTCTCTCCTTTCTCCATTCTCTTTCTCATACTTGCCCACCCCCACTTTGCTATACCATACTTAACTACCAATTTCATCTCAAGCACTGCTAATGTGGTAGAGATACAGTGGTAAATAAGACAAAGTCCTGATTATTTTTTCCCCCACCTTCATTGCTTTGGTGTGTACATCATGTCTTTTTAAAATGTCAAGCTAGTTAAACATCTTAGAAACTGAAAGCCTGCTTACAAATTAAGTATCCTGTCAAGTAATATTGGAACAAAAAATAATTTTATGAAAATTCATGAATGAAGAAAATAATTCTTCACATATACTTTAAATTATTTCTTTTATAGGGAGAAATGCACTTCATCTGGCTGCTAAGTATGGACATGCATTGTGCCTACAGAAACTTCTGCAGGTAGTAAAAGTGGTTAAAACTTCAGTTTTATTATTTTGACAGCAAATAGTAAATATGTTTTTAATGTCTTCTGGAATTTGAGATCAAAGAAAATGGTGGGCTAACTTTGACTGTTAACTTACGTAGTAGTTTTTCCATCATTTGTTAGGAATGTGGACAATAAAGAATAAAAAGTCTAGGGAAATGAGCTGCATAACTCCGTGAATTAAAAATAAATAACAAAGACTTGACCTTCCTGTTGACATTAACTGGAGATTGGAATTTTCTGTTGTCTACAATACGGCATAAGATAAAGTGATACAGTGTATGATTTAGATGTTTCTGTACATAAGTATGTTAGACTACATACATTAGCATAATTAGTTAAATTTTTAATCAGGCAACCACAAAATTCTGTGAACAAATTGGCTGATTTAAGGTTTCAGTCAAAGGGTCCAGTTATACATTTGCCACCAAGTTTCACAGCAGCATTGATTTGTTCTTCTGATTTAGTGGTTCTTTTTAACTCTTGCTGAAAGAAAGAAACTCTAAACAATGACATATTTTCAATATTCCATGCAATTGTAATAGACCATATGTTTCCTGTTTGGTAAAATACTGTTAAATTTACACTTATATTATGTTATTATACTTGTTTCATGTCAAAATATTTAGTAGATTGTCTGAAAGTCTTTAGTTTCTTTGATAAGTGGAATAATTTAAGATTAAATAGCAGCTGTTCCTTTGAGTCTGGATATTGAATTTTAACAAAAGCTCTCCTAGATCACCAAGTTTCTGTGTTTTAACAGTATAATTGTCCCACTGAACATGGGGACCTGCACGGGAGGACTGCACTTCATGATGCAGGTGAGTGAAGGTTTTATTTGGACACAAAACATTTGTTAAAATGTGTAGCCATTAAAATTCATCTCAAGGTTTTAATGTGTATATATTTGCACAATTAATGGAGAAATACTATTAATCTCTTTGTGTACTTCCATTGGAAATTAGAGTGTGTTGAAATTAAAAAGATTCACTGAGTCACTGTTAATGGGCCAGCCAGTTTGCTAAGATACTAAGGGCTTAGAATGGAAAAAGCATCTTCCTGCTGTCCTGGAGCTCCAAGGGGGCCTGGGAGAGGAGGAATGAGGGAGGGAGGGAGGGAAGGAGTGAAGGAAGGGGGGATGAAGGGGGAGAGAGGAGAAAGAAGAGAGGAGAAGGAAGGGAGAGGGAGGAAGAAGGAGAGGAAGAGAGGGAGAGAGGTCAGCTTGGGGGAGGCAGAGTATGTGTGTTTAAGAACTGGTAGGAGAAATAGGAAGGAGGAAAGGCCTTTTTCTAAAACTGTCTATGCAATTAACGTGTCTAAACCTAATGTTTCTCACTTGCAAAAGGAAGGTAATCATACTATTGCAATAAGTAGTTATAATTAAATCATAAATAGTACCTGACATATTAAGTTCTTAATTAATGGTGGTGGTGGTTTTGATTTAGAGGTGTCAGTGCTGAATTTCATATCATTTTAATGTGCTATATTTTTAAAAAGAGTTTTACTAGTCATGTTTGCTATTTATTAATCATTCTTGTGTATTTAATTTGTCTGCATTATTCTCTATAAAGAAAGTACCCTGAAAAACATTTAAGTATTTTTGGAATGTGAGATAGCTTGACTCTTCTAAATCTGAAATTCTTACAGTTTACTAGAAGGCTAAAGAAAGGGGACCTCCTGTCCTCTCTTTTCATGTGCAGTATATAGAATATTTGCACAAATTAAAGTTATCTGCGTGAAAGATAAATTACAGTTAAAAATCTCCTTCAGATTTTTCTTTTTTTTATTTTTGCAATACTGAGAATTAAATTGCAGGCCTTATGTATGCTAGGAAAGCACTGTACCATCGAGCTGCATCCTCAGCCCTTTTTATTTTGAGACAGGGCCTCACTAAGTTGCTAGGCTAACTGGAACTTGTGATCTCCCTGTCTCAGCCTCTCAAGTAGCTAGGAAGGCACACTCCACCATGCCTGGTTTTCTTTCATATTTTTATGCCTTAATTTTTGTTCATTTTCTTCTTTTTGCATTTTATGTACCTTTTGGTGTTTTAATTTCTTGCTCAATGTGTTTTTTTTTCTTTTATTTTTGTATACAATGGTATTATTTACAAAACATTTTTACATACATTATTATGAGTTGTATGGGTTACTATCTTATTATCCATGTTTTTAAAACTGGCACAGCAGGGCTGATTGAAATCTTAATATTTACTCAGTGCATTTGTTAGTAGGATGGAGACTTTTTTGTTGTTCTAAGAGGACTTCAGTATCACCTTCTGCAGTCCAACCCTTGGGCCTTCCAGATATCTTTGTAGCCCCTACTTTCCACACATAGAACCTGGTATCCCCTTCCAGAGAGAGAAAATGCATAAACCAATTCAGTTACTGCACGTAGCATAAAGTCTTGGATTTCTTTCTGATGTGCAGTTCTCTCTTTTGGACTCTGAGGTGACTTCATGGTCCAGTAATATGTAAATTGCAAAAGAAGACATGTGTTCCCCCTGGCGTACAGTGAAGAAGCACCAACGGGATGAGTGAAATTAAGGCCCCCTTTCAGAAAGGGGAGAACAGAGAAGCATAGCAGTCACTAGGTAGTAACAGGTATCAAGTCCAGCTGAGCAATAACTTGCAAACTCCCTCCTGGGCTTGGAGTAAATACTGGGTACTGCCACCTTCTTCTTCTGTTCACAGTGGAAATCCCTTATCTCTTGTCCTGTGTGGCTCTTGGCTCTCCCTTCTAAGAATGACTTATTTTGCATGATTCCAGGCCTAGAGATCCCTTTTGTGGCAGCAGCCTAGGACTGGGATAATAATGAGGTTAGCCCACTGGGCTTTTGGAGTTTTGAATAGGACGATTCCCTTAGGACCTTGGTTGGTTTCTGGTCTGTTTGCTACCAGCCACTTCCATATACCAAGACCCATATCTAAAGTGATTTTCTAAACATGTGGTTATTTTCTGAACACATGAACACATGGTTCCTTTGGTTCCTTTCCTTCTCGTCATTATTTCTATACTCAACAGTTTCTACCTCATTTCAATGGCTACTTACTTCAAAGCCATCAGAAATAGTAGTCGTAGATGTTTAGGTTAGCTGGTACCTATTCTCTACAGGGTCATTCAGAGACCCAGATTCTTCCTTTTTTGCAGTTCTGCCATCTTATAGAATTGTCCTCAACTTTAAGGCTGGGACAGTAGCAGGCCCCTCTGAGTTCCGACTCACAGGAAGAAGATGGTGGAGAAAAGCACAGCCAGTTTTTTAAAGCCCAGAGCTGGAAGTACCACACCTCACCTTTTTCAGGTTCCCTTGGCAAACTCTAAGTCACATGGTCACACTCGACTGGGTGTCGGGGGAGGATGGAAATGTAGTCTTCCTGTTGTCATGGGCCTGGCAGTTTTGTTACCATGGAAGAAAGGGTTTAATCTGTGACTGGTGAGCACCTCACCGTCTGTGCTGTAGGGCCTTTAATACTGACTTCACATATTGAATGTTTGATAACTCTGGAGTTTATTGTGCTTTTCATCTTTTCTCATTTAGAGTTGGACTGATAGTTGTAAATTTTATAGTTTCTGAATTAATACATTCAGCTTATCTTTTTATTGAGGTTGATTATACATTTACACAAAAGATTTGCTGGGTTAGAGACATAAGAGATGAAAATTTACTCGATTTTCTTAATGTATATTTGGTTTAATTCTATTGAGTTTCACCAAAGGAAAAAAGAATACTGACTTTGTTCTTTTTGTGCTAATAATACATATACAACCATAATGTTCTGAAAAAATACTAGCACAGAGTATAAATCCTATTTTATGAATTTTACAAAAATGTTTTCCTAAAATTCTAGTGTTAGGAGGAAGCATAAAAATGAATCATTAAAAAACTGAGCTAACTTTAAAAATCAGAGCATTTTAGCCATGTTTAAAAATAGATGGCAGTGGGGGCTGGGGATTTAGCTCAGTGGTTAAAATGCTTGCCTTGCAAGCACAAGGCCCTAGTTCGATCCCCAGCACCAAAAAAAAAAAAAAAAAAAAAAAGATGGCAAATAGAAAATGTAACTTTGATTTTTATTATTTATGTTCACTCTTAGATTAATAGTATCTATAAGGCTGACAATATCCCTTGATCCTAATAAATTACTTAGAAAATTATAAAATGATATTTTCTAATCCACTAAAATGGAAAGTTGATGACTGCAGTTGTAAACTGAGATTGAAGGATGTGAAGATTGGTATTGGAAAAAAATTGAAGAACTTCTGTTGCCTTATATGGGCCTAGACAGACACCACGTGTCTTCCTGCAGATGTTCACCACTTTCCCTTTGTTCCTAAAGCAATGGCAGACTGTCCTTCCAGCATCCAGCTGCTGTGTGACCATGGGGCCTCTGTGAATGCCAAAGATGTGGTAAGTCAGTTTATGTTTATTCTCAGTTCAACTCATGTATTCTAACCTCCGCATTTTGGGAGACTTGTTCTCTTAATGCTGGTTTATTTTTCTTTTGCTTAGGATGGGCGGACACCACTTGTTCTGGCCACTCAGATGTGCAGGCCAACAATATGTCAACTGTTGATAGATAGAGGGGCGGACGTCAATGCCAGAGACAAACAAAACAGGTAATTGTTTTATTGTGGCTGCTAGGTAGCAGCTGGGTGCATGGAGTTATGAAACTCTACTGCTGTGACCTGGCCTTTCCATCCCCCACAGCTCTCCTTTTCCTTGACCTGTTCTTCCTTGGACTTAGCATCCACTTTTCTCCAGAGACTGCAAGAAGGAAAGTGGGAAATAGGGAAAGAGGACCAGCTGAGTGCTGAGTGAAAAGCAGTGTTCAGGGCCTATACTGGGGTCAGAAAATTTACAGAAAGAGAAACTATATCCCAGTTATTTTAAGCTTTTAAAAATCTGTAATAAAAATGGACACAAGTAAATATAGAAAAATAAGAAAGTTACAGCTACCGTCTATTTCTTCACTTGTGAATCTTTTTTTAATTTTTACTTTTATTTGTACACGTTTGCAGTACATAATGATTACATTCCTCTCGGGGAGTTAGCACATCTTAATTCTTTCTACTTCTCTCTCCCTCCATGTCTTGGTTCCCTTCTCATTTGCAAAAGATCTATCTCTCTGTTACCTATTATCTATCTTTTGTCTTGCTCTTTAATTTATATTTCGGGTTTCTCATATAAGAGAAACCATGTGGTATTTAAACTTGTGTGATTTATTTCTCTTAACATGGTCTCAAGATGCATCCATTTTCCTACAAGTGAGTCAGATTTATCCTTCTTTGTGGTAGAGTAGTACCCCTTAATGAAATTTAGACTAAGAATAAAACAATATAAAGAACCAGTGAATTGAAAAGTTGGTTCTTTGAAAGAACAAAACAGACAAGCCCTTAGCCAAATTTACTAAAACAAGACCCACATCAGTAGAAGAGGCAAAATCATAACAGACACCACCAAAATCCAGAAGATCATTATTAAGTATAATGAAAAATTGTATGGCATTCTTGAAAAAATGGACAGATTCCTAGACATATACGAATTACCAAAACTGAACCAAGAAGACATGAAATCTTTTGAGATGAAAGTGGCTCTTGGATGTTCTGGAACTTGATATGGGTCAGTTTAGATTCCTTGAGGTGTTTTTTTTCCTTAGCCTGCCAGGCACAATGCTGTCTCTTTCTCTGAAAGTCCGTTTCTATACCCCAAGTTTCCTGTAGTTTATTCTTCCTCCTGTATTTAAGCGTCTTGTAGTTGGTATGCTCTAGTGATTTCTACCCATAATGCTCTTTCTCCTTCTCCAGGTCTAGTGTATCCTGGTGCTTGCTAGATCATAACTCCAGTGTTTATGGTCACAAAATTTCTGATGACAAATATCTGAAATACATCTCCCCCATTAGCTGTAATGTAACTAAAATTTATGAGCTCTTATAGATAATTGCTAAAAAAAATCTTTCTTCTCTTTTTACTTGATTTTACTCTTTTAAACATATGCTCTTTAATTCATTGGAAGTAGACAAATATAGTACAATTTTTTGATATCTGATTTTATAGCTGTGATTGTTTTTATTGTTCAGACATCTGAAAGGAGGAAATTCTTAAGCAGCTAAATCATTAATGTGACTGAGAAAGTGGGTTTTCAATATTTGTGTTAACAGAGGCTATAACCTGCTTCTAAGTATGACTAAGAAAATTCGATTTTAAAATTATATTTTTGTATCGGGAATGATCTAGTTGATCCATATATAATGCCTTATTTTTTTTATCTTATGTTTTTAAAGCACTTTTTTCTCCACACTCTGTTTGCAAGTGTTTTCTTTCTGATTTCCCTTTAGCATTTTAAAAATCAAATAACGAAAACTTTGTTAATGCCTGTTTTATGTAGAGTTTTATACCAGCAATACCAGCAACTCTGGGTACAGGGTACCCAGATCACATGCATGGAAGAATGAAGACAGGAATATGTTGTCTTATGAAAAGCAGTAAAGATAGAGGACTTGACAAAAAATTTCTAGGATCCTCCTAAATTTTCATGACAATACAATTGTTGCATGATTACTATTTACTGATATACTGTGAGATGTTTAGGTGTTCGTGGTTCTGTTGGCAGAATAAAGCCATGGTCCACATTAGCCTTTGAGTAGTTGGGAGAAGTCTATATGAGGAAACAAGTTTCAAATGAAATCTAAAGACATGAAAGTTTCCATGTAGAAGAAACAAAGTTCTTTTAAACAGGACATTGAGAATAGAAACTGATTCTTTTCTGGGAGGAGAGGGATTTGTAGGGGAAGTTTGTATGATGTGGTTCAGTTTATGAAAGGACTTTGAATAGCTGAGTTTTGAGAAGATGAGGTAATAAGATTAGTTGTGGAAAATTTTTGTGGTATTTACTTACAGATATTGAAGAATGTGAGTAAACTAGGTTAGTTTGTTGGTAAGAGTAATTAAAATATATATGAGGATGTAAGACTTCAGCTCTGCAAGCTAAAGACAAAGGATGTGTTTTTATAATATGATGAAGTTAAAATAGAAGCTATAAGTTTAAAATCTGTCTCTAATGAATACAGCTTGTTAAAGTAGGATCCGTGTCTTAAGAAGGCCTTCTGAGAGTTCCTTAGCTTTTCCTCAAGATGTTGTATTCTTCATTATCCTTCTAGAACTGCCCTCATGATGGGTTGTGAGTATGGTTGCAGAGACGCGGTGGAAGTCTTAATTAAAAATGGTGCAGACGTAAGCTTGCTGGACACCCTTGGCCATGATAGTTCTTACTATGCTCGAATTGGTGACAATCTGGACATTCTAGCCTTACTGAAGACCGCAGTGGAAAATACCAGTAAAGGTACCATTCATTCTCTGTGACTAGAAGCATCCAGGTTAATAAAAAGCAGCTTTTAAAGACTTAGATAATAAGAGGAATAAACAGGGTTGGTTCTTGACCCTGTCCACCAAAGACTTGATTAGTTCACATCACAGTCACTTGTTTTGAGTCAGTGTGTATCACATATATTATCTAGTCTATCAAGTAGACCCTAATACATAGGGGGCTGATTTAAGAACCTAGAAGGAAGAGTCAACTCAGGTGTTTTATTGGTATTTTTAATTGATGCATAAAAATTGTAGGTGTTAATACTGTTTGATAAAAGAGGAGTGAGGCTCCTAAGTTTTATACCTACACAGTTCTAAAGAAAGAATCATTGTTTACATGTGCATATAAAATATTCAACTGATGTATTAAATGCCTGTGCCTGTACCAAGTATTTTTCTGTGTTTCTGAAAGAGAAATTGAAAAATACAGAGAAGCACAATGAAAAAAGTTCATTGCTCATTCTACCACTGAGAATCCCCTATTAACATTTGGAAGCATTTCTTTCCTTTCATTTCCTTACCTGTAAGATCAAGATCATCTGTAATACTGAGTTATAGCTTACCTTTATATGTAAAATATTTTAGAGGCTCTCCCCTCATAAATATTTTTCTACAGTATAATTTTTATGGATGCCTCAGGTTTCATTTATTTAAATTTCACTTAATAAAGCTATTTTCCATAGGAGGTGTTTAGGTTATTTGCAGCTTTTCACTTGTAGGTCCTTGCATGTAAATATTTTAGCATATTTTTATTATGCCCTTAGGATCAGTTCCTAGAAATGCAATCACTGAGTTTCAATAAGCTTTCAGGTATATATTGACAAATCACCTTCCACATTCCCTAAATATTGTCATATTTTTAAAAAATTCTCTAATTAGGCAAAAATGCTAGTTCAATACTGTTTTAAGCATAAGTTTTGCAAAGAAAATAAAAAATAGTAACTTTTAGAAGAAACTTTGAGTCTATTCATTTAATATCACCTCACTGGCATTGTTAGGGAATGCATGAATACCCATGTTACCCTGCTATTCCACTGTTTTTCTCTCTTTAAATCTTTAGGGAGAGAACTTTGGAAGAAAGGACCATCTTTGCAACAGGTAGATCTTCATTTTAATTTTAAAATTGTATCTGTTGTGCAATTTAAGTTCTTTATAAAACTGGTTAATGACATAGAGAGCTGTTCTGTGTTTCACGCATGCATTCTCCTCAGTCAGTCATCAGTATATATAGAACCTGGCTGTTAAGGTCACCAGGTCTCTTTAAGGTTCTGTCAGTCAGCCTAGGAAGTCGCCTCCTGATCTGGGACTTGAACACCCATCCTTTTCACAGTGTACCTTTTTGAGATTCTTAAACAATGAATTTTAGTGTGGCAGACCATAGACAGTTTTTCCCTTTTCTTCCACACAAAGCCAAATATGCACTCTTATGGGAAAATTCTTCCAATGCAATAAGAAATGAAAACAGAGTTCTAAATTGATTATATTTTGTGATTCAGATATTGCTGCTAGCATTTTTATTTCTTCTTAGCCTCTTTTTTTCTTGTGTATTTAATTGAGGACTTTAAAAAACGTAATACATGAAACAATTCATACATTGTACTAATTTTATTAACATTGTTATTTAACCCTGGTTTTGTGTCCCTGTTTGAGTAAATGTCTTATGTTTTCCTCTTGTCTCTTCAAGCTAAAGCAGTCTTGGTTTATGGCACTCTGGCTCCAAAGCTAGTATAGGCAGCTTTCCTCTTCCTCTGGCTATTCCCTTCGAGGCTTTCAGCTTTTCTGTAGGGAGAGGAACCTGGCACTCCCAAACCCTGGAGAGAAAGGAATCAGGTACCTCCTAAATACATCTCATCATCATTCTGTATCACTTTTCCACCTCTTTCCTGTCTGAAAGCTGTTTTAAGGCTTTTCCTTTTCCGTCCATCAGAATTAAGTAGTGCAGTCACACGTGGGGTCATGTCTGTTGGCACTTCTCTTTCCTATCTGGACCAACTGTTCTCAACCTTCTCCCTGTTCCTCAGACATCCTAAGTGGAGTAGAATGAAGTAAAATGTATATTGTTATGTCTGTAGCAGCCATTTCACATAGAATCAGAGGAAAATGAGTTCTGTAATGTATAGATATTTAAAGTAAAGAATTATTGAATGTTGTTATGGGAATGGTACTGTGCTCAGGACTCTAGGAATTAGCTAAGTGTATACAATTAGTTAATATTCTACTGGGAGCAGCAAGACTAAGGCTCCTAATTACTGTGTTTCTATTATTTATTAAATATAGAATACCTACTGTAAGTAGGATTTATTTTTATACTAAGAGCCATGTCATCCCTGTTTTCCAGAAGACTGCAGTATTGTAAAAGCAGGACTTAGTCCTTTACTCAGCAAATAACCACTGAACACCTACAATGTGCCAGTTCTCTCCTAAGTGCTGGGCTATTGTAGAATACACAGTCCCTGCTCTCAGGGAGCTTCCCTGCCAATAGTCAAAGCTCAGTGGTAGAGCATTTGTCTTGCCTGCACAAGGCCCTGCTTGAATCTCCAGTACCACAAAAACAAACAGCTGGGCCCCTGAACAATACACAAATGAATATTTAATATCACAGTAGGGATTAAAAGATGAAGAGGGAGAGGCTGGGGCCCTGTGGGAGAAGCCTCATGGGCAGAGGGAAGGATGTGACTCCCCAGCCACTGATGAGAGAGCATATTTAGCTGTCCATGGGGTCCATGTGCACATAGGGGAGGGAGCAAGAGAAGAGACTGATTAAGTAACCAGGTGACAGCTGGAGGATCTGTATGGTGATGACACTAGGAGAAGACAGTATGGAGCCCCTCTCAGGAACCCGAGGTACACTGGAGTTTTTTCAGGGTGCTAAGAAGGCTTTGTAGAGCTGGGGTGAGGGTGTTGCTCAGTGGTAGAGCGCTTGCCTACCATGTATCAGCCCCTGGTTCAAGCCTCAGCACCTTAGAAAGACAAGGAAAGGCTTTGTCAGGAAGGTGGGTCTTCACAGATGGGGTGACATCGTGTGTCTCAGCAAGGTGGAGTGGCGAGTGGAGGTAGTGGGTGAGAATGCTGCATGAAGATTGGGGATTGAAGTGGTTTGATGAAGTTAACTGGGAGCAGACAGCAGATTCCTCTTGCAACAGTTCCTTGGTAGGAGGAAGGAGCTAAAATGTAGTTTGGACCAAATTCTGGCTACTGGAGATCTTTTTAATACAGGGTCTATCCCTCCAATTCTAGATCCAGAGACATTAGAATGATGCTTTAAAAATTTTGTTAAACAAAAGTCCACAAGTAATATGAAATATGAGAAAAATTTCTTGGAGAATTAAAGCAGTACCTTAAAACATTCAAGGAGAGAGAGAACTTTCAAAATGACTTATTGTGTAGATTTAAAGATTAATCTGAGTAAGAAAAAAAGGACGTTGTTTTCTTGTTTAATCACTGTCTTATGTTTTTTGGTAAAGCAATTCTATAAACTGGAATAAAGTTTCAAGGCAGCCGGTGTACAAAAAGAGAACATATCCCACCCCACCCCCAAATTATTTAGAGACTAATTGAATAGCCTGGGCCAGAGGAGTTTTTGTCTCGCCCTTAACACGACTCTCTTGTTTCAGCAGTGCTCAGAGAAGTAAATAATCTCTATATTGTCTTTCAAACTTAGTGTGACTTCCTCTTCTCCATCCTTCTTTTGTTTTTTAAACTGCATTCTTCCTTTGGGAGTGGTAGTTGATGTTTTGTACTACATCTTACATTTTGTGTCTAGTACAAGTTTTTTCTTATCAGAACTTTGTAACTTTAGATAAAATAAATCTTTCATAAGTTTTTAAAATTTGGTTAGTATTTTGAAAGAAGTCATATTTGATTTATTTAAATCTATATCCTTGAAGATGCTTTCCATCTGGGGAATTTAAATGGAAATACTGCCACCTTGTGTTACATAGAGCAACATTTAATGTTAGATGAACTGCAAAGCAGTGATTGGGCGTGTTGCCTGATGAGAAAACTATAGTACTTTCCTGTGTTCTCTTACTTGTTAACCTGTCTTTTCTTAATGTTTTCCCAAAGTGGAATTTATCACACATGCAAGATGAAGTAAACATGAAGTCCAGTCAGAGGGAGCATCAAAACATTCAGGTAAAGAGAAAAAAAAATTGGTATCTCCTTTTTAAAAGATTTCCAGGGTTATTTGTAGTGTGATGTAGAAGAGAGGGAGGGAGCAAGAGAGCCAGTGAAATGAGCAGGGAAGCTGGTTATGGCCTGGGACTCTATTTGCTTCCACTGTCCCTTCTATAAGAACCGATTTACTACAAATGTTAGGGTCAGTATTATATAGTTAAATTATATTGCATTAGAGGTATGGTATAGAATGTTTTGTTTTAAAGTATATCAGAAAAAAGGCACATAATTTAACAATTTCATATATAATTCTGTGGATCTAAATGTTTCTTTGTGATGTAAACCGTGCCTTTATGTTCATCTTTATGTTTATTAATGTAAATAAAATTAAATTTCTTAAAGTATTTTTTATTAAGAAAAATTATTTTGTTAAACTAACTGCACAGTTTACTTTTTAGCTTGGTCAGTTTTCTAAAATTATTAGGTGAATTTTGTTGAGAGAGGAATCTGTGATTAGTTTATGACTAAAACATCATTAAATTATAAATTAAGTAGCTGTTTTCAATATAATAACATGAAAGGATTTTATTTGGTTTTTCTGATTTCTGATGTAGTATTAAGGAACTGAGATAAAGCCTTAAATAGGAGGCTTTAATGTTTTATCAGAGCCCTGAAATAATAATTAGTTTAATGGAAGTATTAGAATACTCGTATAACCTTGGGAGGTCTTAAGCAGAAGTTAAAATGGCATATTCTGCTATTTTCTGTTTTTATGTATTGTTTTTATGTATTGGAATCATGACTGTATGCCTTCTTTATATGTATTTGTATTTTAGATATTATAGTACAGTCATTTGTCATTGAAACTATTATATCATGTATACGTAAAATTATTTTATATGTGTTATGTATCTGTGTATGATAATGAATTGCTTTTGAAAATTTCTTTTAGCTGGACGAGGTGGCACATGCCAAAAATACTACTTGGAAGGCTGAGACAGAATGATCACAAGTTCTAGCCCAGCCTGGATAACTGAGCCATTTACACTAAATCACTGTGTTTCAAATTTAAAAACTAAAAAGAGTTGAAGATGTACTTCAATGCAGAGGTCCTGGGTTAAATATCCAGTACTGAAAAAAAATTTTTCTTCTATAAGAATTACTCTTTGCACCAGAGAGACTAGGAATATCTCAAGCTTATCATTCTTTATGGCAGAGTAGTACTCCATTGTATAAAAAACCACATTTTCTTTATCCATTCTGCTGTGAGAAATGGAAGTGTAAATAAAGACTGAAATGTATTATACTGGGAAAGGGAAGGAAATGTCCAAATGGGAAAGGGGACAAGGGAGGGGGATGGAACAGAGGACACGAGAAATAAGAATGGAAGGAAAAATGGAAACGAAGCTTTTGTAAATAGGCAAAGAGGAGGGGTGAGGGGAGGGGAACGGGGAAGAAAGAAGCAACAAGGTATGTCATGTACAGGCACAAATCCCCTGTGATGACTGTTATCACTATGTACATCTAAAATGTACCATTAAAATAAAATAAAATGAGAAAAGAAAAAGAATTACTCTTTACTCTTGTCTGTTTTCTTTATTGTTAAGGATCTGGAGACTGAAAATGAAGATCTGAAAGAGAGGTTGAGAAAAATTCAGCAAGAACAAAGAATACTATTGGACAAAGTCAATGGCCTACAGTTACAGCTGAATGAGGTAAACAACCTGCCTGATGAAACACTCCAAAGCCTGTTTTGCTACTTACAGTCGTCGCCATCAGCACGTTGTCGTATCACCTGTCACTCCGTCCTGGTGCTGAGGGCGCAAGATGCCTTTTCCCTTCGGAGACTCGCACCTTCCCAGGGGCCGGGTCCCTCGCTCAAGCTTCCTCTGCTACGTGTGAGCCAACTGCAAGCAAGAGGCGTCCTGTCACTGCTGATTCTGAGGGAGCCACCTGAGGGGAGGGTGCTTCCTCCAGTCTCCAGCAAGAGGGGCCCAGACAGGCCAGGCAGCACTGTTAGGGGCAAAATCGCAGCAGCAGTGACCCGTGTTTTACTCTGTGTTGTGCCTTGGAAATGCAAGAAATATTCATTAGTCAGCATTTTAGAAGTGAAGGAGAAAATATATGAAATTAACTCTTTACAATGCACATTTTACCATTCGAGTGGCTGGTCCAGTTGTGTCATTTGCAGTTCTGAATGGAAATGGCACTCTCAGGCATAGACCTTCCAGTCAGCTCCTTAGTTCTCTACTCTTGAATAAGCGCCCAAACCTGGGTGGCCAGATACATGAGGGCAGCTTTACCCACGGACGGTAGAGACTGAACAAACACAGGAGAAACCCCAAAGCGACGGATTATGCAGGGAAAGAAATTTTAAAAAACTGCATACAATTAATATCTTTAGTGAGATAGACTACATCGTAGGTATGAGTTAAAGGAGAATTTCTGATATCAGAAATAAAGCTGGAAAAATTCCCTGCAAGTATAGGAAAAGAGAAAAGGCTTGGCAAATTTAAAAAGAGGAAGAAGATTAAAAACTACACTAAGTGGTTTGAATAATAGTTGTTCCAGGAAGAGAGAAGAGAGGGAAAAAAAATCATTAATGAAGGAACTCAAGAAAATTTCCCAGAATTGAGAGTCATGTTTTTTTCATTATGAGAGGGCCTGCCATTGATGAAACTCAGAGTCATCGTCAAACTTGAGGTAAGTGAGGGCAGAGAAGAGCTACAAATGTCCCTCCCACTCACCCAAAAAGTCAGGTCACCTGAGAAATCAGAAAGCCTTTGACTCTCTTAGCTCTGATATTGGGAATGAGAAGACAGTGGAGCAGTGCCCTCAGAATTTTGGTGAAAATATATTTCATATTAGAATCTAATAGCCAGCCAAATACTCAACTAGAGAGGAGAGAATAAAGATAATTTCAGACCTACAGGTGTATTAGTTGCTTTAATAATGTGTAATGAGTTGCTGTCACACTTAAAAGCTTAAGGCAAGGCTATTTATTATTTTATATACTTCCTGGAAGTGGCTTAGCATGGTGGTTTTGGCTTCAGGTCCCTCGTTAGGTTGCAGCCAGGCACTTGGCTGGCTTCAGGATCTGAAGGGCTAAAGGATCTGCTTCCAAGATTTCTGATATGACTGTTGTCAGGGGCTCTTGTCACAAGGCTTACCAAAGGACAGCTCATGCCATAGCAGCTTTGACTGAAAGTAAATAGTTGGCATTTTAACACATATTTTTAACCCTGCACTTTAGAAATATAGAATACATATGTGCCTTTCTAGTAAATATACAAGGATGGTGGTACAGATGTTCATTTTATTGTGCTTTAAATAATACTTAAAAATTCTGAACTATGACATTATACTATATGCTCAAATATATGTGACATTTCACAGTAAAAAAGTTAATATCAAGAGAGAAAGCAGTTATCAATAATTTAGGTATGTGATAATAAAGGACTGAACTACAGTTGAGGCTCTGGAATGGGAGAGGAATCAGCAGCAGACAGAAGGAAGAGCAAGTAGAACCTGGACATTATTTTGACTCAAAAGAATTGCATGTACTTCTGAAACTAGTGAGAAGACGGATGACAACTCATACAATAGACTTGGCACACAGAGACATTTTCTTCCCATGTCCTTGTCCCCAGTCTTAAAAAGCTATTTGCCAAGCTCATGCCTTATAAAATAAAATTTCAAGAATTAAAATACCTTTCTTCTTATATTTAGGAAGTAATGGTTGCTGATGATCTGGAAAGTGAGGTAGGACAATGAATTTTATTTTAAAGCTATAAAAATGTTTTATAGAGTGAAGATGATTTTGCAATAAAAGTTTAAGTCTTGAATTGTGTTGGAGACCAGGATTCTATTTCTGGTTATTGTTTATAGGTAAACACAGAAACTGTATGTGACAAAAATTGTTTTGAATGTAGTTTGCTATGAAACATCTTGTGAAAATATGAAAATTCTAAACTATATGAAGAAAATACCTGAAAATAGTGATTTAAAACAATAGAAATTTGAATTTTTCATAATAGTGTTTGTATATATTATGTGTTTTATTTGTATAGTTATATAAATTAGCAACTCTATTAATACTTAAAATCCACCAGTTTGGAAAACTCATTAACTGTAGTCCTCAGAACAATTCCAACTCACAGTTTCTAAAAGACATTTTTTTTTTTTTGGTTGTTTTTTTTTTTTTTTTTTGATGCTGGGGATCGAACTCAGGTCCTTGTGCTTGCAAGGCAAGCACTTTAACCACTGAGCTAAATCTCCAGCCCCTAAAAGACATTTTTAATCATATTTCAAGCACAGGGTGATTTTCTCTGTACTTCTTTCTATTTCAGAGAGAAAAACTGAAGTCCCTTTTGGCAGCTAAAGAAAAGCAACACGAAGAAAGCCTAAGAACCATCGAGGCCCTGAAAAGTAGATTTAAGTATTTTGAGGTATAGAAAGCTTAAATTATTTCCAGTAATTCACAGTGAGACTAGTAAGGGCTTGGTATTAAACTTGAATTTGAATTCTAAATCTATTCTTTACAGTGTAACCTCAGGTAGTTTATTTCAGTCTCTGGCAAAATTGGGGTACTTTTCCCTTTCTGCATGCACTGTAAAGGATCGGTGCAATCCTTTCAAGTTGGCTAGCGTGCAGCTGACAGTCCCATCCCAGTTTCTTGTCCCTAACCTTCATGCCCATCCTCCTCTGTTCAGAACCTCAGATTTTTAGCAGTAGTTTTGCAGTGATTGTGCTGGCCATGGTAGTAGAGTGTCATATAAAGCATTTTGTGTCCAGAGTTACCTGAGGAAGGATCGTGTGTATGTGGGTTGACCAGAATGCCTTGGTGAGAGTAGTGTGTTAATAAGCCTCAGGTTATATGCTCACCTTTGATGGAATCCGTTAGTTTTTAGTTTTTCTGAGGCTGTGTTTTTTTAAACTTTTTGTTGAAATATAATAGACATTAAAAAGTACCCTTGTTAACCACGTAAAAAGTGGGTAAGTTGATAGAGTCTCAAAACCTGAATACCTGGGCTGGGGATGTAGCTCAGTGGTTAGGGTGCCTGCCTTGCAAGCACAAGGCCCTGAGTTCGATCCCCAGCACCAAAAAAAAAAAAAAAAAACAACAACAAAAAAAACCCTGAATACCCACATAAAGGATCAGGACATCAGCAGCACCCAGAGATCCTCCCTCATGTGCTCTTCTCTTCACTACCCACTCTCCTCACTGGCAGTGTATCTGCTTTCCTGACTTTTAACTGCACGGATTTATTTAGCAAGTCCATAGCATATATAAGTATCATTCATCACTGGGGGACACTGGAGAAAGTGGCCAATTTCTTACTGAGGACTGTAATGCCAAAGTACATTTTTAAAAAGTGTCTTAGTCCATTTGCACCTCCACACCAAAATACCTGGAGCTGAATAACTTGTAAAGAACAGAAATGTGTTTCTCACAGTTAAGGTGGCTGGGAAGTCCAAGATCAGGGGGCCATTATTTGGTGTCTGCTGAGGGTCTTCTGGTGGCACCTTCACACAGTGGAAGTGGCAAGTTCTGTGCCCTCACTTGGGGCCCAGACTAGTTCTCTACCACTCTCTTCTAAGGCCATCATTCATTCATGTGGCCGAGCCGCTGAGACTCAGTCACTTCCTCAAGGACCTACCTCTTAAACCACCACAGTGGGAATTCAATTTCAACGCATTTTGACGGACATGCAGATAATAACAAAAAGTAACTTTTTTGTAAATAAAAATTGCAGCTTTAAAAAAATAATGTAAAATAGGGATCAATTTCACAGGTGTAATATTGCATGAAAGAAACCTGACACAACGTGTACCGCACAGGTCCATTATGCCACACAGGTCCATTACTGTGTAGCCCAACAGCACATAAACCAATCTGAGGTGTTAAGTTTAGAGTGACAGTCGCCCCTTGGTGAGGGCCTTCTGGCTGGGCTGGGAGGTAGAGAAGCTTCTGGGCTGCAGTAAACCTTGTGTGTCTTGGTCTGGATTGTGGTCACCCAAGGTGGACATGTGCAGAAAGTCACACTTAATATCAGTGTACTTGAGTACAGCTTAGTTATACCTTGATACATCTTTAAAAATGACTACAAAAAGTGTTCTGTATTTATGCTGCATTCCAAAGATTATTCGGAAACAGTTTTATAAACTAAAGAATGCTATAACTACAGTGGCTTCTGTTCTTTTCACATTTGAAGGCTCCTTTTTAAGGTCAGTTGGAACATAGGCATACCCAGCATTGTCATGGTATGGGGCCCTGTGTTGAGAACTACTCTGTGTACTGCATACACATCCATAAATACCGCAGCCCTGTGTTATTGGTGTTTTCACTGTAAGAGCAAGGGGGCCAAGGAAGACAGAGGTTCACAGAGAGGAAGTGGCAGAGCCAGAACTTGAGCCTGGGCATCTGGTTCCTTGGTGCTCTTCCGTATTCCCACCTAGTTTTACACTTGCAATAATAGCATAGATGATAGACAGGGCCTGTGAGGTATTCATCAGTCTGATACCTGTCATTTGGGTACTATTTATATATTACTTCTAGGTTGTCGAATCTCTCTGTATGTCCTAGAATATGATGTTTTTCTGTAGCTTTAGACAAACTCAAATTTGTCAAATTTATAACTTTCAGTGAGGTCATAATAAATTATAGAAAAGTAGCTTATTTTTCTTATCACCAAACCATTGTGTATTTATTTTCTAAAAATTAGAAAATATAGATAAACTAAAAGCAGAAAATAAAGACCTTTGCTGGGTGTGGTGGCCCATGCCTATTATCCTGGCATTTAGGAGGCTGAGGCAGGAGAACTTTTGTGAGTTAGGGTTAGTTCAAGTGAGTTCAAGACCAACCTGAACTACATAACAAGACCCTGTCTCAAAACAGATTTTAAAAAAGGACATCTATAATAGTAGTGCTGTTAGCACCTGAGTAATATCCTTTTCATCCTTTGTGTATTATGTACTCATTTGACAGGTGAGATCATGTTGTTCATTGTGTCTTGTAATGTTTGTCATTCTACATAATGGGGACAGTCCTCAGTTAGTACATATTGATTGTAATGAATTTTTATACTCAGAATGATTATTTTACTTTCAAAAAGAAATTACAGGACCCATTTTTTTATGTGGCCCAGCATTTGTGAAAGCTAAAGATGACTCAGCCACTATGGTATCATATCACATGCTTAGGGATGTAGCTTAATAGTAGAATCCCCCTCCATTCAATCCCCAGGACCACACACATGCACAAAACAATAACAGCAACAACAAAACCTTTCATCAACTGTTAATAGTATTACCGAGTTATGTGTAACACTGAATATGTGGCTATTTCTCATATGTTTATAGGAAAAACATAGGGAACTATGGATGTTTTAGAATGAGGCTGATTTTCTGTAAAATTCATGTATTCATTTTCATTTGAGAAATGCAGGAAAGATAATAAAACCAAGTTAACATTTTTTGAACTTCTCGTGTGCATAGTGACCTCCCCCACATACATATATATGCCCATTTGGTAAGTTATTACAAATTCTAGTTTTAAATATTGCATAGAATAAAGAGCTTAACCATACTTATTGATATTTTTCTATATACTTGGGGTGCTGATATTAACTTAGCTATGAAACTCTGTAGACAACTTTATCTGGGCCATCTAACTCCAGGTTTGATATGTAGTTGTCAGTGCTAATACCCAAGGACATGAACTACACCCACAGACCCTTATGTATTAGACTCTTTGTATTCTCCTTACTTGGGAAAGGGAGCATTGCCTGTGTATTTCAGTTTTGAGCATCCAAAATGTCTCTGTTACTCTCTTTTTACTAACTGATGGATTGACAGATTTATTACTGTGTGTAGGCTTTTGGCTCAGTTTCATGTTCTGTTCTCTGCCTACTTTTGCCTTCAGAAGTAATCAGGGTTCAGTAAATTCTGAAAGATGAGATTATGCTAATACTCGTGGTCAATAAGTGAGGTTTCTGCTCCCAACAGGGCAAAGTAAAATGAGTCCTTGGTGGGAATGTAGTACTTTCTTCCTTTTGAGGCACAGCAGCAGCAAACACTAGGTATTGAAAGTTATTTCAGTTCCTTTGAGGCTCACTTTTTTTTCTTTAGTGTAATAAAGGTTTACCTTAAAACACTTGGCTGCTTTTATTAAAATCCTTAGTGAAGTAGTTTATTCCCCATGGATCGCTCTGATTATTGCTAGTGCAGTATCTTTTTGTGGGGTCAAGTAGAATAATATCTATAGAAACAAGGAATGTCAAAAATGTGGTTTTTTTTTTTTTTTTTTTTTTTTTTTTTTTTTTTTTTTTTTTTTTTTTTTTTTTTTTTTTTTTTTTTTTTTTTTTTTTTTTTTTTTTTTTTTTTTTTTTTTGTGGTGCTGGGGATCGAACTCAGGCCCTTGTGCTTACAAGGAAAGCACTCTAATCACTGAGCTAAATCCCCAGCCCCAAAAATGTGGTTTTAATGACCGAACCATTCAGGGGTGAAAGATACAACATTTTACAAGATGAAGCAACATTCACCTAATATGTTTTAATGTATGCTTCTGATTTCAGAGTGATCATTTAGGATCAGGAAGTCATTTCAGTAACCGTAAGTATAAAAGTATGGATTATCATTATGGGGTCACCCAATTCAAGCAAGAAAGAAGTGCTTGCCTATTTATTCATCTGACCATGTGTAATTCTGCTACTACTTAGTGTGTACCTCAGTAGGTGGAGCTAGGAAGAGGTTCAGTTGGGTACTGAAGACTCTAGCATAAAACCCGCTAGTCACTGTGGTCCTGGTTTTCTGTGGCCACACATAATTTAAAATTGTAAATGGTATGAGTTACCAAGTTTGCTGTGTTGATTAGTAAACATTCATCTCATGATAATTACAGTTTTTTATGGAAAGAAATAATCATAGTTTTGTGATTCTGAGACATCAATCTCAGTGCTGGTAAGCATTTCACAATTACAAGTTCCATAAACAACTATTTATTATTTTAGGACCATACATGGTTAGTCTTCACTTTTGTTTATCCTCTAATTTTATAAAGTTTTTCTATAAAACCTATTTTTCTCTTTGCTTCTTAGTTGAGTATTAAAACTATCCTTTAGCTAGTACGACAGCAGTATTCTATGACTTTCAAAGAAACATTTTAATTTTGATTATATATTTTATAATAGCCATATAACCTGTTTAACCTAATCAAATTAGTACCTATTATTCACTAGGCTGTAGATACTTCACTTGTATTAATAGAAATGAATTTTTTTTTTTTTTTTTGGTGCTGGGGATCGAACTTGGGTCCTTGTGCTTGCAAGGCAAGCACTTTAACCACTGAGCTAAATCCCCAGCTTCACTTGTATTAATAGAAACAGGAAAAAATGTGAATATTTTAGCTCCACATTTAGCTCAAGGATAATTTTATGTTGTACCTCCTTCTTTTAATTGGATAGTAAAGAAAAAGAAATAATAACATTTAATGCTTACCCTAAGCTGGTGTGAATATTTAAGTTAAGCTGTCATTTTTTTGGACTTATTTAGGAAAAGAAGATGTGCTTAAACAAGGTCCAATGTATATGATGGAATCACAGGTAATACTTTTTTAATTTTAAAAAATACATAAAATATTTGTGCCTTTACGAAGAGAGGAAATAGTATTGCATATTTATTAAGTATGGATACATTGAGTAAAATTTTCGTTATCAAAGTTTATCTTGCTCTCTGGAGTTTACTGAAAGCAGACAGACATTGCTGTTGCTGGTGCCCTCGGGAGTGTTTGTGGTGGCATTGGCTTTGGTAGTAAGCCTCTGTTCTTCAGTGATTGTAGCTCCTCGCATTCGCCCTTACAGAAGGGAAAACAGGCATGAATAATTAAAAGGTTGTGGGCTTGGGCATACAAATGTATTTTTCTTTGCAATTATGTGTGTATTCTGTTTTAGACATTCACATAAAAAAATCAGATCAAAATAAAGTTTCTAAGAGGTAGGGTATTGACTGATTTTTCTTAGCTATTTATCTGCCCCCCTACCATTTTTCAGCAGATACAAGGTTTGCATTTCTAGCACCTTCTGTAGCCTGCAGAATTGATATATATTTGGGCTGTAAAGGCTTTTTTGCATCCCGACCTCTCCAGGCAGAGTGAAGAGGCCTAGGTAATATGTAAGGTCTCTGTAAGATGGAGAATTCTGAGATTCTAAGTAGAGAGAGTGGTTTTTCATTCAGTAATCAGCTAACCAGTATCGAAGGTTATTTGATTGTAGAAAAATAAACACAGCAATCGTGAAGCTTTATGTATAATTTCTTGGCAAATTATAATAGCCTTAAACCAAAAATAATTGATAAACTGAATAATAATTTAGATGCAAACCGAGGCTAGGAAATTATTCCGTGTTGTCATGTTTCTTTTGCTTCAGAGGGAGGCAATTTGGACTGAACTGAATAACCGTAAAGCTTGCCCATTAAAATCATAGGATATCCTCATGGCACACTGTTTTTATCAATGAATTCATGCTTATAAAGAGCCTTATTGTGATAAGCTCAATGGGAAAATAAAGAGCTAAATTTAGTCTTTCACGATTATGTGTTTTGATTCTTGAACTGTTTTGCTCAGAAGTTTAATTATACTTCTAGGTGTTTGTTTTTTTTTTTTGTCAGCATTTAATAGAAAGAGCAAGGTATTAATCTAGATTTGTACTAAGATTGTGTGCTAAATTCTATCCCAAGAGAAGAAAACTTGTTTCTCTTTTTGAGAATTAACTGACATTCTCTCAACAACTCTTATATTAGCTGGGGCCTATGTGGGTGGTATTTTTAACATTTAAAGAATATTGTATTGGAGTTAACAGGGTATTCAGAAGTCATATATTTTATTAGAACTTTAGTAATGTGTAATTCTCTGAAATTATTTGCATATTTTAAATTACAGTACTTATTTTTATTCAAGGGTTCTGATGGTTTGCTTTAAGAATTTGATATTCTAAGCACATTATATGTGGTAAAGCATAGAAATGGTAAATATGCTTTGATAAGATTGATACTCTTGTGTTATGGGTAGGTATTGTCAAGAAGACAGAAAGGGAAAATGAGTCCAGAGGCCTGAAATAGACTTGATTGAATAGATCTCTCAAAATGTTAAGGAAATCATACCTGGAAATGTTGTTCTTGCTACAGAAATCAGTACTGTGATTCTTTTTTTTTTTCCCCATTGTCTGAGACTGGAAACCCTTTGACTCCTGGTGATGGAGAAACTTCATATAAATTTGGCAAATAAATAGAGTGAGTGTCTCCTTCAGGCTTTTGTGATTGACATCATTTTTTCCTTTTTCAGTGCACTTCTCCTGGAATGCCAGCCCACATGCAAAGTAGGTCTATGTTAAGGCCCCTGGAGGTTTCTCTCCCCAGTCAAACCTCACACTCAGAAAATGAGATTTTAAAGAAAGAGCTAGAAGCAATGCGAACTTTCTGTGATTCAGCAAAACAGGACCGGCTCAAACTCCAAAATGAACTGGCTCACAAGGTGGCAGAGTGCAAAGCCTTAGCTTTAGAATGTGAAAGGGTCAAGGAGGACTCCGATGAGCAGATAAAGCAGTTAGAAGATGCCTTAAAAGATGTGCAAAAGAGGATGTATGAGTCAGAAGGCAAAGTGAAGCAAATGCAGACCCATTTCCTCGCCCTTAAGGAGCACCTGACAAGTGAAGCAGCCACAGGGAACCACAGAGTCATGGAGGAACTGAAGGACCAGTTGAAAGATATGAAGGCAAAATATGAAGGTGCCTCAGCAGAAGTGGGAAAACTACGAAACCAAATCAAACAAAATGAGATGTTAGTAGAAGAGTTTAAGAGGGATGAAGGCAGGCTGCGAGAGGAAAATAAACGATTGCAGAAAGAATTTAGTATGTGTGAAATGGAGCGGGAGAAGAAAGGAAGGAAGGTCACAGAGATGGAAGGGCAGTTAAAAGAGTTGTTAGCCAAGGTGGCCCTTTCCATCCCAACAGAAAAATTTGAGAACATGAAGAGCTTGTTGTCAAATGAAGTGAGTGAGAAAGCAAAAAAGCTGGTAGAGATGGAGAGAGAATACGAGCAATCACTTAATGAAATTCGGCAGTTAAAGAGAGAGCTCGATAATGTGAGGGCCAAGCTCGCCCAACAAGTCAGCCCAGAGGAACATGAACAGCTTAAGGGAAGGCTAGAGCAAAAGTCAGGAGAGCTTGGCAAGAAGGTCACCGAGTTAATGCTGAAAAACCAGACTCTCCAAAAGGAGGTCGAGAAGGCTCATCTGGATAACAAGCTCCTCAGCCAGCAAGTGCATAACCTAACCATGGAAATGAAAAATCATTATGTTCCTTTAAAAGTAAATGAAGACATGAAAAAGTCACATGACATTAATATAGATGATTTGAATAAAAAGCTTTCAGATGCAACACAAAAATATACAGAAAAGAAATTTGAAGTGGAAAAATTACTGATGGAAAACGACAGGTTGAGTAAGAATGTTAGCCACCTGGAAACTGTGTTTATTCCTCCTGAGAAACATGAAAAAGAGGTAATGGCCCTGAAATCCAATATTAGTGAACTTAAAAAACAGCTATCTGAACTTAATAAAAAATGTGGTGAAGACCAAGAAAAAATTCATGCACTAATGTCTGAAAACACCAACTTGAAAAAGACTCTGAATAACCAGTATGTGCCAACGAAAACCCACGAAGAGATTAAAACTGCGCTGAATAACACATTAGATAAAACTAACAGAGAATTATCTGACTCAAGGAAGAGATTAGAAGATATAAACCAAGAATTTGTAAAAATAAAAGATGAGAATGAAATATTAAAAAGAAACCTGGAAACCACTCAGAATCAAATGAAAGCTGAGTACATCACCTTGGAAGAGCACAAGGGGAAGATGAATGCTGTGAGTCAGAACCTGAAGGAGGTGCAGGAAGCTAATGCTGCAGTCCTGGCTGACTACTCCCGGAGCCAACAGGAGATCGCATCGCTGCATGCTGAGATTAAAGCCCAGAAGAAGGAACTTGACACAATACATGAGTGCATCAAGCTAAAATATGCTCCCATTATCAGCTTTGAAGAGTGTGAGCGAAAATTCAAAGCAACTGAGAAAGAACTAAAAGAAAAGTTATTGGAGCAGACACAGAAATGCAGTGTTACAGAAGAAGAAGCCAAGAAAAGCAAGCAAGAGAGTGACAAGTTAAAGAGGGAGATTGTTACCCTACAGAAAGAGGTAAAGGAGAAGAATGTTCTGGTGGAGAATTCCTGTGAAATGGAGAGAGTGCTGAGCAGAAAAACAGAAGCGCTCAACAAACAGCTGAAAGATCTGTCACAGAAATACAGCGAAGTGAAGGCCGAGAAGGAGAAACTAGCAGAGGAAAAGGCCAAACAGATCTCTGAGATCCTTGAGGCACAACATCTTATGCAAAAAGAGCATGTTCCATTGGAACAGGTGGAGGTCCTGAAAAAATCTCTTAATGGTACAATTGAGAACTTGAAGGAAGAGCTGAAGAATAAGCAGAGGTGCTTTGAGAAAGAGCAGCAGACTGTGACCAAGCTGCACCAGATGTTGGAGAATCAGAAGAACTCTTCTGTGCCCTTGGCAGAGCATCTGAAGGTTAAGGAAGCATTTGAGAAAGAGATTGGCATCATGAAAGCTAGTTTGAGAGAAAAGGAAGAAGAAAGCCGAAATAAAACCCAAGAAGTCTCCAAACTCCAGACTGAAGTTCAAAATACTAAACAAGCATTAAAAAAATTAGAGACTAGAGAGGTAGTTGATTTGTCTAAATATAAAGCAACGAAAAATGATTTAGAGACCCAGATTTCCAACTTAAATGAAAAATTGGCCAATCTGAACAGAAAGTACAACGAAGTATGTGAGGAGGTCTTGCATACCAGAAAGAAGAATTTATCTGCAAAAGATGAGAAGGAATTACTGCATTTCAGCATCGAGCAAGAAATCAAGGATCAGAAGGAAAGATGTGATAAGTCCATAACAACAATCACAGAGTTACAGAGAAGGATACAAGAATCTGCTAAACAAATTGAAGCAAAAGATAATAAGGTAGGCACAAAGTAGTGTGCTTGGCTATGCTTTGGAAAGCCCAGAGCAGGACTACTGGAGTATGAGCATAGGACTCTACCCTACTATCCAACAGATAGGTTTATAAAAGTATTATCAAAGTGTCATCTTTCCAGTTGACTATTGATGTGTAAAACAATTTTGAATTGAAAAAACACGAACAAAAATCAAGAGCATTTTCCCCATCTGTTCTTTTACCTGGTTTAGCCAAGAATTGAAGCAAGATGGGGATATTCATAATTCTTTTGCCACATAGATGAATGGTCAAAGTCCAGTGGGTTTTTGATGTCTGAAGAATGGGGATGGAGAGAAGGAAAAAGCCCGTGTTTCTATACTGCAAGAGCCTCAGGGAGTGTCCCTATTTGATCTTGACGCTCACCTGTAGCGGTGAACTGAGCAATCTGTCCCCCTTATCTTTCTATATAGATTAGTACCCTCACCCAGAATGTCCTACCCCTCCTTCCTATGCTGAGTCGAATCCTGTACTTTTGTTAACACCTCATCGTCCTTCCTGAAACCTTCACAGTGCAAGCTGACCTACAAGAATTGGTTCCTCTTCAAAAGGCATACTTTGTTTTAGCTTGGCCCTCCACTTAAAATGTTTATGATACTGTGTTGGAATTATGTGAGTGATCTCAACTAGCTTTTAAGAGCAGGATTTATAGCTTATCTTTCCTTTTAATCTTTCATTCTTTTGGTACAATTTACAGAATAGGTACTTAACAATATTTTTGAAACTGGTAGTCACATTGTTTATACGATGGAAGTGAGATTACAGTTTCATCCATTCAGTAGGTAATTATTAAATGGCTTCTACATGCTGGGTGCTGGGAATGCAGTGGTGAGTAAAATCAGATTCAGACCCAGCCCTCCTCAGTGGAGAGGTACAAGTACTAACTTCTGGCACATCTTCCCATAAGATCCAGAATTTCAGTCCTCTCACTTTGGAAGGTTGTTTAGGAATATAATGACTGATATGAGCTGATATAAGTATACCAGCTAATTTTAGTATGTACTTATACATGTCGCCATTTATTAAACATGTGCTTTGTGTGCAACATATATTAATGATTGCATTTGATTTTCGTAACTCAAAGCTTTACCCCCTTTCACCAATAAGAAAGTTAAAGGCTCAAAAAAGTAGTGAAAATGAGCGGATCTCATTCAAGCCAGATGTGTCTGATTTCAGAGCCTGTGCTCTTTATTTAAACAGCCTTCCTATTTTTTTTTTTCCTCTCAGTATAACAAAATAGTGTTAAATAATACATTTCTGAGAGGAGCAAGGCATGTAAGTTAATTCTAGACACACACTGTTGGACAGAGACTCTCCCCCTTCCTGTGTACCAAACCTTGCCTGGGAGGTAGTTCATATTTTCACAGATCCTTACACATTATTTAAGAAGAAGAAGACTAAGTTCATGCCCAAATCTTAGGATGAATACATTTATTCTTAGTTTGGTAATGCTTTTGTAAGAAATTTACTGGAAGGAATTTAATGAAAGAAATGATACAAGTTTACTGTTAATAAGAATTTGGCAATGTTCATACCTCCATTATCTGGTATATAAAGATAAAGTTTATGTCTCAAATAAGGAATAGTTTCTATGCAAAGATGTTCATAAATGAAGGAGTGACTAATACGTGCTTCTCCTATGACTTTTTTACTCTTTCAAAAGATAACTGAACTGCTTAATGATGTAGAAAGACTAAAGCAGGCACTCAACGGCCTATCCCAGCTCACATACACCAGCGGCAGCCCCACCAAGAGGCAGAGCCAGCTGGTGGACGCCCTGCAGCACCAAGTGAAGACCTTGCAGCAGCAGCTGGCAGTGAGTAGTAGATGCCTGAGGCCTTGCGCTCAGAGGGGCTGGGCCACTGTAGAGTGCGTGTGATAACTTGCAGCTGTGTTCACATCCAAAAACATCAACACTTCTGCAAAATGTTCCCTCTGTCGGTGGTGTAGTAATGTTTGTTTGGTGCCTAATTGTATGCCAGGTGCTACATTCAACAATTGAATTCAGTACATTCAATAAATTTTTACTTAATTCATCTTTAAACTTTATCACCACCCTACAAACCTGGTTTATTCCCGCTATTTGGTCCTGAAGGAAACAAAGACTAATGTGCAGAAAGAGATGTTTCAGTCTCATGGTAAGGAGCATAGGATAGTGATAAGAAAATAAGACTGGTCACTTTTGCAGTCATGCGAAGCATAAGTTATCAGTATCTGGGCAAGTTTGTGGCAGTAGGCATAAACTAAAGCAGTGATTTTATGTCACCTTGGATAAGTGGCATTGCTCTCAGCATGAGCATTCCACGCATTCCTTAGAAAAGTGTATACTATCCTGTTATGAAATCTTGCATCTAGTAGGGTCAAGTGGTTTTGTTCTAAAGAGAGTAGCAGGAGCCCTTTAATGATGTTAGTGCCACTGTGTTGTAGGGTCAGGCCTCAGGACAGCATTATCACAAGCTGCCTTATGTTTGGAGGTGTGAATACTGATACTCTTTCTTTTCTTTCTTTTTTTGGGGGGGGTGCTGAGGATCGAACTCAGATCAAACTTAGGGTCTTGGCACTTGCTAGGCTAGTGCTCTACCACTTGAGCTAAATCATCAACCCCATGAATGCTGATAATTCTGATCTATCCTTCTTGCCATGTTTCTAGGATGCTGACAGACAGCACCAAGAAGTAATTGCAATTTACCGGACACACCTTCTTAGCGCTGCACAGGTAAAGAACTATTGCTCTTTTGGAGAGGCTATTGTTTTGGAGGAAAATACTGTATTTTTTTTTCATCTTAAGTAAATTTATATGTGAGTAATTGATGTTTAAATAGCTGTATCCCATATGCTTATTTAAAAATAATTATGTTTCTCTTAATCATGGCTTGCATATCTCCCAGAAAAATTTACAAAGCTATGTGGCAACACAACATCTTAAATTTAGTGTTGTCTCCATCTGCTTGTCACTCATTTTTTAGACAGTTTGGCAACATGTGATGGCAGCACGTTTTCATGGTGCTGCTGGCTAGCGTTGATGCCTTGACATCCAGCAGGGCTGTCAGCTGCAGGGGGAGTGGAGAGGACTTCATATGCATCTTGGTAGCAGAGGAACATTTCTTTGAAATGCAGAGACTATCAGAAAAGTCTGAAAATGGCAAGCAGGCTGTGCATTGAATTGTAATAATTAAAGAAAAATTGGTGTGTTAAGAGATATTTGGTAATGTCTGTTGGGCCTTAAACTTAGTGAAACACAAGATTACAAATTTCCTTCTTTGGGGGTAGGAATGATTTTTTTTTTTTTAAACAGACTAAGTAAATGTTTAACTTATAAAGGTATTTTCTCGACATCTGTTAAGTCACATGAGAACATCTCCAAAATAGTTTTTATAGAAGGATATACTAAAAGAGACAAATGTTAGGATGACAAGGGGGAGATAATAGGAATTATTTGAATTTGAAGTGTTCTAGGTCTTGTCGTTAAAAAAAAAAAAAAGGAAGGGAAAACAGATGTTGAGAGAAAGCTTCAATGCAAGACCATTTTTGAAAGAGAACTAGATAAAATAATAAAAGAATGATGTCAGGTTTTTTATGTTGGGGTAACCAGGGATTGGACGCAGGACATTGCCTTCCTGTGCTGTGCTATCAAGCCACATCCCTAGGCTTTATAAATTTTTTTTTTAATTTTGAGGTGGGATCTCACTTGCCCAGGCTGGCTTTGAACTAGTGGACCTCCTCCTTCAGGGTCCCAGGTACCTGGGTTATGAGCATGCACCACCAAGTCCTGTTTTTTCTATAGACAATGGAATGGGAGCCACTGAAAAAGAATAAATAGTGTGAATAGGTAGAAGATAGGCTGGGATTTGAAAGTTTATTGCAATCATTAGAGAAAACTACAGATGAAACCCGAATAGGTTTAGGAGGGCAAATAATAGAAAAGAAGATCTGTAGAGTTAAGAGAAGATGAGAAACCTGTTGGTACTGGCCAGCTGAAGAAGAGCTTGCTCTCACTGAAAGATAGACAAACTAATAAGCCTTTCAACTTCGTATAATGCACACTTTTGAAATTTGAAATTATTTTCTACTCAGTCCTAATGGAACATAACAAAAGCAGTTGGCATCTGAAATAGTTTTGCCTTCTGGCATCCTGAAGTTAACTAAGAATTCAGTTTAGTCAACTATGGCTAATGTTTGAAATTTAAACATCCTGCTGTTATAAAAACAGACTTTTGGAAGTAAAACTTTTTATATTAATAGAAACGTCTTGCTGAAACCTATGCAAGTGCTCCAGCAAAAAGGAAAAAAAACAGAGTAGGGTTATTATAAGCCCACCATATTGACTTGGATTTAATCAACCTCTTGCTACTTTTTAAAATTTAAAGTATTTCATTTTAATTCATTGAAATATAAATGGCTAACATACAGTAAAAAGTTGCTCAACCTAGTCAGTAAAGGGGAATATGCAAATGAAGAAGAGGTACCATTTTTTACATATGTGCTTGGTACATACCAAATGAGATGACAGTCTATTGTGTTGGCTAGAATGTATGGGAAAGGTGTGTTTATACCTTCTTGGACGGAAGTGTAAATTGTTATCTCTACAGAAGGACATTTTGTAGTACTTTGCAAAATTAAAAATTGAGCTTGCTTTTTGCCCCAGTAATTTCTTCTCTGGGTTATCTGCCCATAAAGATTAGACATATCATCCATTATTAGGGGAATGGGCAAAGAAATGTAGTAATCCATATAACGGAATATTATACAAAAATTAAAATAATCGTGTAGCTCTAGGGAAGGATTACTGGGAAACTGAAGTAAAAAAGCAGATTGCAAAGTGATACATATTACATGATCCTATTTATGTAGAAACTATGAATATGGGGATTTTTTTTTCCTCAATTACTTTCTAATTAAAAACAAGGAAAATCTCAGCAATAGCAACAACAACAAAATTTATTTAGTTTACTTTGTTCATTTATAATTTATGGTCCCTAATCATCAGGGACAGACAAGGAGAGGGGTTTGTCTATTTGTTTTCTGATAGACACTACTTATTAATTGGCTTTCTTTATTTTCATAATAGAGCTCTACTTCCTTTTCCAGTTTCTTCCTGTAGAGTATCACCCTGATGATGGGGATTTAGCATGTGGTGAATCCTAAGTGGTCAGGCCCCAGGATAAAGCTTTTGTCTTTTGAGTTCTTGTGTATGTTAAGATGGCATGAGTTGTTTCTCCTCTTTGTTCTTTCTTTTAAGGGTCACATGGATGAAGACGTCCAGGCGGCCTTACTGCAGATCATACAGATGCGGCAGGGGCTAGTGTGCTAGTGTCAGCACCACCCAGCCTGCCTACTTTATCCTGCTGGTGCTGAGCGTTCCGTATGCAACTCTCTGCCTCTTCTGGGCCTTATTCTGCTAGTCTAATTAAAATAAAATATATTTTATTCCATCAGTAGGGTTTTTTTTTTCAATTAGACGAGTATGTTACTAAGTTTTTCAGTATCAGTTCAAATCTTATATTATTCTATGTATGTTAATTTTACAACTAGGGAAACTACCTAACACTTTGTTTTGGATTGACTATACATTTTTAAATCTCTGAGTCCCCAGTGAAACATGAGCCATCTGAATGGGTCCATACAAAGAGGGGTCAGGCTGGAATTATTTAATGTTTTATTTCAGAAAAATTAATTTGGTTCATGGCCACTTTTAAGTGGATTAGAAGACCTTTCCAATCCTCAGTTGATCCTTTACCTAATGTATTTTCAAGGAATGTGTTGTACCTTGGCTGGCCAAGTAGTATCCTTATTGAGGGAACTTAATTAGTGCCTTTGACTTCTTTTGGAAGTACACATGCTTTTTTCTTCTTACACTAATAATTTTTTGTGCCTTTTAATGTAAATTTCTTTTCATAAATGGTTTGCAGTGCTAAATTACATTGAGGTTAAGAACAGGCAGGGAGGGAATATTTCAGGAATTTATAATTAGAGTGCCTCATAATCTTTACAACAGCATCTTAATTTTTTACTTTGTGGTGACTTTTCTTGCCACAGTATTTAGAGAGCAATAATAAATGATATGCTAAATTTTTCAAAGTGTCAAAAAATTTGGATATTTTTTAGCAGTGACTGCCATTTGCTAGTGTAGTAAATCAAATTCTCATTATACTTACATCTTCCAAATGTTTCATACTTATTTGTAGGAAAGTTACACTAATGAGATTAATAATGTGAAATGCAGTTTTCCTGCAAAATTAGCGTTAGACAGTTGATTTTAGAAAACAGATCTTGGGGTTTTAGAAGTGCAATAATACAGTAAACTGCAAGAGTATAGATAGCAAGAAAATAATAAATTGGACATGTTTATAGTAAATAATGTAATCAACTATTTTTATTAACTACATCTCATTAAGGAAAGTTTATGTCTTGTTATTTTTTACTAATATTTTGTTTACTCTTCAGACTGAAAATTACTAATTTGTTAGGAAATAACTGAACAAATGGATAATTTCAGCTTAATTTTCTTAAATTGTGAAATGTGCCTTAACAATAGCTTTGAGCATCTAGAACCAGATTTTTAAAAATCCCATATTTACAGAATAGGGGAAAAGGACCATCAAAATAGTTTCTCACACCAAAGAATAAATCATCATATTTTTTCAGTGCAGAAACAATGGTGCAAAGTCAGAACTGGACTCATTTTAATTCTCTAGATAGATACACACTGTTTACATAAGCAATATCTAATTTTTAAAATTATTTACTGTGAGGTTTTGGTTGCCTGCTGAAGCTCAACAGTGGAGCAAATTCTAAACTGAACGCTCATCTTTGGTGTTGTGTTTTCCATAATAAGATAGAAAGGAACCTTATATGTATTATGTTTTGTTTTCAACCATCAATAAAATGTTTCATGTAGAATATTGTCTTGAACATCCTTATAAAACATTTGGAAGTTAAGCTAGGACATTTCCTGTATTTGGAAAATTTGTAGTAGAAAACGATGGGGGTCCAAAGTACAGATGATGATAATCACTTTTAGTTAACTATTTAGAACCCTCTTAAACTAATCTAATTGTGTCAACCATTTCTCTTTTGATACCAAAATCAGAGATTGCATCTACAACACTGATGATTAAAGCTTTTTAGTCAGTAAACAAGTGGAATTTATATAATGGATGTGCTGGTCTCTCTCAATCCTGTGTGCTGGCAGACTAGGAGATCTAAATTTATGGCCAAGGGAGAAGAAGGGCAATTGTTGTCTAAGATATTGTATGTCCTCTCTGGGATATCACTGATTCCTATTACAGTACAATCCTTTATGTTTTGATCCTTAGGGTTTTTTCCCTTATCATTTCTGCGTCATTTCTGCGTCATTAGAAAAGCCTTTGACTGAGGGTTGTTGTTGTGAAGAATTATCTATTAAAATCAAATATTCATCTAATGAATGCTTTAAAATTCAATAGCATACTGACTTTAATCACAAGCTATGTCTGTATTGTTGTAAAATTCCAGATGAATTTAGGTCAATCTTTGCTATGGTTTGGATCTCAGATGTGCTAAATGCTTGGTTGGCAGCCTGTGGCACTACTGGGAGGTGGTGCAGAACCTTTAGGAAAAGGTGGCTAGTGGGAGGAAGTTAGGTCATTGGGGGTTTGCCCTTGAAGGGAATGTTGGGACCCTGGCCCCTTCCCCTCTCTCTTTGCTTCCTGGCTGTTAGGAGGTGAGCAATTTCCTCTGCCACACACTTCTACCATGATGTGCTACTTTGCTGCAGGCCCAGAAGCAATGGGCCAAGTGACAGTGACTGAGACCAAAACAAACCTTTCTTCTTTTTAAACTGCTTCTCACAGCAATGAAAAGTTAACAAATATGGTCTTTCTTATGCTTGCTTTTTTATTTAAGTCCCTTGTCTTGACTTCAACCACATTTTATACAGTTTAAAATGTTATTTTAAGTGCTTTGACTCATTGCTGCTTTGAAAATTTTATAGCTTCAGAACATCAGCACTCCCCCACCCTCAACCCCAAGTGTTAGGAGCTTTTTTCTAAAAGTACCTAAAGTTACTCTCACACACCTGCTTCTTACCTACCTGAATGACTTGTGTTCTTCAGCTCACTTATTTCAAAGTAGGAAAAGGAGGAGTTTCACATTAACATTTGGTATTCATGATAACTGGTATCAGTGCATACATGCCAGACTTCCGATTGCAGTTCTTATTAGCCTCTTTTGACATCTGCTTCTCTGTGGTGGAAGAAAACTACTTTTTGTGTGTGGGAGGGATGAACCTAGGGACTTTCGCATGCTCAACACACACTCTGCCACTGTGGTACATCACCAGCCTGGAAGGAGAAAACTACTCTTTATTGCTTGCTTATTTTCTTCACAGGATTCTATAATCTTGTCATGATCTTTTGTCTTTTTGCCTATTCCCTATACCAAAATAACAGCAGAACCCCTTATGCCAAAATATGGATTAGGAGAGAATTGCCAGTGATCAACATGTGGAACACAGTTGCACACAATTGGTAGGGAAAAAAGAACGCCAGTCTTACTCTTGGTCCTTAAACATGAGGAATTTTCAGGGATGAGGGGAAGCCACAGATGAGTAAAGGCAGAGTTTGCACACACACATGCACACACACATGCAGGCGCACACAATATGGATTGTGTGCTAAACACAATAGAAAATAGTATAGCCATTTTAACTCCAGTTTTATTCAGTCATGATCCTAGCAAAATCAAATCTGAGGGGCTGGGGATTTAGCTCAAGTGGTAAAGCACTTGCCTGGCAAGCTCAAGGCCCTGAGTTTGATCCCCAGCAACCCCCTGCCAAAAAAAAAAACTGAATCTGACTCTCTGGTTGGAATTTCAACTCTGTCTCATGTTCTGGTTTGGTTATTTGAAACAACCATTTCATTTAGACCTTCCTCTCCCGGTAAATATTAACCATCTTCTTAGCATGGATTCTGATTCTGACTGCATATATTGACCTTTGGCTTGAGTGAGTATGAATGTCCAGATTAAAAAAAAAAAGATCAAGCTGCAGCAGAGATGGCATCCAAACAAGACTCTCTGGGCAGTGGGAGTACTTGTGCTTAGCATAATGGGGTGTGTGACATGGCTTTTGTAGCAGAGGGCATTTTCATTATGTATGCCTGTGTGTGCAAACATGGGAGGTGAATGAATTCAGCCAAAAGGGGACGGTAGACAAAAATGTCCTATGTAAATAAAAAGGAGCCAGGACTTGGGAGCGTTGCTTTCCCAGTTATATATGCCTTATATAATTCAGTCACATATATGTATATTTATATTTATTTAAATGTGCACATAGCCCATTCAGATATCAATGAAAAACAATGCCCTTTATAATTGTTATCTGCCATCAAATCATGTGCTTCATAAGCCTGATTTTTATATTTTAAGCAGGTTTGTGATCTGCCCCCCTCCATAATAGTAGTCCTGGGAATATTTTGAATTCTGGAAAGAATTTAGAGAGGTTATTGCCTTCTTAATAATTTAGAGCATCTATTGCTCTGCCAAGTCAGAAGATTAACATTTAATAGAAAAAATTATATATCTATAATTCAGTCACAGCTATTAGATCAGATGGATTTTACATTAAGTGAAAAAGATGTTGAGCATTTAAGGACCATTAAACTACAGGGCTCTTTTATTAGGTTTTAAGGCCTTCAAGCCAGGGTCCTGCTGCGAAGAGTATTTATTTTACATATACAGAACACATTAAGGATGGGGAAAGGGCGCACGTTTTAAAAGAAAATAGGCCATGAAAAAGTGTGATTTTCCACATTGTGAACAGCTACCATACAGCTTCAGTCTTATTTTATAATAATTAGTTTTATGCATCATTAAGTAGCTTTTTCAGAGGCTAGGAGAATAGAGTGAAGGCCACTTTACAATGGTACCTGCAAGAAATCTGAGCTTGTACTTAGGCTATATTTTTGTTTCCAGGATCCTTAAATTTGCTGAATATCATCAGATTCCTAAGTGTGGACATGCCTTCCCCAAAGATCCTTGAAGACTCTAAAACCAAAGACCAGGAGAGGAGAAAGTCTAATCCAGGTTTACTTTTTTTAGTGATTCCTCAGTTATCAAGGACTCTGACCCCTGAGAAGAATTCCTTGCCTGTAGGGAGAGAGTCTGTGGCATCTTTTTAATTACATGCTCATAACATGACAAGCAATATCGTCATAGATACTTTTTTTTTTTTTTGAGACAGGTCTTGCTATATAGTTCAGGCTGACCTTTAACTCACTGTATAGCCTAGACTGGCCTCGAACTCATAATGATTCTCCTGCCTCAGCCTCTCAAGTGCTGGGATTACAGGCATGCACTACCACACCAGGCTACTTTTAAAAATTATTTACACCGTACTTCCCACCCCATTCCTCCCTTCCAAGACTAAGGAAGAGTTTACATAGGAGTATAAAAGCAAATAAACTCAGGAGGGGTTGGGAATGGAGTTAATGTGATTTGTAACTTTTTTTCCCCTACAATGTCCAAACAAATTTTATGATTTTTTTTTCGTTACTATTCTAGGCAGTTTTTAATTGCCTCTGACTGAAGTGGCACCTTATGGGCTGCTTGGAGATTTTCTTCAGGATTTAAAAATGAAGCCGATTCATATTCAGAGTCTTCTTGCTAAAAAATCTGTTAAGCCAAAATAAAAATGACTGCTACTTAAAGTTTCCCCCCTTTGCTATTGCTACATACACTTGTCTCATAGGAGCTGCAAGATTTTATTTGTGCACAATTAAAAGTCATTCTTCCTTGGACAGACAGAGATAGATGAACCATTTCAGGACCAACAGTATAAAACCTGGGGAGTAAAGTATATCAGCCTCAGTCAAATAAATATGAACTGCTGTCTTGAGTTTGGAGGCCTTTTTTTTAAGTGAATTGTTCCAGTTGGCCTTAATCCCCTAGTAGTGTAGCTCCTTTGAAACCATCTTTATTCATTCACACCAGTTGACACTTTAAAAAAATCCCCCAGCTACTGTTCCTCCAAATATATCTTTTAGAGTCGAATGTGTTTAAGAGGCTTTGCAATCTGATTATCCTCAATACTATTTGTTGTCAATGTTTTTGGTGTACCGTAGCCAATCTTGTTATTATAATGAACATAGCCTTTTAACGGTAGCAGAGCCCAAAACATATCAGAGCAACTGGGAGGGATAACCTGAAGGAGGGCTTTTCTCCAACTCTGTGCTGTGCCCTGGCGTAGCTTGTGTGGTTGTGAGCATCAGGAAGAATTCTTTAATAAGCTCTCGCTCTCCTTCTAGACCCTTTTGGGCAATCTCGCCCTCCGTGTTCTCTAAGTAGAGAGCAGTTACCAGGACAACAGAGAATTTGAGGAAGATTTAATTGTGATTTGATGTCTCACCAGAAGAAAGAGCTAGTGCCTTTAATTTTATATTCTAGGTTCTCAAGCAAATGTCAGTGTGCATATTTATTATTCTTGCTCTACCTCATTGCAAAAAGGATTTTAAGGTGGTATGTAATTTTTTCCCCTTAGTATGAGAGAGGAAAAGGAAGATGGTAAGTGCCAGAAGGGGAGGAAAAACCAGTAGCTTTGGATCCAGAAAACATATTATTAAACACCTTCTTCTCTTGCTTCCTTTTCTGGAGCTCACCTCTGAATTTCCTAGTAATGAATGCAACAATAAGAATACACATGTGAAGACAGCATCCTTCCGGAAGAGCACAGTGATTTCTGAAACTGGCAAGTTATCCGCCATGGGTATGGTACGTCAGCTGGTCTGCTTTTCAAATCTCCCTCTGCACATGCCTTTGGGGTCCACACACAACATCTTCCTGAAACACTTGCACTGGACATGATAGTGAGAGTGCTGTTTTTAAACTTGGAATGATCCATAGTGTAAGAGATAACTACACATGAGTAGTAGTCTTCTACATTTTGAGTCCATCTAGGTTCATGAGGAAAGCATCCATTTTTTTCTAGCTAATTCTTGGTTCACAGATACTCAAACAAATTTCTAAAGTGGGGACTTGTCTCTGGTATCTTTGCCTTCCTTTCTGCTTGCTTTTTCCATTACCCTTTAGATTTCCTACATGCTTAAAAAGATTCTTTGCTTGGAGAAATTTTAAGTGGGCTCTGGAAACCTCTGGGTCCACGCAGTGGTTAATCTTGATTTGTCAACTTGATTAGATTGAGGAGGGCCCAGTAAGTTAGAAAAGCAGACTTCTGGGTGTGTTTGTGGGGTGTTTTCAGAAATAATTGGCATGTGGGACAGTAAACTGATAAGGGAGACCTGCCATGAATATGGGTGACACCATCCAGTAGAGTGGGAGCCCAGACAGAACAAAAGCAGAAAGAAGAAGCCACCACTGCACGCTCTCCTACTGTCTCTGCCTCCTGGCTGCCCTGAGCTGACCTGCTTTGCTCTACTCCACGCTCTTTGGTATGACATTCTGTCTGGCCCTAGGCCCAGAAGCAATGGAGCCAAATAACCATGAACTCTGAAACCATGGGCCAAAATAAACCCTTCCTCCTTTAAGTTGACTTTCTCAGCTATTTTGTCCCTGAAACAAAAAGCTACCACAGTCCATTTGTCTACTTCCTTGTAAAATTCTGTGTTAGCAAAGATTTCCGCTAAGTTCATTTGGCAAGAACCTCTTAGTGTTGATATCTGAACAAGGTCCCTCATCTTCTGTCATGCTCCAGGTGAGGTCTGATCATCCTGGCTTGTCTTTAGCAAGAATCCTTTTAAGTTAATTTGGCCAGAATCCCCCATACTCTTAGTCATTTTCCATTCCCTGATCCTGCTCCTGCTCCTTGGCTGTAAATTCCCACTTGCCCACACCATGGTCAGAGTTGAGCCTCATCTCTCTGTAAGACCTATGTTGAACAAAATAGGTCAAACAGAAAGAATGAAATCTTTATTACTATGCAATAACAAGTGTCATCAAATAGTATTTTCTTTTGCACAGTCACCATATGTTAAGTTCCCCATTTTTGTACCCCTGTGCCTTAGGGCCATACGCTCCTATTTTCTTTTGCCTCTCTTGCTTCCACTTAACCTTGAGTATGGTTTTCTGAGGTAGGAATTAAAACCTACTATGACCAAATTAATTCATACCAGTTGTAAATTATCAATAGCGTGTTAACCATTGTAAATAAATTTTCATTTTTAAAAATCATGTTTAACCAACAGAGTGTTATTTGGCAACAATTCTTAGGAAGAATTAGGCTACCACTTTTGTTTGTTTAGGGAACTCTGCCTTATGGGTCTTGAGAAGGTAAAGAGACATTTGCCCACTGTAGAAGCTGAAAATGGCTTATAATGACTTTTTTGCTGACCCAGTTGCTGTTGGGGTGCAGGTCCATGACCCAGACCAGGTCATTGTGCCAATGGTGGTCTCAGTGTTGATAAGGGAACAAAGTAAGAGGTAGAGGTGACACCGATCTGTCTTTCTGGTAGCAGGAACGGTTGGGATTACTCCAAAATCAAGTTCCTAGTGCAGAGATGGAGGTGGCCCAAAGATCAGCGCCTCATACTTGGTGGGACAGCTGTTTTCTTACTAGAAAAACTTTGCAGGATGACCTAGAAGCGTGTTGCTTTGGCTATAGCCCAAGTCTGATTTTCTACCTTCTTTAGAATTCAGTGAAATACCAAGTACAGTGGTATCTTGGTTCACAAACTTAATTTGTTTTACAATTTGGGGAAAGATGGCCATATTTGTGTTTGTTACCCAATGTGGAGTTTACAAACAGAAGCAAAATTTTGCTGAACCCTTTTGTATGAAAACCGAATTGCTTGTAAACAGAAACTTTGTGAATCGAAGTATTAGTGTATTTCATACTTAAATCACTTGCCTTCTTAAAACAACCAGAACAAGTTTCTTTTGCTTACAGTTAATAACCTGGGCTGACAAAATTTTCCCTCATGTCCAAAGCAAAGTATATTCAATTTAGAAAATTTTAAAACTATAGACAGGAAAATGGAAAAAAATAATTCAGCTTAAACCTAGAGATGAGATAATCACTGAATGCTTTGGTGTTACCTTTTTCTAATACATCCTGTGTGTTGATTTCAAGGAAGCCCATCCTGTGGAGAAGTAACAGGGCAGGAATTTGGGGCCATTTCCTTCTTTGTCCAGGAAATCTAATTAAATAGGTTCTGATCCTTGTTTTAAAAGCTTGGAAGGCTGGGAATTTAGCTCAAGTGGTAGAGCGCTTGCCTAGCAAGAGCAAAGCCCTGAGTCCAATCCCCAGCACCAAAAAAAAAAAAAAAAAAAAAAAAAAGCTTAGATTAAGAGTACTTAACTGAATTGGACAATATGGACAGGAAGAGAAGGATGAAAGGGATTACTTTTAACCTCTGTAGCTAATTTAAGAACTATACAAAAGCATGCTAACTCTTTGTCTCATAGATTGCAATCTTCTCCCTAATTTTGGTCATTTATTGTTTGTCTTTTTCTCTCTTATTCGTAAGTTTATAATTTGTATACAGTCAAGTTTGTCAGTCTTATGGTTTCTGGCATAGGTGTCGTGCCTTAAATAGAAGAAGGTTAAAAGAAAAGTAAGATGAAAGGGAAAAAAATGGAAAAGTGTAAATAAACTTGTTGCAAATAGGGAGTGGTGGGTGAATGGAAGGGCAGGGAGGGGAAGAGGTGGGGAAACCAAGATACATCATGTACAGGTACAAAATAACCATGTTGATTATGATCATTATGTATACAATGTACCAATACATGTTCTTGGTAAAAATATTCTTTCCTAACATATGTATTTATTTATATTTTATCTAGTGCTGGCCTGGTATTTTTGTTTCTATTTAAACAAATAATCCATTTGAAATTTGTTTTATGGTATGGTGTGAGGTATACATCAGTTTGATAATTGTCCAAATTGCTATACAATTTTTCCAGTTAATTCAGTAATTTTTATTTTCCCTTGAATAATTTTTGTTCTCTCCATTGATTCGTGATACAGTTTTGGATGCTTGGTAAATTTCCCTATCTGGGACTATTTCTTTTCCACTTCAAAATCTGTTCTCTCAAATTTTAAATATTTCTGAAATTGTTCTAGAAAAAAATAATAGGTAACCTTAGATCTATGGCAAGGATTTTTTGAGATCCTGTCTGCTGGGGGTTGTCATGATGGAAACTTTCTGTATGTGAGCAGAGAATGGAATGTTCTGGTTAACCTGGGATTCTGGTATATAATTAACTGTATTAAAGAAACTTTGCTTTGGAGAATTCCTAAGAAGGCCTGTTAAGACCTATCATCTCAGGACCATCAGTGCCATCACAACACTGGTTTGTCACCATGCTGATGTGCTCCCAGAGCCTTAGCAGAAATACTGGATGGCCTTGTTTTGCTTCTTGGATGCTGGGCGTGGAGTGAGTGTTACAGCCTTGGAGACATATGACAGTCCGTCGGTTTGCTATGTGGGTTACCACATCCATATTAAGCTGAAAAATGGACTTCATGAGTTGGAACTATTGCAGAAAAGGAAGTGAGACAATGCTAAACAGTTGGCCAGTAACACTCAGTCATTTCCCCGAGGAGCACATGTGTTCTTTCCATCCTACTAGGCTCTAAATAGCTTTCAAACAGACCTTCTAGGGTGGGATTTCCACAGCATACCCAAACCACCACAGCTTATGCTCAGGCCTTAGAAGAAGCATCTGTAAACATTTCCCACACTGGCAGGACTGGTTGCTTTGGAGGAAAGGCCAGTATATGGACTGGTAAGAGGGGCTGAGGCTTTTGTACTGTGTGCATCCCCAGCTGTTCCCCCAGAGCTGATCTGGGCCAGTGTCGCAGCATCATCACCCTCACAGGTGGGCCTTCTTGCCCCTTGCTTTGCCCATTGATCCCCACCACTGGAAATGACCTCTTGCTCCTTTTCTTCCTATTATTATGTACTGAATTCTTCAAGGAACTACTCCAGTCCAACTTCTACTAAGCCTGTCAGAAATTCTCTTTTGAAAGAATTCTGCCTTTCATTCTGAACTCAGTGAATTCATAAAATACTTCTTGAGTGCTCACCAGGTATCAGGCACTGTCTTAGTTTAGGGGAAGTGTACTAGTTTCCTGCAAACACTGTTAACAAGTTCCCTTAAGCTCCGTGACTTAAAACAGCAGAATTTCTCTCACAATTCTGGAGGCCCAATCAGGTATCAGTTTTGCTAGGTGTCCACATGGCTACACTCCCTCTGGTGGCTCTAAGGGAGGAGTTATTCCTGGTCTCTTCCAGCTTCTGGAAGCTGCTGGCATCCCTTGGCTTGTGGATGCATCACTCGAATCTCTGCCTCCATGATCAGATACCCTAACTAGGGTACAAAACCGGCTGTGAGCTTTTTAAAGGCCCAAGGAAAATGTAAGTATTTTGTTCCCCTGGAGTTGCCTCTCTAATTCAGTGGACCACATCTTCAGAACTTGAGAGAATGAAAGAGCTTTTCATGTTGTTTTGTGCTGCAGTGAAAATCCTAAGCACTGGCCCACATCAATTCTTTTTCTTTTCCATTTGGATCTGGGTGTATTTTGGAGCTTGGTCTTAACCAGTTATGCCTGGGTTGTAATGGTCAACAGAACCAGCCAACACCTATGGTGGAAAAACTACTGCAGAAGAATTTCGAAGGTGCATAGCTTGCTGAGATCCACCTAAAATGGTACTGGGTAGAAGAGGCGAATGCGTTGTGGGGAAAAATTACTTTAAATCAAGTGAGATATGTATTGTAGATGTTAGTGGGCTCAACTACAAATTGGGACTTGCCTTTCTTGCCTTTCTTTTTCTTTTGTTTTTTTAGATGACGTCTTGCTAAGTTGCCCAGACTAGGCTCAAACTTGAGATCCTCCGACCTTAGTGTCCCAGTCAGCTTGCATTACAGGTGTGTAGCACCATACCCAGCTTGGGACCTGCTTTTCTGTAGAAAGTTTCTTCCTCTTACTGGACATCCTGTGTGTGTGTAGATTAGATATTATGTATGGATCCCATCCCAATAAAAAAATGAAATGTCCAATCAATAATATTTGGTTGTGGTTCTGATCTCCTGATTATTGGTGTGATCTTGGACTAACTTCAGCCCAGTATCTGGACCTGAATAAAAAGAGAGAGGCTTTGATTATTACCTAAGTATATGTTAGTGCAACAGTTTTATAAGGTTCTATTCTTGGTATGAGAGTGCCACTGCAGAATTTGTGTATTTCCAGGTGCCTGCTGCCGTTTAGGGCCATTTGGGGCATCTGTGAGCTCCACCTTAAGAGTGTAACTATGAATTCTGCAAAAGGAAGGGATTCTGGAGCAGTGCAGTGATTCTAAAACTCCCTTCAGTTTGTTCCCACTTCATTGTCCTGATCTAAGGAGAATACTAGAGTAGTAGGGACATACCATCCATGTCTCCTCTCTCTCTTGTGAGGTTGTCTGCTGTTTTCCATACTTGGCTTTATCTGCCCTCCATATTCCTCAGTTCTGTTGCAGAAGCAGAAAGTAGGAAATTAACCCTTGTCACATTTGAGAAGAGGATTTGGGTAGAGGATCAGGCACTTACTTATTGTGTAATATCCAAATTTGCAAGATGAGATGGTACCTATTGTAAGATTTTACTGCATCAAGAGTATTCTGTCTATCCACATGTATGCTTGAAAAGCAATATATGCAAAATAAAAATCCCTCTCTCTTATCCCTTGCGTGTTAAAAAATGAATTCATCTCTTTCCTGAAGGAAGACAACAAACATCTTATAAGAACTGAGCCTAAGTCAAGGGTCTCTGGAGGCAGTCTAGGCCTTCTCAAGTTTGGTCGCATTCTTTCTCAAAAGTCTATGATCTGATGTAGAAATTAATTGTAAAGTTAACTACCCTAAGAATGGGTTTGACAGGAAATACAAGGAAAATTAGTTATATTTCGTGAATATATATGTGGCATGGCAGAAAATTCGGGTAACTGCTGTAGCCTTAATTTTTGCTACTGGACCCAAGGCTAGAATTGGTATTTGTGACTCCTCTCGTCTACAACATTTAAAATTCACTTTGCCTCTAGCTAGAATCTCAATTGGATTCTTCATCCAGGAAAGGTGACCGTACCCTTCATTTTTGAGGAATCCAAGCCCTTAATAGCCCTCTCTATATAGAATTGATTTATAGCTGGATCTGTCTTGTGCCAGTTTGCAAGAATGGGTATGTTTTCAGCGGTGTTGTGGGCCATTTGCTAAAAACAGCCATTATGAGAAACTAAATTATGTAACTTACAGTCAAATAAATTGTTAAAAACAAATGTAATATCTACCCCAAGCACATCTACCTATCCTTGTCTCTCCTTTTGAGATTATGCATGTCTTTTGTGTACATATTGGTAGAACTGTCATGGAATGTGTGCTATTGGTATTTTAACCCAGTGTATGTTCATTCCTGTCATGTGGAGAACTTGAAATTAGCCGTGCTGAGAACTTTTCCACCAGGGCAGTTAGCAAATATTACAGTGTGGTACCATGAACTGTAATTTCCATTCATTTTTCCCACTCATTGTCCCAGAACCAGGAAACACTGGAGGGAACCCTCGGTTCCATCTCCATTCCTCTCTGCCTGCTTTGCAGAGTAGCTGTGTCACAGGCACAGCAGCATCAGCAGCTAAAATGATTGCACTTTTTGAAAGAGCTACTTTTTTCTTTTTTAAATAATTTATTTTAATTGACACAATAATTATACATATTTACGGGGTAGTGTGGTAATACTTGTATACAGTATGCATTGGTGAAAGCAGGATGATTAGCATTTTCATCTTTTTTTTTTTTTTTTGAGATGGGATCTCAATATGTGTTTCACACTGGGCTTGAACTTGCTGTGTAGCCCGGGCTGACCTTGAACTCATGGTGATCCCCCTGCCCCAGCTTCTCAAATGCTGGTGTGCACCACCACGCCTGGCAACATTCCCATCTTTTTAAGATTTACCCCTGCTTTGTGTTTGGAGCCTACCAACTTCTCTCTCTTAAACAACCACAATTCTATAACTATTATTCTGTCTCCTGATGAAAGCATTCTTCTTTCAAGACTAAAACCTTTTCACCCCAAGAGCCTTGAGTTGCAGGAATCGGAGGCAAAATACTGGGGCTAGAAAATTAGGTGAGATAGTAACAAGTAACATTTCCATATCCATCCTCCATTCCTGGCCCTGCATCACCATTGCTGGAGTGAGGCATGTATTACACTCTGTAGATCAGCCCCTCACCTCCAAAGGTTTTCGTTCTCTGTTGGTGAATCCCTTGAGCCTTCAACAAGTGATTCCATTCTTTAGCAAAGTCAGCTGCCTCTGGGTGATTTGGTACAAGGGAAAACTAATGAATGAAGATCATCGACTGTTTCATTTTTTATTTTGCAGAAAAATGGATTCCTCAGAAGCACTATTGCTTGTGATACCGAGACTGTAGGAGGTGAGTTCACAGGTGGTGGGGCTGCAGACCCAACAGGCCCACAGCAAATCCATCCAGCATTTAGCAGTACGAGCTTTTGATCCTGTCTTCCAGCTGGTCATCGCCCTTAGAGGGAAGCTCCCACCCAGAGTCCCCAGTTTGTTAGACTTGTCATCTCTTCTCTGACCCTGGCCTCCTCAGCACCTGTATTAAAGTTCTTTCTGTGTCACAAGTGACCGCAGATGTAGCAGCGTGACACAATCCCCATTCATCACCTCACAGTTCTGCGGTGGATGAGAATGTACGATGTGACTGAAATCACAGCTCAGGGTCTCACCAAGTAAGTCTAAATCAAGGAGGCAGAGGGCTGTGTTCCTTTTTGGAGTGTTGGGGGGAAAGAATGCATTCTACAATTCATTCTCCTTGTTGCCAGAATTCACTTCCTGATGGAGGAAGATTTTCTGAGGTCCTACTCCCTGACGTGGCCCCTCATCTTCAAGCCAGCAATGCCATGCCCAGTTCTTATGCGTCAAGCCTGTCTAGCTCCCTATGCTTCTGCTCATGTGGTCAGTCTGTCTAGCTCCCTGTGCTTCTGCTCGTGTGAATAATTCAGGATGATCTCTTTATTATAAGGGTGGCTGATTAGCAAATTTTATTACATCTGCGAAGTCCCATGTACTTTGTAAGGTAACATATCTATGGACTTCACATCTCATGCTATTCACAGTCCCAGGGCCTAGGGTGTGAGATGGTCAGGGGCCATAATGCTGCCCACTATAGAACACCAAAGACTTGCCACCTTCTGTGGAAGGAGGGGGTGGTTTAGTCTGCTGTTTCTCCTCTATGTGAAGACTGTCAGAATCCCATCCCTTAATACAAGAAAGAATTTCACAGCCTTCACCTCTGCAAACCCTGCCAAAATTCTCCCCATTTCCCTAAGGATCTTTTGCCTATGGCTACTCCTGCCTTCAGTATCTGACAGTCAAGGTTCTTAACTGTAAGCAAAACAAACCAGTTTTGGCTAATTTAGAGAGAAAAAAAATTTTTTTGGAAGATTGTGCATGCTGTAACTTAGAGTTTTGCCAGAAGAGCTGGAGAACCAGGTTCCGAGGATACGTCAGTGATGCCACAGATCTGATACAGTAAAAAGTTTGCTGCCACTGTCTGTACCACTGCTATTAGGTATAGGGGGTACAGCAGCTGACTCTACTGCCCTGAGCCCTGAGAAACCCCTTGACCCTGAAGCCATCAGTCTAGCTCTTGGTTCTTTGTGCCACAATGTCCTTGTTTAAGGCCAGTGGAAGAGAGTCCAGAGTGCCTAGCTATACGCTAAGTGGAGGGGGCTGGGGAAAGCAGGAGTTTAGCATTTTTGGCTTCTATAGAGGTAGATTGGCTTTGCTTCCTATTTGGAATTACAGTGTAGGAAAATTTAAGCCTAACAAGTGGCTAAGATACTGGGCATTGAAAGCTATGAGAACTATAAATGTATAGCATGTTACTCATTTCCAATCCAAATCAAGACATATGGTTCCTATAAGCAAGGGCAACAAGACAAACTATCTGAAATCATGGCTTCCCTGTCTAGGGGAATAGCTTTATCAGCTATGAAGCTGTCCAGGTCCAAAAACATGAGTTTGGCTAGAACCCATCCTGCTCCTTGTACCCACTAAGACCCCCTGGTAAAATTTCTACATAGGAACCTTCTTTTCTCCTCCTCTTAATCTGTACTGCTCTAATGAACGCAATGGGCATTTTTTTTTAATCTGTAAATGCCTGTGCTATTTCCCTAGCCGCCACCCTGCTTCTGTCCATTCTCCACTCGACAGTGGAATGTTCCCAGACTGTCTTTTGTGAATGAAAATCTGCCTCCATCGTTTTCTTCTCTATAGGCTTTTGGAGGTTCCCCATGGCCTTCAGATTGAAACCCAAGTTCCTTATTCTCATTTTTGACTCTGCCTCTCCAGCTTCATGGCATACCCTGCTCAGCTCAGTCAGACCAGGTCACTGGCCATACTGAGTGCTTTCTTCCCCATCCACGTGTCCCTAATCCCTCTGCCTCCCACACCTTTGCATCTGCTCATTGTGGGCCAACAGACACATCCTGTCTCATGTCCTCTGCCTTAGCACTTTGGGACATGCTGTTTCTGTGCCTCTTGGGGGATAGAGCTTTTCTTCTGGGCACCCATGTGTCACCTTCAAGCCATCTCTACACTAGGTCAGAGGAAGGAAATGTGCATTCAGTGAGTGATAAGCAAGTGTCTGTCAGAATTGCTGTGGCTTATTTGGATGTAGAAAGCGAGGAACCTGGGTGAAGCATCTTGGGACTGATAAGGGGGTGGGGTGGGGCCTTTCCTTCTGCCTGCTCAGGGCTAAGGAAACATGGAGGCTAGTGTGTCCTACCGGTCACTGTCGTAGTAAATGAGACCAGGTGCCGCCTCACTCTGTCAGGAACCAGCAGCTGGAGAAAAGCCTGCTTCTAGGGTTTTTTGATGACCCACTTCAGGGAGCAACCTCACACTTCCCTATGGCCTTCAATTCTCCCCCCAACCCCCAAGTGAAGCCAGGGAAGAGGTTGCCTAATGAATGTCCTCAGCACAACAGACTTTGGATTTCCCACAGGGTATTGTTTCTGTAATCTCCTCTTAAGGAATGTAGGTAATTCATTTATATGGGAAGCAATAAAATCTTGGGGTGAACTGAACATGATACATGCCTGTAATCCTGGTACTTTGGAGGCTGAGACAGAGGATTTCAAGTTCAAGGCCAGTCTGGGTGACTTAGTGAGACCTTGTCTCAAAAAACAACAATGAAGCAAAACAGACTTTGGAGGTATAATGAAGGTCATCTTTTCTTGAACATTGCCTCAGGTGGGCAATGCCCTGCTCCTTGTTTCATTGGAGATCAACTCCTTTTATGTACCCTTTTCCTCATCTGTCTTCCTGTGACTTTCCCCTGCCACTGAAAACAGTACACAGAAGTGGCTGGAAATGTCATTAGCTATTTTTCTTTGGCAAGCACATTCCATTATTAATTCTTATTGTGCTTATTACCAGTTAGAGACTCTAGGTCAATTTTTAGATGCAAATAAATGAAGTCTGTCATAGAATCCAGGTGCAGAGAGCTGAGAACAAAGCATGAATGGAACTTTACAACGAAATCTCTTAAAGTCTTCATGCTGATTTAGACTGCTCATTTCCAACTTTGTCCCAACAGTGTAAGAATTAAGCCAGTGTCAGAGATGTTACAAATGGGCAGGAGGTGGCAGGAGAGAGCCGCTGTAGCCTCAGCAGGACTGTGAAGATGAGGAGTCCTAGAAACTAGCAGATGGGAACAAACGGGGAGCCAGGCAGAACTGGCCCTTGAGGTGAGGACCAGGAGAGGCGAGGGGGACACAGAGAGCCAGGAGCAAAGTGACCAAGAGGAGAATCTGCAGCTGCTGAGAGCAGATTTGGATAAACAGTGAAGCAGAATCAGGTGTCTGGGAAGGATTCATGAGCCCCTGTAGGAAATGTGGCCCAAATTCTGAGTGCAGGCTTGGATGTCATCAGAGCCAGTCTCCTGATCCAGAAACAACCTTCAGGGCCAGGAGAAGGGAATGGAAAGATCAACCATGTACATTGCATATGGTAGAATGTTACGCCTTGGTTTTAGAGGGTGCCTTTAAAGACTCCTAATGCCAGATGTTTTTCATTTGAAACTAAAGATCATACTGTTGATCCCAGTTATGCAGTAAAAATCCTCAGAATGTGTGTCTGTGTATCTGTTTGTATATATGAATGAATGAACATTCTGGATATACTATATTGAGAGAGAAAAATTAATCAGAAATTAACATTGCTTATATTTTCCAAATCTGCTTCGGAGAGCATATGCTTCATATAGAATTGGAAAATGCACTAAATATTATCAGAATTTCCATTTTCAAGAATTGGAGCACAGTGAACAGGGCACAGTGATCGGGTCCTTGCTTAATACTTGGAAGGGTAGCCCTTATCCAAGTGGTCTGGGCATTCTGTGGCCCAAACACTGACCATGGCTGGCACTCTGCGGGCATGGATAGATACCAAGAAGAAATCTCTTTTGGGCTTTGTCAGTCACTGTGTACAGAGCTTGGGGTAAATGTCTGCACAGCACACAGGAAGGGGTAAGGAACAGCCTTTATTGGGGTTAGTACAAGTAAAGGTCAGTGCTGTGATTTGGATATGGTGTGAGTGTATACTCCAGGGTTCATGTGCTGGAAGCTTGATCCTCATTGTGCAGCGTTGGGAGCTCATCGACCCTGTAAGAGGTGGATCCTGGTGAGATGTAATTAGGTCACTGGGGGCATTGCCTTGAAAGAGATTAATATAGTTCTCATGGGACACTGGTTGGTTCCACCAAAGTGAGCTATTATAAAAGAGTGGACCTGGCCCCTCAGTCTCTCTGGCTTGTGTCTTGCCATGTGACCTTTTCCACATATGGCTAGTTCCCTTTCTGTTTCTCTGGCATGTTGTGATACAGGCAGAGGCCTTTACCTGGACACATATGCCATGCTGTTTAAGCCCCCAGAACTGTGTTCTAAGTCAACCTGTTTACTTTGTAAGTTATCTTGCCTTTGGGCATTTTGTTGTAGCAACTCAAGATGAGTTAATACAGTCAGCACAAAGAGATCTGAAGGCCCTGCCTTTTCAGCATCCCACGGAGAGGCATGGTGGGAGCTGAACAGTCTGCTGGGCTTGTCTGATGGAGAGATGTCTATAGAAAAGTGGTCAGAAAAGCAGTTGCTTTGCATGTGGGGACCTAGAGGGAAGACACAGCCTTGCTTCTTGGAGCCCTCAGTCCCATAGGAAGCTCAGAGAGGGTGGCCCTGATAATCCAGAGCAAGTCGTAGTGGTTATTTTCAGATGATCCTCTTTGTGTCCCTGTAGACACTGTCCTTGTTGTCACAAAGCTTACAGTGCCCTGGGAAGCCAGACAAGAAACCAGAAATATCACAGGCTATGTGGTCTCCCCGCCATGCAGCTGCCCAGATTCTGTCAAGGCCTATCCTCTGAGCCTCCTGAGATTTAAAAAACGAATTCTTTCCCTGAACTTGTCCCTTCCTTGCTCAGTTGACAAATGTGTTGTCATCCCAGTGGTCCAAGGAGCTGGCCTCTCGCAGGCCACCTGGAGTAACACTAGCTGTCCTGACTCCTTTGAACACCATCCCTGCAGCCAAGTATGACCCTGCCCAGAGGTGTAGTCAGCTTGCATCTGTCTCAGCCTTGGCAGAATCCAGACCTCTTAAGGCCCTTCACCTGTCCCAGGCAGGGGCTGGCCTATGAGTTAGCCTTCCAGACTATCCTCTTGTCAGCTAATTGCCCCAGGCCCTGTGGCCTGCGTCCCTTCCCTCTCTCTTCTGCCCACAGCCACTCTTCCAGCTCAGACCTTCTCGTCTGCAGCCTAAATGATGACCACGCTCTCCTAACTGGTCTCTTGGTTTCTACTTTCTTCCCCCTTCTACCAATCTTTCATTCTACTTCCAGTACAGTCTTTTAAATAGACATCTGACTGAGATATAATTCAGCAATAAAAAGGAACAAACTACTAACTCATGCTGCTATGTGATAAACCTTGAAAACATGCTAAGCAAAAGAAGCTGGAGGCAAAAGACCACGTATTGTATGATCCCATTTATTGGAAATGTCTAGAAATCACAAATATATAGAGACAGAAAGCAGATTTGTAGTTGCCTAGGCCTGGAGGTGATCCAGTAGCCATGCATATGGCAGGGTTCTTTGGGCCGATAGAAATGTTCTAAAACTGGATTATGGTGATGGTTGCATAACTCTGTGAATTTGCTAAAAATTATTGAGATGTACATTTAGAAGGTCTGGCACATGTTCAAGGCAAAGGAGGGGCTGATGCACATGCATGGGTCAGAGTTTTGGTGTGCCCTGCAGGTTCTACTGTGTCCCATGGTTTTGAAAGCGAGCTCATCATAGTGGACTTGTGGATGGATGAACATTACACTAATTGTTTGCTGGAGGGAAGAATTTTTTAAAACCAGTGATAAGTACATTCTTATTAAGAAATAGATCTACCTACATTACCATTTTTAGCAACTTTCTCGAACCCTGTGCCTGGAAGAGAGCCAGGTCTTACTGGGCCATCTCCACTTGCTCCTCCCTAAGCGCCTGTGCTCCAGGCATACTGGGTTGCATTGGTGTCCCTAATACGCCAGGCACATTTAATGCCCCCCTCCACTTTCATGTCCACTTGGCATCCTGACCAAACTCCCAATCATTTTTCTTGTACTACACTATAAGCTTTTGAGGAAGAGATTGTCTCATTCATGCATGCATTCCCAGGGCACGTAGTGGGTGCTAAATGGCGCATTCATTCATTTGACAATTATCTCTTCAGACTGGGGCTTCTCAGTCTTGGCCCTGGTAACGTGTGCCAAATAATTCTTTGTTGAATTCCTGCCTTGAGCATTGCAGGAAGTTCTATAGCTTCCCAGGCATCTGCACACTGAACATCAGTAGCATCCACCAACACCCACACCTCTGTGGTGATCACCAAAATTGGTCTCCAAACATGGCCAAAAGTTCCTTGGCGAGGGTAGGGCTGTGTGTGTGTGCACAATTGTGCTTTAGTGAATGCTGCTGATTAGCGACTTCTTTGTGCTTGGGATCTTCTTTTAGTTTCTTGGAAAATAAAAGTCCCCAGCTGCGACTAAGGACAGGCCCTGCAGCCCAGTCCGAGTCACTACTTGCCTGCTGCACTGAAGACTGAAAGCTCACAGCTTCCAAGATGGAGCCCTACCTTGCCATTTCCATATAGTAACCCCGCTAAGCTAGGATTGTAAATGAATGTTGATTTCATTTTAAGTCTGTCTTCACTTTTTGTATTTTAAATCATTCACCTCCATGGGAAAGATGGGAATAAGATGGGAGTTGTGTAGTTTGGCTTTCTCTCTGTCCCCTATGAATAGCACACTCTGCCCCAAGCACTGGCTTGTCCTGCCTCATTCTTGGTTTTGTCTGGAGCATTCCTGAACAAAGCCCTTTCTATTGTCCTGGGGATATTTGCAAGCTGCAGCATGTTGTGGGTTTGGTGTCACCGATGCTCATCTTACAAGCTGGGGTGGGAGCCTTTGTGCTTTGTCTTGCTTAGGACTGTGTTCTGCCCTTTGTCCTTTTAAACACCTGGCCTTCTGAAGAGTGCCCTGGGAAGACAGGTCTTTTTGTAATTGCCTCTGCAGAATGAATTATTTGTATTTTCTTAGAATTCTAAGAGGTCTTCTGTCCTTCTGGAGCCATCTTCGTTTTCTAGAGTTCCTAGCTCTGCCTCTCTTGAAATCTACTTCCCAGTGTCTATAAATAGTAATCATTTTAATGCTAAATATTTACATATTAGCAAGGCAGATTCAAACACACTGTCTGACTCCAAAGCCTGGAGGATTATCCACTCCACCAGTGTCTCTGGTTTCTAGAATTATTTTCATGGTTATCACATTGTCTTGGTTGATCCTGAGAGCATTTGAGTGCAAATGGTTTTGTTTGGACAGTGATCCCAGAAAATGATGGCAGGGAGGTGGAAGAGTGAGGCAAGAAGGAAAGGAAGATTGTAAGGTGTGTGTCTTGCAAGTTGTTGTGTGGGCAACAAAAAACTGAAGCTACTAGGTGGCCCTGGAGACCCTGCCCAACACACCACAGTGCTGCCCAAGGAGGGAAAAGGAGCTGGGTACTGATCACCAAATTCCCATCCCTGGGTGGCTCTGGACAGCTTCTGGAAGCATTAACTCCATGCCTTCCAGGTGGTCCTGCCTGGGCACAACGCACATTTCAAATATTCAAGGTGACAACAGGGGAGTGTGGTAGGTATGGACACACACCTTGTCTACACAGCTGTAAGTTGATCACTATGTGCTCTCAATTTGCTTTCCCTGCCATTTCAATAGCTGGTTTGTTGTTCACCAGAATTAACCCACTACAAGCAGTAGTTCTTGTTCCTTTGCTTTCTGAAAGATTACATTGCTAGCAAGGGCAGGACTGTATGCTGGGCAGAAGAGATTCTCATTGCTTCTGTGCCTGCTTGTATACAAACCTGGTCGTGTTTGTGAGCAAAGTCTGGCTTGGCATAAGGTGCGGAGAGTGGTGTGCAACCTTGGAGTCTTGCTGTTCTCTGCTCAGCATTATGGAGGGACCAGAGAGGCACGGGGCTCCTTTGCCTTTTGTAGAAGTGCACTGTAGGGAAAGGCGCATGTTCAGTAGATAGTGTTGAGCCACCAGAGGGTGGCGTCCTTGCTGCTTAGGATGTCCACTGTGCCTTTCACCCCTAACAAAGCACCCTTCCCTGTGTTCGTAGCCTTGGAGTGATTGTAATTCTCAGCTATTTTTCTTTGCCTCCTTTCCCATTCTATTTGTCCCTTACAGGGAGGTGAGGAAGTGCCCCACCCAGTCATATGATCCAAACTCAGCCTTTCAGAACAACTCATCCAGGGCCTAGTCAAGGGTATGGACATCCAATAAGGCCATCCAGAGTTCTTCCCTGAGTGGACGTGTGGGGGTTAGGTGGGAAAAAGGCTTTTCCCCAGGAGTTGCTAAGAGCCACTTGGAAATGCCCACCATGGACAGATGCTGAAGTGAGCATCTCTCCACTCCTTGGCCCTTGTTTCTCACCTTTGAGAACAACTGTGTCTGGGGTGACCTTCCCTGTCATCTGGGCACTCGTCCCTGCAGCAGTGGGCAGCAGATGAGGGTGGACGCAGCTGCTGAAGCATTGAAAAGCAATGGACCAGATGTTCACACAGAGACTCGGATGGATCTTAAACCATAGCCCTGAGGGGCCATAAAATAAAACTGAATAGAAAGGAAAGCAATGAGACAATACAGTCTCCAAGTTGCCTTCCAGTCCTGTGTTTTTCCAAGGTAGTGTGACTTGTCCGGGTGAGAAGTAGGAACTTTGGGAGCCATCCTCCCTGCTCATGGGAGTGTTTCTCATTTCTCTCCGACTGTCCCTGGGCCTCCTACAGATTCTCAGGTATGCTCAGGAAACAGAATGGCCTCAAATCCTACATTTCCATTTACTTTTGAGGGCCTTGACTGAGCCACTTAACCTCCCTGGCCTCAGTTTTCTGACCTGGAAAGTGCAGTGGACATCCCTTGGCTCCTGGGAAGATCTATGGTGAGAGGTGACTGTCCTGGCAATATGGGCTGGCAGTGTTCCTCTGGGGCAGAAGGAAATCAGACTGCATTTTACCCCACTAAGGGCTCTGCCAGTGTAGATATGCCCAGCAGGAGCAGAGCTGTGGGTGGGCCTGTCTACTTTGCTGCCTGTGCATTTCCTCTACCCAGATGGGACCCTCACCATGCTACAGTATCGCTGGATACAGCTTTGGCCAGGATGGTGTTTCAGGGCAGCTCTCCTTCCTCTGTGATAGCAGTCATCATGACTCAGACTGGGTCCTGTCCCCCCTTCCTTTTGTCCCCTCCAGCTGTTGGCACAGCAGCAGAGCCCAGAGAATGGGGCGAGTGTGGTACTGCAATGTGTTTGGCACATGGGTCTGCGCTCGACGTGGTAGGGTGCAAAGACATGGGCCCACCCTGGGGAGCTCCCTGTCTGGTGGGTGGGAGGCAGACAGTGATCTTCAGGTGCAGAGGGCTGAAATGGGGAGGAATGAGAAGGACACGGGTAGGCTCAGAGACTTGGTCCCCAGGTTGAAGGATTAACTGGCAACTGACAATCAGATGGGGGAGAGAGAAAGAGAATGTGGGGAGGATGCTACCCAGAGCACACAGCAGATGGGACAGTTTGGCTGGCTGCCCAGATGCAAGAGAGCACTCAGCTCTCACAAGGGTCCTGAAGGACCATGAAGAGGAAGTAGCTGAGCCTGATCTGTGACCCATGTAGGCCATGCTTGGCCTGGAAAGCCATTGAAGAAGCCACAGTTTGGTCTTGAGATGATGAAACAAGGGAAGGACTTTAAGCAGGAAGGTTTCATGGGCAGATAACTTTTCCAGAGACATTGGGGCCTGTGTGGAAATCTTGGCATTAAAGGGGGAAAAGACGAGCACAGGAAGGGAAGGGTAAATGGGTGGGGAGAATGCTGAGAATGCAGACAGCACTGGACTGGTTAGAACCATTGTCCCAGGAAAGCTGAAGAATCTTGCTTTGTCTTCTGAGTGGATGGCAAATTTGGAGAGATGGGAGCTTAGGAAGAAAATAAGGCAAGAGAGGGAGGTTGAATAGGCACTGTGAGGGTCACCCAGAGCCCCCTTCCACTGCAGGGAGGGCTGCGGACTGTGGTCAGCGCCTTCAGGGACTGTCTTGCCAAAGCTTGTGGCCCTCTCCAGGGTGCCCACATCCTTTATGGCAGGTGTTTAAGGTCCTCTGCTGTTGGCTCACTGGGACAGCTCTTAAGAGCCATTCCAGCATCATGGCTTCTGGCATCACTGGAGACTGTTTTTGGACCTGATCACAGCTGGTCCCTTCCTTTACCCACTCCTGCTACTCACCCTTCCCTTCTACATGTGGCCATCCAAGGGTCCTCCTCAGTAAGCATCCTGCTCACTAAATTCTAGCTGACAGTCTGCTCCCAGTGGCCTCCAATCAGTCCCACTTTTGTATCCCCTCACTCTGCTGTGACTGTGCAGTTCCTCCTGTCCAGAGAAGCAGACTGTTTCTCTGCTCCTTGAATCTGAGCCAGCCTCTTGACTTGCTTGGACCAAGATGGCATGTAGCAGTGACTTCTGAGCGCAGGTCAAAGGGGACTTGTAGTTTCATTTTGCTCTTAGACCCTGGGTGCAAGGAAACAAGCCAGGATGTCCTCCTAGAGGGAGGCTATATGGAGAACGGAAGCCCCCAGCTAACATTAAGGGGGCCACTTTGGGTCTTGCAGCCTCATGGGGCCACCCATACCCACACAGTATGGAGCAGAACTATGCTATCCTTGCTGAGCCACTCACATGCTGACCCTAAAACTGTGAACAATAAAACGACTGTTCTTTGAAGCCATAAGTTTTGGAGTGGTTTGGGATTCAGCAGCAAATAACTAGCTCAGCATGCTGCATCCACAGGAAGCAGCCATGGCATGTGATGAAGCCACCCAAATCCACATGGTGTGGAGCAGAACTGTGCTATCCTTGCTAAGCCACCCACATGCTGACCCTAGAACTGTGAACAATAAAATAACTATTCTTTGAAGCCCTAACTCTTGAAGTGGTTTGGGATTCAACAGCAAATAACTAGCTCAGCCTACTGCATCCACAGGAAGCAGCCATGGCATGTGGTCAAGCCGGGGAGCTACCCAGGCATTGCGGAACATGGTGGGCTATGGGGGCTTCCTGCCAGCAACTGCAGGGTTAAATGCAGCTCTTCCCTGCACTGCCAGGATGCAGTTCTGTTCTGTCATCCCTGAGACCATCAATACTTATCTCATCCCCACTCTTGGAACTGGGAGTTGCCAGCTCTATTACCTCTTAAGCTCTCTGTGTCTGTGGGGAGAAGCAGCTCTCTGCCAGAGGAGCGAATGAGGCCCAGCCTTCCACAGAAACATCCATCGTCCCGTGCTGCTCCAGGCACAATCCCAGCGTATAATTCCCTTCTGCAGGAGCTGGCTCTGAATGCATCCATCTTCACAAGCTCATTATTCATCTGATTATTTTCATGCTGTCCCGGTGGGGAATAAAAGCCATCAATAAATCACGACGTTGCTGCAGATTATGCTAAATGACCTAGGCAGAGTGCTGGCTGTGCCAGGCACTGTGATCACGAGGGCCAAAGCCACTCATGCACGGTGCTGTCCTGGGGCTGGAGAAGGTACATGCTCCTCTTGTTCCAGACTCCTGTCCATCTCCCTTCGCATCCCCAGTATTCTCATCTGCCTTAGTGTGATCATAACCCATGAGCACAGGAGCCCTGGACTTGTCAGAGACCTGAGTTCAGCTTCCACACAAGCTGTGTGATATTGGGCTGGTTGCTTGGCCTCTCTGAATCTTTGGACTCCTCATCTGCGAAATGGCCAGAAATTCTTGTGAGAACTAAGTGAGGGGAAAATAAACGTGACAGATGCACAGTGTAAAGTGCCCTACATATGCAGTAGCAACATCTTTATGGTCATAGTTTCAGAGTAACCAGAACATGTTGAGGGTACCATGGGAAAACTAGACTGGACTGTACACTGAGGTGCCACAAACAACCATATATGATTTCCTAACTTTAGTTTCCTCATGTTTCCAATGGACCCCATAGTATTCACCCATCCATTTCACAGAGCAATTAGGAGGCTCAAATGAAATAACAGGAGAACGTGGCAAAGCATGAAGCTGTACAAATGGAAGATGTTTCCTAAATGATTCCTTCTCTAAGCTCTGTTGTTTTCCTTTTGCTTTTTGTTTGTTTGTTTGTTTGTTTGTATCAATCTTCCTATTTTGTTAGTGTCAGTATTATTGAGTCTTCCCTAAAACTTACTAAAATAATCAAGAAAATGTGGGCTGGTTGGGTTTTGAAGGAAGGAAAAGAAACTGTCATTATCGAGCACTGACAACATTTCAGACATTCTAATATGTGACCTCACTCACCAGCCCTTAAAGATGGACATTGTTTGTCGCTGTTTCACAGGGAGGGAACTGGAACTCGCCGAGTCCGGGTGTCTGCTCAGAGTCACAGAGCTGGAATGTGAGCTAAGTTCTGACTTCTTACACCACACTCAAGACCTCTGTTTTTCTTTCATTATAGATGCCCTTCAACTTACCCAAATATTGATAACCGCCTTATTTTTTTACCTTTCTTATCACAATTAAATCCTCTTAGTTAAAATTCATTTATAGATGCTAGCATCTTTCTTCCAAGGTTGCTGATGGTCCAAGCAATTGGTACTAATGTAAACGTAAGATGAAGATTTCAAACTATATTACAAAGCTACAGTGATTAAAAAAAAAAAAAAACCAACATGGTACAGGCCCAAAAGGAGACATGTGGATCAGTGGAACAGATTACTGGATGTAGAAACAACCCCAAGCACATTCAGCTGTCTGATCTTTGATGAAGAGGCAAAAAACACACACTGGAGGAAAGATAGCCTCTTTAACAAATGGTGCTGGGAAAACTGGTTATCCACATGCAAAAGATTGAACCTAGAGCCTTATCCATCAGCGTGTAGTGAAACAAAAATGAATCAAAGACCTGGTGTTAAAACAGAAACACTTCATCTGCTGGAAGATAAAAAAAGGTAAACTGCATAGGCACAGGTAAAGACTTTCTGAAAAGAACCCCAGTTGCATGAGAAATAACATCAAGATTCAACAAATAGGATCATATCATGTTAAAAAGCTTCTGTACAATGAAGGAAACAAAGCATATAGTGAAGAGATAAACTATAGAATAAGCAAAAATTTCTACCAGCTACTTCTTGGACACAGGAGTAAATTCTAGAATATATAAAGAACCTACAAAATTAGCCCTCCTCAAAAAACCCAATAAAAATGGGCAACTGAAATGAATACACATTTCTCAGAAGTACAAGCGGCCAATAAGTACATGAAAAAATGTTCCACATTATTGACTGTGAGAGAAATGCAAATTAAAACAACACTGTGATTCCATTTTCCTCCAGAAAGAACAGCTATAAACAATTCAAGTAATAACAAAAGCTAGTGGGCCTGTGGGGTAAAGGAACTTTTCTGTGGTGTTGATGGGACTGTAAACTAGTACAAGCACTATGGAAATCAGAATGGAGATCACTTGAAAACTAAAACTAAGAATTCCTTTTGATTCAGCTATTCCCCTTCTAGATATTTTCCCCAAATAGTTAAAAGACATATTACAGTGATCCATGCACACCCATATTTATAGAAACACAACTCAGTGTATCTTAGAGCAGTGTATGATGCATCAAGAAATGAATGGATACAGAAAATGTGTTATTTATTCACAATGGAGTACTACTCAGCCATAAAGAAGGATAAATTCAAGTCTTTTGTAGGAAAATAGATGCTACTTGAGACCACGTCAGATACAACTCTCAGTGCTGCTGGTCAGTATTTCATGAGATGTCCTACCTATGCAGTAAGGTGAGGAAAAAAAATTAAAAAAATAGATTGAAAAATAAGGAGTAAAATTTATTTGCAAGTGACACATTTCTATAGAAAAATTTAAGGAAGCTACAGAATATCTACTAAGATTAAAAAGGAAATTTAGAAAAACTGTGGAGTGTAAGTGTAATACACAAAAATTGATTGTAATTTTATATACTAGGATCAAACAATTGGAAAATGAAAAAAGATTCCTTTGCCACAATGCCAAAAAATAAAAGTACTTAGGATTAAATACAATAAAGGAATTGTACCCCGAAAACCAAAGAACATTGCTCAGAGAAATTAAAGGTCTAAATATGTAGACATATACTATATTCATATATCCTTAGACTCCACAACTGCTAAATGGCAGTTCTTTCCAAATTAGGATGGTCTATCTATGAATCGACCTAAAACCAAGAACACTTAAAAACCAAGCATTGAGGGCCGGGGATTTAGCTCAGTGGTTAGAGTGCTTGCCCCGGAAGCATGAGGCCCTGAGTTCGATTCCCGGTACAAAAAAAAAAAAAAAAACCAAACAAACAAAAACCAAGCATTGGTAAACCAGTTTTTAAAATATGAAATTGCAAAGAGTCAGGAATAGCAAATTAATTCTAAAAAGAAGGGCTGGTGCATAGTTGCTCAGTGGTAGAATGCTTGCCTCGTGTGCATGAGGCCCTGGGTTTAATGCTAAGTGCCACAAAAGAAGGAGATGAAAAAAACTGGAGGACTTAACTGGTATATGCATACATCAGCATTCATTGCACCAAACACTTAAAATGGAACTAGGTCCTTATGTTAAAAAATATTAAAAACATATAATGAATTCTTGCAAGCCTCTGAGAAAAATAAACCAAACACCTAACTGGAAAATAAGCAGAATACACACTTCAAAAAGACTAACAAGTATTTGCAGATGTGCGCAAATTCTTTACTAGGGAAGTGCAGCTTAAAACCTAAATGAGTATTCCCTATGCATCTAGCAGAATGGCTAAAATGAAAAGATTGATAACACCGATCTTAATGTTGGTGGGAATAGAACCACCAGTTTGGTTTTTATCTGTTAAACTTGAAGACACACATACACAATGACTTCCCCTTCTTGTCCTTATGTACATATTCGGCAAGAGCATGCAGGTGCACTAAGAGATATGGGCAAGAGTTTTACAGCAACATTATTTACAGTTGCCCAAATGGACAGCGCAAATGTTCATCAACAATAGAATAAAAAAATGAAGTGTGAGCTCTTCATACAAAGAAAATCTCACAGCAAAGAAAAGGAATAAGCTACAGCTTTACACAACAGTGTGGATGAAACTTGGAAACATAATGTTGAGTAAATGAAACGAGGCACCAAATAAAACAAACTGAGTGATTCCACTCATGTATTATTTTTTTAAAAGCAGGCAAAATAAACTACAGTGTTTAAGGATGCATGCCTAGCTGGTCATAACAATATAAAGAGGAAGAAAGTGGTTACTGTGAAAATCTGTGCATTAAGTAGGAAACTGGAACCCTGTGAATATTGCAGAATGCAGATGATGTGGAGGAATTAGACTTTATGTATTTATGGGAGAAGCTAGGGACCTGCAGGCCCCCCAAAAAGAGCCGAAGCTACTTTCCAACCCCCTGGAGGACTGTCCAGTGTGAGGCAGACACTTCAAAGCTTCCTGGGAACTGCTGGTGGAGGGAAGGAGCTGGTAGGAGGCTGTGCCCCTGTGTAGCTGCCAGTACTGAGAATTTGCAACCCAATATCCGGTGGTGAGTTGGGCCCGCTTTGGCTCAGCATGGCCCACATCAGAAGGAAAAGCTGGATGTATTTCATGGGATGACAAGGACAGGGTCCCTGGATCTGACTCATTGCATCTGACTGTGACTGCCTGTGTTACTTCTGCCTTCCAAATCTTGCTCTTAAAAAAAAGAGCTTCAGAGGTAAGGTGGGATGGGGAGGCCAAAACTGAGTCACTCTATAGGTAACTCAGGGGTTCCTGGAAGTCTGATTCCAGCTTGGCCAGCTTGACAGAGTCAGAACTCCCCAGTCAGCACAATGGGAACAGGTGCAGGGCACACAAGAACTTCTGGGAGCTTGACCACGTCCTAGTTCTCACCCTGGGTTGTGGCTACATGGATACTCACTGTGTAGCTATGTGTCTTTGTTTTGTAAACTTGATGTATGTAATATTTCAAAATCGAAAAGTAAAAATAAAATAGCTGAAAAGCACATGGGATGCTTCTCTTTCTCACCCCACCTTCTACTTGGAAGCAACCCTGCATTGTGTGCTGACTTCTAGAGAGGAGACGAGAACAAAAATGTAAAGAAAGGATCCTCCCTCACTCCAGGTTTTTGCATTTCTAAACTTGAGCTTTTCAGGTAATAGGGAAATGGTACAAGCACTGTACTGTATTGAGAAATGTCAACAATGGACTTGAATTAAAGGAAAACCCAGGCTCAGACATCACTTGGGTAAATCAAACAGTGTTGACTTACCAAAAGTAAACAGAAGGAGGCCTGCGATCAGAACAGGCTGGGGGCAGAGAGGTGACTGACATCATTGGAGGCAAGGAGAGGGCACACATGATTGGCTCACACCTGTGCATGGCACTGTCTGAAGGTCACAGGAGACCTTTGTGAGGCTGGACTGTGAACCCCTATTAGTGCCAGTTTTATGTACTGAAGATGAGTGCCGTTCTACTTACTGCTACGGGAGCTGTGATTATCCGCTTCATCAAGTCAGCGACTGCCAGGTTTAACACAGGTGTAGCTCGGCATAGGGTCAGAGAGATTATGTGCTTGGGTTCAGCTCACCCGAGCCAGGTGCCCTTGGTCAGTGTCCGGGTTACCTTACATGCACTATGCCTAGAGAGGGTTTCGATCTAAAATGCCCATCTAGAGTCTTCTGTGTTTTGAAGGTGACTGGACTATGGGGGCACTATACTCATCTGTGGATTTATCCATTCACGAGTTCAATAGCTAGATGTGCTGTTAGGAGGTGGGGTTTGGTTAGAAGTAGGTCACTGAGGGCATGACTGGCTCCTCCTCTTTCTCTCTGTTTCCTGGCTGCCATGGGGTGAGCAGTGTTCGTCTCCCAGACCCTTCCACCATGCAGTTCTGTACTGGAGCCACCCATGGCCTGAATCCTCTAAAAACCATGAGCCAAGATAAACCTCTCCTCCTTGAAGTTGTGGGTGTTGGGATTCTGTCCCAGCAAGGGGAAAGCTGACTCATATAACTGACATATCTTTTTGACCTAGTTCACTTAGGCATAAGGACAATCAGTCCTCATTTACCATCCCTTGCTTTCCCACAGCAAATCAGCCTCCATGCATGGCTCAATCAGGCTCTGCAGTCTAGAACTAGGTCAGTTGCCCAAGCTTCTCTAGAAATCACACCAACAGGCTTTTAGACCAGGTGGAGGACGTATTGCAAAAGTACTTGCAACAGTGACCAATAATCATCATGGGTAAAAGCAAGACTTTGGCCACCCTAGTCCTCTAATCCTCTGGGTGAGAATTATCCCTGTGGTCTGGGATTAAGCTAGGAGGTGTAGTGTAATAAAGCTGCCATCTCTCATCTCCTAACAGCTCTTCCTGTACTTAGCCGGTCAAAGATGAGGCTGAGACTGCAACTCGATTTCTTCATGGCCAGCTGCTCCCTTTTAGGTCCCGCTGATAGAGGGCACTAAGAGGAGGCTAGAAAACAGGAGGAGGAGGAAGGGCGTATTCGACCCCTGGATGTGCTGTGGGGTCAACGTTACCCATAGCAGAGCTAGTTCTAGTTTCCATCCTCCTTTAAGCTCCCACAACCAGCTCCTCACACCCCAGCAGAGGTACCAGCAGCATCCTGGCAGTGCCCGCTCCTAAGAGGACCAAATTCTACCTTAGCTCTGAGGTCTCACAGTGCAACATCATTTAAGCCCTGTTCCATCTGTGTGAGCCCCCTTCTCCACTCTCCTGAGGAGCCAATACCCTTCCTCTCACCCAGGGACTCAGGATCCTGGGTTCTAATAACCTTGACCTCTGCACTTTGGTTCCCAGTCCCAGGGCTGGAAGCTGTTCTCTGACATTGCTATGTGTGATGTCGAGGTTCCTTTTCTCCTTTCAGTCCTTTGATACCTGCTATGGCTTGGATATGGTTTGAATGTGTCTGCAAAAGGCTCATGTGTTGGGAGCTCAGTCTCCACTGTGAGAATGATAAGAGGTGGTGGTGCCTTTACAAAGCGGGACTTAGCGGGAGGAAATTAGGTCACCAGGGTGCTACCCTTGGAAGGGATTAAGTAGTTTTTGGGAGACCCCACTGATTCCTCTAAGTGTGGGCTGTTACCTAATCATGGCTTGCCCCTCCCTCTTGAACCTCCGGAATTGTGAGCAAAATAAGTTTCTTTTCTTTACAAAATAGTGATCCTCAGGTATTTTATGATAGCAATGGAAAACAGACTAATACAACACCTGCCAAGCCAGATCTCTAAATCTTCTTGTTGATTGCTCATGGGTATGGGTTTTCCTTTTGGGATGATGATAAGTATTTTGGAATCAGGTAGTGGTTATGATTGTACCAGTCTATGAATATACGAAAACTATCCTTAAAAGTAACTTTTATGGCAGATGAATTGTATCTCATTAAAATATAAGTCTTCTGTGTTAAAATATCTAACTGGACCTGGATTGACAGGGCACTGATCAAAAAGAGTATGAAGGTTAATTTTGTGTCAACTTGGCTGGGCCATGGGGTGCCCAATTCCTTCATCAGACATTATTCTGAGTGCTTGTGTGAGGGTGTTTTGAATGTGAGTGGCCTTCATCTAATCAGTTGAAAAAGCCAAAAAGTTCATTCTCCACTGAACAAGAGAGACTTCTCCAGCAGGCTGCTTTGAGACGTCAGCTGCATCCTTGGTTTTCCTGTTTCTGCAGCACAGTGCCTTTGGACCTCAGCCCTCCTAGGTCTCCAGCCTGCCAGCCCGCCCTATAGAATTTGGACTTGCCAGCTTCCGTAGTTGTGTGAGCCGACTCCTTAAAATAAGCATTTCTCTCTCTGCACACATCCTATTGGTCCTGATTCTCTGAAAGACCATGACTGATACAGGGAGGCAGCTGTCAGTAGCCCCCAGGGAAGGGAGAGGATGCTGCTGAGGACCTGCCAGGTCTGTGAGATATGAGGGCAGCTGTGCTAGGTTTGCCTGGTAGAGCTTCAAGAGGTGGCAAGATCCCAGAGAACGAGTGGTTCTGTGGCACACCTGGGTAGATGGAGCCTCCTGGAATTTCCCACTTCATACGGCCACAGAATGACTGCCAAGAGCCTGAAGAAGGAAAAGAAGTAGGAGAGAAGCCTTGAGGCTCAGATGGGGCAAGAGCAGCTCAATAGCACCGAGTTCTCAGTGACGCGGAGGTCTTAATGGACCTACACTCTGCCTGGAAGCTGTGGTTCTCTGGAAGCCCTTGGAACTCAGCTCCCCAGAGAAATGGAGAACAGTCCCCATAGGAACTGAAATGATGTTTCTGCTCCCCCGGCAGAATAGGAGCAACACAAAGAAATTCAGCCCAGCTTTGGGATATTAATGGAAGCTTTCTTCCTTACACATCTGAACTTGTGAATTGGGTCACAAAACCACTTCAAAAAACATTGGCTGTCATTTATTTTCAAGATAAAATTTGCCATTTTGTAGTAGGCGTGAAATGGGTTCTCACAATAGAACCTTCACGTGTAACTTGGAGATGTAGAATGCAGGAGTCCATTAGATAGGGAGTTCGGGGATGGCTGGACAGCTCAGTGTCAAGGTTAGTACTGTGGCTGGCTGTGGGTAGAATGTTTAGAGAACTGAGAAGATATGATCTAAAATTTATGTAGAGGTATAAAGTCTCCACTTAGCTGTCACATTTGAAAAACAAGATCCAAAAGAGAGAAGCCAGTGTGTCCCACAGAAGGGTAGGAAAGCATGGGGCAAAGCCATGGAAAATGAGAACCATGTGGGACTGGGCAGATAGATGCATAGCAAGAAGGGCTCTGAAAACAGATTCATATGTGTAGGGACTTGGTTCTGAATGTGAGAGAGGGTCTGAATGTAGGAAAGGACAGATCAATTATTAAATGTATCAGAAGAACTTGTTCATTATAAAGAAGAAGTTGAACCCCTACTTCCTGCCCTATATAGAAATGAACCCCCTTAGATTTAAGATCTAAATTTGAAAGGTAAAATTATAAAGCTCAAAGCAGAAATTGTTGATCCTTGTAATTTAAGGATAGACAAGAAATTTTTACATAAGACCTCCCAAAAGCTATCTCCATAGGGAGAAAAATGAATGCATTTGATGACAACAAAATTAAAGATTTTGTTACACAAAGGTCTTCACTGATTAATAAGTAGGTAGCAGATTGGGAAGTATTTCTGACAGTGGAAAAAAATTGGGATAAATGGGGCATGTTGAATATGAACCCGGAATTAGATATTAGTTTTGATTAATGTTAAAAGGCAATTTTGTTATGATTTATGTAAAAGGTCTTTGTTCTCAGGAGATTCACAATGAAACATTTAGCGGTCAAATATCCAAATCCCAAAGTTGGCAACTTGCTTTCAAACATTTCAACAGAATGTATATTTTCGCAACAATGTGAATATACTTAACTGAGCTGTAAACTTAAAAATGGTTAGGACGGTACATTCTATGTTATGTGGGTTTGAATTTTTTTTTTCCAGAATGAAAAACAAAAAACAAAATGAAGCAACCTAGCACTTGGTCCAGAGGATTGCAATCAGTTGATAGTTGGGTTAAATTAAACACACGACACCCCCTAAGGATATTTATATATTTATATTTAACAGCACTTGTATGTGTTAATATGTATATGTACTCATATACCCATATCTTTGCTTACAGGAAGGCAGAACTGAAGTATATGTAGAAAAATATTAAAAATTGGAAAATTTATTGTAACTGTCACGTAACTTTTTGTTTGAAACTCTTCAAAATAATAAAAAGAGAAATAATGAGGCAACATATGGACTCCTGAACATCAACAGTAAAAAGATGAGCAGATAGAAAAGTGACCAAAAGATGAGAACAGGCAATTTACAGAAGAACGAATTTATTACACAATAACTTCATCAAGAGATGCGTGACATCACTGATAGTCACCGGAAGGAAAAAACCAAACTCAGATGCATGTTGCCATCGAGTTGACAGATTTTGGGGAGCTGAACAATGTTAAATGGTGCACGGGGGCCCGGAAACATTATCATGTCAGTCCAGTGGTCTTAGTGAGAATTGTGATTGTGTAGCCTAATACTGGGTGCACAGGTACCCTAGGACTTAGCTATCCACTCTCAAATGGCGGAGAGCCTCAGTGGGACATGGACACATGTTAAGACGCCCATGATAGCATCACTTACCTCAGGGAGGATGTTGAGCCATTAGGGGACTGGATCGGGTAAATGAGGTGGACACTTGTCAGCAGGTGTCCACTTCCTACCCTATCCCTTGTTAGGATAAGAAGCAAGAACTTTAGCCTGCCCCAGAGAGAGGGCCAGGAGGCACTGGAATTGGGGGACACTCTGGAAGATTTCAGGACTCAGGGCACTGGAATTAGTTTGAGTTGAGAATAACAAATTCACTTATATTTGTTTCATATTTAAATTTATGAATAGAAATTTACTCCTACCACATTGTCATAAGCTGCCATTAGAAAGACAGTACTTAAACCAAAAAGTTGGGCCCATCATGGGGAAATGTTAGGCAATCTAATGAGAGGATGTTTTTGCATGTGGAAGCTGGGAAATCCAATGGTTTAGCACATGTGTGATTTTATACATGATCTAAAAAAGGATTTTCAGAAATCTAGGTACTTCTTTTTCTGAAGATAAAAGTATTAATGTGCCCTAAAATAGGACCCACTCTCAGGTTGGCTGATAGGAAGGCTGAGCACTGAGTGTAGATGGATGTCCCTAAGGGAGTTCGAGGATGGAATGTAGACAATTGTGTTCTTCATTCAAGGATAAGAGGCCTTTTGGGGGAATAAAAATAAATATGTATAGATATTTACTACTTACTATGTATAATTTTGTGTACAGAAAACACATTTACTGTGTAGTTCATTTGCTACGTCAAAAAATGCTTCGGTTTTAAGTAAAACTAAAATTGTTGTTTTTGCAGGCGGTGGTGGTTTTCAGCTTTCAAAACAACTTAAATCCCAGTACTTTTTTCTCTCTTTAAGGTATGGGGCTGATCTTAAGCTTGCTGCAAACAAAGCTGAGGATACGGAGACATTTTCTCTATTAAGCATCAAAGAAGTCTTTGCTTGTTGAATTTAGGCAAGCACACAACCTTGGCAAGAGAATGGTTCAGAGCAGTGAGCAGAACTGAGAAGAACCTGTCCTGACCCTTCTGGGCTCCCAGGATTGGATCAGGGTTGGAGGGCAGAGCTAACCCAGACTGGTCAGCTGCTACCTGTCAGGGGCCTGTGAGGCTTTTGACATGGTCTCTTGTATTTCTCTCCTGAAGCAGGCATCACCCCCGACCCAGTTCAGATGAGATCGCTGCAATCCAGAGGGATTAAAGCGGCTGAGCCAACAAAGGTCACACAGCCCAAGGTCATGCTTCTGGCTAACGGACGTGCTAGGATTCCAACTCCAGTCATTTCGACCACACTGAGCTGCTACACTCAAGCAAAAAATAGAAATATATTTTGAAGCTTTATCCCAGGCCTCAAAAGGACTCCAGCTAGTTTGTCTAAGCTCCTCCTAAAGGTATCAGTTCTCCAAAGCAGTCAGCAGAGAATAGGTACAAGAACAGCTACCATTTCAAAGTGAACCTGTACGTTCCCAGTCATTGAGATCTCCATTCAGCATGCAGACTTTATTAAGATCCCAGCTTCAGTTCAAAATGTCAGGTTCTGAAAAATGTAGCCATGGACCCTCCTGGAGGGAGATACTCAGCTCCCAATGTCCAAAGAAACGGAGCTAGAAGAGACGTCTGCTTTCGAAGCCCTCAAGAGGCTGCGCTTGGAGGCTCTTTGTCTCCAACCTTTCAAAATTCCTAGTCTGTGTGAAGAAAGAGGTGTCTACTGCAGACACAAGTTGATGAAAAGCTGAATATTCCAACTGACATCCACCCGGGATGATGAGGAGGGAGATTTAATAGCCTAACAAATGATTCACCTGAAAGAAAGTGTCAGGCAGGCGATTTTCTTCCCTTGGGCTTTCTTTCCTCATCACCTCATCCACCCCCACACACTCAAATTTTGGCTTATTTAAACTTCAGGAGAGTCGCCAGGCAGGCAGGAAGAAGAAGTTAAATTAGATCGATTCCAAAGCTTTCGTTTTCAGACACTAATAAATTAGGTGAATGATAAGGCATTGCTGAAAAGCTGCACGGGGCCAATTTTAGAATTGTTCTTCCTGCCCAAGTCAGCTTTGGCCTTGATGCAGCTTGGGGTTCTGCTAGATAGGGAACTGCAAGTGCAAGGCGTGCGGGCTGTGTGTGTGTGTGTGTGTGTGTGTGTGTGTTGAGTTCTGTCATATCTTGGGATGGAAAGAGAAATCTGGTCCAGGATTCAATGTAATTAGGGCCAACAGATTGTTCTGCTTCCAGATGAAAAGTTTGTTTCAGACAGACCAGCTTTGCAGCGATGTTGCTGAAAACCCTGACGGTCCTATTAGGAGATAACAAGTCTTCATGCTGTTAGTCTGTGTCTCATTTGGCTTTGCCTGGTGTTAGATTCCATGTGATTATGGGGCCCTCCCTTTGGCTTTTTCTCCAAAAAGGGAAATGACTCATATGCTGTGACCTTGTTATTTACAGAGAGGTGGTAAGGGCTTTGAAATGAAGGGCTGAATTGTAATGTTCTACATTGAGACTAAGTTTTTACAGCCAGTTCTATCTACAGTATATTTTATCTACCTATCTATATATTCATTTCTTCATTCATTCATTCTATCTAATGTGTCATCTATTTATCACCTAATTATTCAACAAATACCTATTAACTGCATAGCATCTGGCAGGTCATAGGAAAAGCCCAAGAAAAAAATTTTCCCCAGGCTCCAGGGGCCAACATTTAAAGTGCCTGCCAGAATTCCTGGAAAAAAGGCCTGGAATCTCCATTTTGGAATTCTGATTCAGTAGCCCCTATTTGTTAAGGACTTCTTATGCTCTAGGCAAGGCTTATAATTGCATTTAATCTTTACAGCACCCATTCCAACAGCAATTTTTCTCCTTATTTTACAGAAGAGGCTCTGAAAAGTTGAATGATTTTCCCCAAGGCTCACAGCTATTAGGAACAGGATTCTAATCCAGATTCATGCAAGTCCAAAGCCAGCGCTCTTTCCACCCTGCTACCCTTTCCTTAACCCACAAATGTGCCACAGTCCTGATGCTAACCTATTGCCTAGTGATACAGATGGCTACTTATGCTGGCACTGTGATTGGACCTGATCCGGGTCTCCCTGGGTTACTGGTTCTTGCATCATCCTCTGGCAGGAAACATTTGTTTCTGCAAACCAATGTCTTGAAGGAGGAGGTCTAAATTCCTTAATTTGGCATCCAAGACTCTACAATTTGGCTTCCTCTTGTTTTTTCAGCCTATCCCTCACATCTCTCCCCCACAGGCCCTTTGGCCCAGCTGGTGTGCTCTCTCTGTCTTGAGTGCCAAGAGGTTATAAGGAGGAAGTTTTTTGCTGCTTTCAAAGGCTCACTCACCCACTCTGGATCTTATTTCCCTGCCTTTAAGGGCTTTTCTCCTTCAGTTAGCCTCTTTCCCTGCATTTTTAATCTCCCTCTTGTTCTGCGCCATCTCTGCAGCAGGTGAAGGGCTCTTGAGTCTCCCATATTAAAACCTCCTCTTTGTGCCCACCCTTCCTCCAGTGGCTGCACCATCTCCCTCTGCCTCCTGTCAGCAGAACTTCTCAAGACTCTTCTCCACAGATGCTCATCTCCTCCTGCTCCTTCCCATTTGGTCTACAGCCTCCTAACTGCCACCACTCACATCTGGGTCACCAATAACTTTCATGCTGACAAATCTGGAAGCTTTCGTCTCCTTACCTTTAACTCTGCAGCGTTTGGCAGTAAGTGTGAGCCCCAATTTACAATGGTTTGATTTACAGTTTTTCAACTTTACAATGGTGAAAAAGCAAAATACATTCAACAGAAACTAGACTTCAACTTTTGAATTTTGGTCTTTTCCCCTGGCTGGCACTCTATATGCCAGTCCTTTCTCACTTTCAACACTGGGCGGCCCAGCAAGCCACAGCTACCAGTCGGCCTGTGATCATGAGGGAAAACAACCTGTACTCTGTGTTGCCAGCACTTTTTGGATGTAAGTAATAAATTACATGAGATAATTAATATGTTATTACAAAACAGGTTTTGGGTTAGATGGCTTTGCCCGCCTTGTGGCTAACAGAAGTGCTCCGAGCATGTTTAAGGTCGGTTAGGTGCATTACGTGCATTTTTGACTTGTGACACTTAAATGGATGTATCAGGATGTAATCGCACCATAAACTGAGCATCTGCACTTTATTCTCTTTGCCTCTGATTACTTGAGGATCAGATGCAGATCACGGAACCCACCCCAGGTAATTTAGGCAGAGAGGGATTTAATAGAGGGAGCCTGGTGTTACTCAAGATATGGGAAGGGCAGTTGATCTAGCAAAATGTGAGTCAGCAGAAACCTCCTGCAACAGCACTGGAGAACTGGCCCCCCCGGAGCTGCCTCTGTGTGGCTGGGATGCTATGCTGAGACTTCTTGCTCCTGCTCCACATTGCCCCTGCTGTGGTCCACGTCAGCTCAACAAGGCCCAGTGTCAGGCTCTCGACACTCACAGAGCTCAGGACCCTCCCTCAGGGACCCTCTGTCAGAGCTGTTGTAGAGAAGCCAAAGGCCTCCCTGGCTGCATTTGCTGGGAGTGAAGCAAGTTTGGCCAGGTCCCATCTTCTGACTCTTGAGCTAAAGTGCCTGCTTGGGGAGAGCTAGGTCCCTGCACACCTGAGCCATAGGGTGATGGGGGGAGATTCTTCATCTTCCCGGCCTCCAGTGGGTAGTGAGGCTCATGGAGGGAGGTGGCAATGGGATCGAGTAAGCCACAGCTCCTCCAACACTTTTGATTTTTGTCCTTCTCATAGTCTACACCTTCTCAGTGTCCCTGCTTACTGACCCCTAACTGTGTGAAGGCCTCAGAGCTTGATCTGGATCAGAAAGTAGGCTGGGTGTCTTGATGCTGAGTAGTTTATTCTAGGTGGTGGCTCAAGATCCAGGCCTTGGGAAGCATGGCAGCCACCAGCCCGACATCCCTGCCTACCAGATTGGGCCATAGTCATTTCTGGCTATCATAGAAAACACCCTTCCCTGGGCTGACTCCAGCCCAGGTCTCTGTCAACCTGAAATGTTGTTCCCTCTAAATGACCAAGCAGAAGCAACCAATGACTTCTTGCTATCATTCTGAGGCTGAGTTCAGAATTTTCAAGTACACATGAGCCTGAGATTATCCAATAGGGTTAGATGTTTCCTATAGGCAAGGCTGGAGGCTGCCTTCTCATTCCCTGCAGCTGAATAACTGCTGAGGCCTAAGGAGGCTGGGGGAGCAGGCTTCTAACGCAGCCCAAAGTCTACACCCCATTCACAGGTCTTATTCTGGGATTTGGACACCACCCTTGGAAGTCTGCCAATCCTCAAGGAACCAGGACATCATCTTCTGGACCCTGTCTCCTTGTTCTTCTAAGAGGCTAGCAAGCCATCCCAATGGCTGTCTCCCTGCCGAGGAACATACTCACCTCAAAAGCTTGGCCATGGCCAAGCTTCCATGGCCAGTTCGCAAGCCAGCAAGTTCTGCATGGACTCAGCCCAGCTCTCTGGGCAGCCCTGCAAGGTCTGCAGCAAGGCTCCTCCCTTGGTACCTTTCTTTCATTCCCTCCACCCCCACTCTGCTTCCTCCCTCTTCCCCTCCCTCCTTTTCTTTGGCATTCTTCTGTGATTTTCTTTGAAGGAAGAAATTATGTTGCCCCAGGAAACTCATTTATAGCAAAATCAGTGAAAGGTCTGGGCATCTGGCCCCACGTGGGACTCGTTTTCGGGTTATGGCTTTAGCATGCCTTCATTGGCTCAGCCAAGCCTGGAACCTCTCCCGGCCAGCATCACACCTGGTTTCGGCTGGAAGGGAAAGGAGTTGAGCTTTTCATCTTCTGGGCCTCTTTGTTATTACTGGAGCCAAGGTTTGGCTGGGGATCAGACAGGGGAAGGGGAGGGAGTTGGGAAGCAGAGCTGGAACCTGTCCCAGAGGGCTGGGAAGAGAACAGCTCCCAAAACTTTGGAGAGACTGTTTCTCCTGATCCTGGATGGAGCTTCAGGCTGGCCAGGGAACAGCAGTGGGACAAACTAGGGAGGCAAGGACCGCAGGCCCAATTGAGTGAAGAAAGACCTTTTTAGGCCCCTTGTGATAGGAATTTTAAGTGTTTTGGCTTAAGGGAGAGAAGAGTGAAGAAATGAAAAAGCTAAAGGGTTAAGCTTGGAAAACCATGTGCTAAATTTCCTGAGTAGGGAGATTGCTTTTTGGGATGGTTTATAGGTTAACAGTTAAGATTTCCTTAAAAGTTGGCTTATTTCTATCCCTTAATTTTTTTTTTTTAATGTAGATTTGAGAAAAACCAAATTACCCTTTAGCATGCCTAAGAGGATTGTGTCTATCCTGTGTTTCAGGATCTTTATGGTGCGCATATCTAGTGAAAACTATTTCCCATAAAAATACCAAGGGAGGGCATTGCGATGGGATTTTAAGCTTATTTAAAATTAATTGCAGATTCATTTCACTGCACTTTCATGGAGAGTTTTTCTTTTTTTCATTATTAATATGAAAAAATGGTGCAGGCTCTGCCAAAAGTCTGAGAGGAGAAAATGGCTGCTGTGAAATTCCCTGGGCCACAGACATCTGCCTGAGCTGTGCATTCTCCGGCTGATGGGGCCACGACTTGGCCTGTCTTTGATTAAATGCGACCTGAAGTGTGGATTAGGAATTCACTCACCCTGGGCCACGCGGTTTCCTGTGTTCCTTCTGGCTCTGCCCCTGCCCAACTGGCCAGCAGCATCTTGGTGAGAATACACGTGACACTTTGAGGGACTTTGGGGGTCACCTAAGGATTGAAAGGTGGTAGAATAGGAAGGAGGTGGGGTGCTGATGTTTGGGGAAGAGGGGCAGGGATGAGACACAGCTCAGTGGTAAGGATTTGACCATTCGTGTCAGACAAGTAGGATCACTCTGGAGGTCTTGGAGAGGAACTATTATAACTAGATTTAATTCCTTTCAACTGTACTCGTTGACCACTCTCTTCTATTGAAAAAGAAGGAGGACCAGAAGAGGAATTCACTGGAATCTGGCTTGGTAAGTCTGGGGGAAGAGGCCCCAGTGAGCATCTGAGGTCCCTGTTTATTCTAACCTGGGAACCTGGATGGAGTGAGGAGCTTTCCGAGGTCATGAAGCTGGTTGGGAAAGAGCCAGGATGAGGGCCCCCAGCTCCTGATCCCAAGCCAAGTGTGCTCCATTCTGCTGTGATACTGGGGGGCAACAGCCTCTTAGATTGGACAGCAGAGGATAGAGCCTATTGGCATCAGGAGCTGTTTGGAAAGGCTGAGGAAGAAGCACAGCTGCTGCCCACTTGGGAACTTGGGGTGTAGGAGTGGTACCCAGGTCTGAGCAATTGAGATGATTCTTTCCCCAGTATTTCCTACTTTTCTGGCTATCCAAAAGTTTGTTTGGAGGCTGGCTTTCTCATCACTAAGCCACAAAGCAAGTGTATGTTTATCACTGGCCAAGATGACTCTGTCTTTTCTCGTGAACATCTCATTTAAATTCCACAATTCCATGAGGCCAGTACTCCTATATCACCCTTTTGTAGCGAAGTCCATGGGAGCAATATGAGAGCACCCTCGCCTACTACCATCCCGTGGGTTCTGCCGGCCACAAGCCCACACTCTGCCCGCAGGACCACAGAGGAGTTCAGCCCCCTTGGTATCCATGTCAGCTCAGATCCCACAACCAGAATCTCTTGAAAAGTCAGGGTGTTCTCCTGTCCTAGTACACAGTTACCATAGTAACTGGCTGTAGGACCCTTTGGAAAGGGATCAGGAAATGGCTTATCACCTGCCCTTGAGATGGCATCACAGGGTCTTTCCCTGAGGGGATGATCTGGTCTCTTCAATGTTGGGTCACAGGTCTGTGGACTGATGGAGACCTGGAAACTGACACAGAACCATCCTGGCAGTGATGGTGGAAGCTTCTTGCTAGCTCTCAGCAGGGTGTTTGGAGAAGGGGTGACAACAGCTAAACAACACTCTGGTCATCTGTCCATGGTGCCCCTCGAAGGACATGGCCAAGTGGCGATCACCACGATCCCAGCCTGATTGCCACTCCAACATCGCTGCCCATTACGCTAATTATGTCCACCTTACTGCTGCTGATTAAATGGTCTCTTTGGCATCAGTCTTTCTGGAATTCCATCAGCCCCACTCAGGATTCTGGAGATCCCAGGCCCATGGCAGCATCTGCTAATTTCAGCCCTGTCCTGTAGAGTACAGCAGCAACCACTGAGCTATGAAAGGATGTGGATGGCCCCCTCTCCAGGACCATCTTCATTGCCCTGTGGAAGTGGTGGGCTCTGGTTTCTTTGATGAAATAAAGTGAGCTCTGTACTTTCATGAAATGCATCTATTCCAACATTGTCCCCTTCCTGAGAATTCTGCCCCTTCCTCATACTGTACTAAACATTCCAGCATCTCCACCTCCCAGATCATAGGCCTGCAGTAAGTTCAGCCTAGAAGAGGCCCTCAGTAGCAACTCAGGTCTGGTTCCAAAGGCCTTTTGCCAAAATATGACCCTGAGTTCTGACACGATCCTTGTCAATAAATATAAGAGGCTCTTGGTGTTATCTTTAGCCAGCTGTACTCAGCCTAAACTCTCAAGATCTGCTCTACCTCTGTACCATGTTTCTTGCAGGCGTTCACCAGCTGGGTGATGACATTGCTTTGATGCATAAGAGCTGCTTCCTACCAGAGAAGGACTGGGCTGCTCTGCCTGGACTGTGCCAAATCCTGTTGCCAGCCATTAACCTAAGGCAACAAGTGTGGATGAGGGAAGATCTTGAGAAGGTTAAGCATCATTTTGGAAGATACATGTCTCGGGTGAGGTTTTGCATGGTTTCCAGGTACTGGGGAAACTGCTCTTTTCTTACAAAGAAGAGGGAATTTCTTCCAGCCCTAACAATTCAGGGTATCTGGGGTCCAAAAGTCTCAGGTTTGTTCATTCAGATATTCTCATTTTAGGCTTCAGGATCCCACTGTTTGCCAATGAAAGTTCAGACTTGGATATGGGACATTTGTCCTCTTAGCAGCACTGCCACCTTTGTCCCCCACCAGAGGGTACCTTTGTTATAGTCTGTGAACTTACAACAATGTGTCCTTATCACCCCAAGTCCACATCAGGGCTCACTCTAGTTGTACATTCTATTCTCTTTGACAAATGCATGACATGTATCCACCATTAAAGAATCATAAAGGGTTGTTTCACCATGAGTTACAGAGTGAGATCCTATCTCAAAAAAAAAAAAATTGTGAAAAGAGAGGGCTGGTGGTTTCTCTAGATCTTAATGTGAGTGTTGACCACAATAATGTGAACTTACTGGGAACTTGGAAGCAGGAACTGGCTGACATCTTGTAGGGGAGGGCTTTGAACTTCTAATGAGGAAAGAGTGCTTCTATCAATTATGATTGGATCTGGCTACAAGTAGTAGTTAAAAAAAAAAAAAACTCCAAAGAGTGGTTTAATCAAGCAAGGGGCTATTACAGTGTCCCAAAGTTGTTACCAGGGATCCAGGTTCTTTCTGCTTTACCTTAGTGTGTGGCTTCAGTCTTCTTGGTTCCTTCATGGCTGCTTCTCCTCCAGACATCTTGCCTGTGTTCCAGGAATGGGAAAAGGGGAGGAAATAAAAGACCAGATGAATGACTCTGTCTTCTTTCAAAAAGCTTTCCTCAGAACTCCTTCCAGTGACTTCTGCCCGGTGGAGGTCACATGGCCACACGTAGCTGCAAGAGAGTCTGAGAAAGAGACTATTTTATCTAGGCATATTGCCTCCCTGAACAAAATTGGGGTTCTGTCATTAGGGAAGACTGGGAAAATGGTTATTGGCTAGGCAATTAGCTGTGTCCGCCACAAAGCTCATCTTAACTAGAGCTAAGTGGGCTGGGAGATCCCAGGAGCCATCTGGGTTATTTGGAGATGAATAAGACAGCCCTTGAGGAGTTCACAATTTAGAGGGGAAGACAGACAACTAATTGGAACAACAAGAACATGGAATTACAGTTTAATATAATGTGGTAAGGGGAAGTAATGAAAGTAAGCCCAGGGGGCTATAAAGCACAGAGCAAGACAGGCTGGACAGGGCGGGGGAGGAGGCACAGGAGCGGAAATGGTTCAATCACAGCGTGTCTAATGGGTGGGGAGAAGTGGCCTCAGCACAGGGGACCCTGTAAGTGAGGTGCAGTATGGGAGATTATAGCTCTTTCTTGTTGAAGGACTCTCCAATCCAAGGCAGGATGGGACAGGATGTGAAGTGAGATGCATCGCATCCTGCTAGGGTGTGGACCTTGCACTTCATCCAAAAGGCTCTGAGGCAGAGTCAGGAAGATTAAAATGAGGGGAGGTGCCCTCTTGGGATGTAGAGAGCCCTGGCCTCCCTTCTGTGGTCTGGGTGATGACGTGTGGAGTGGTCCTTTTGATGAAGACCGGCAAGGGGGTGAATTCCATCCTGGGGACCCAGTGGAGACAAGCCACTGGCTGCTCTGTCCAAATTCTGGAGAGACCCACGGTGGAAAAGTGTCAGAATGAAACAGATCCTTCATTTCTTGGGGAGAACAGCCTTGAGAGGGAGGTGAATTGCCCCAGGTCACACAAGCTTGAGGCTAGCTGAGCTGACCAGAGTCCAAATCGGTGCTGGGATGAGGCCCCTTACACATTGGGGGTCAGAAGAGGCCCCACCAAGACATTACCTCAATGGCTTGTGGCCTTCAGCCGCACATGGAGGGCCTTCTTCTTTGGTCTCGGTAGTGCGCAGAGCGGTGGCCAGCATGTCCCAGCCCCCGGGTTCCAAGTTGTCGGTCCATCCTGGGTCGGATCCCCTTACCGCGAATGGCTGGGCTCCTTGGACCAGGGAGTGAAAGGGTCCTGTCCAGGCTCCCGTGCCAGGGAACACAGGGACCCGGCTGGCTGAGCAGCCTTCCACGGCAGCCGCCAGGGGGCGCTCTGCAACCGAGCAAAGGCCGTCTGGTTCTGGCCGGGCGCGGGCCCTCGGTGCAACTGCTTGCTAGTCGGAGTTTAGACCTCAAAAGAGCCTCCCCGGGGTGCGAGAGCCAGGCCAGGAGGGGTCGCCCGGGGCCACTTCGCTGTTTTGCTGTTGTTAGGTGGCGGCAGATACCCCACCCAGCTTTGGTGGTGGGGACGGCGGGGGTGGGGGGTGGGGGGTGGGGCGGTTCTCGCATTTGGAGCCCACGTGGGGCTCAGAGTAGGCCCAGATGATTCCCATCAAGGGCAAGGCCACGAGTGCTTCCATTTAGCAGAGATTCCTGCAGGCTGAGCGATGGTGCAGGAATGCGGGGCAAGTTTATTTATTTTGCTTGGAGGACGAGGGCCAGAGCCTTGTGGTCCCTTGCACGATTGGGGCTCAGTTTCCCCAACTGCTAGGTGAAGGGGCGGCACTAGGGCGTGGCCTGAACTCGGACCAGAGATTTCTGAAGACACCTAAGGGCCACATCTGGCCACAATTGGTGTCGCAGCAGGATGATGGAGCTACTTGGATTGTTTCTGGGATTGCTTTAGCCGCTTGTGAAGAGTGGGAAGGCTCCGAGGTTGAGCTTTACTGGGGGAACGAAATTTTACCCAGGGTGCATGGATGAGGCCTCAGGCAGGAGTGACCTAAGGATGGACCCCAGATCTCAAAACAGCTAACATGGAGTCGCAGGGTCCTTCCCTCCTTGCTTGACCCTGGCCTGTGGCTTTCCTGGGACTCCCACCTGCAGGGCCCCCCCACCACTTGCAGATGGTCACCTCCTTGGTTATGCAAATACTTGGGCTAAGACCTGTCACTCACACCCTCCTCCCCTAGTTCCCTCTCCTGGGCTCCAGGACAGAGGATGAGTTAGAGCGAACTTGGTCAGCAGTGGTGCCCAGGTCACCAGGGTTGGCTGACTTTGGGAAGACAGAAATAAGGGTCTGGGGAAAGCTTGGGGTGCCTGCAGTGCCAAGAGACAAGCTGTCAGTGAACCTGAAACCTTGGTCAGGGCAGCTGAGCTTCAGTCTCCAGGAAGCTAAGTCTTTCCTGAGACGGGGTGGGGGGGGGCACACTGCAAACGCCAATGCTGATAATCTTCATTATGCATAATTATTTCCACTGTGATTATTAGCTCCTCCCCTTTATTGGTGCCTCCTGCAGAAATATATCAGTGTTTCCCACAGTCTGTGTGACATAGGGATTGTTATTATTCCCATTTTGTGGATGGCAAATTTGAGTCTTAGTGTGGTGACCTGTGCTGCTGGCATTAAGGATGAGGCATGTCTTACTTGGGCCCAGTTGAACAGCACACGCGTACCTCATGTTGGGCCTAGCACAGCCCAAGGCAGGGGACACGGCCAGGTTCCCATTTATGTCATGGAGCAACTTTGCCCTCGATGGGCTGAATCCCTTGTGTCTGCCCCATAGTGAAGATCAAAGCCAAGACCTGAGTTAGAAAGGAAGCAGCAGCCCAGCCCAGGGATCTTCCCGCCCTACAGTAGCCCTGGTGCTGCCTGGCTGTCCACACTGGGATGTTGAGTCCCTAACTCCTACTGGGAGGTGGAATTTCAGGTTGGCGGGGTTGGCAGGTGTTTTAGTTTTGAAGAAGAGGACAAAAGAGAGGGCTTTGAACACACTATGGACCTTGAGTGTGGAGTCCTCAGACCCTGCCTTCCCTCATATGAGGCCAATCTAGTGTCCCTGCCACCCCACCCTAGTGTCCTTGGCCTACACCAGCTCTTACTTGTGACCTGCTACACGCTTAAAGAGCCAGCCTGCACTGAGCCATGCCCACTCAGGAAGAAAGCCCAGCATATAAGCCACACTGTACGAGAGGTGAGCAGAGGTTGTGCTGCTGGGCGATGAGGCCACCACGGCAGTGAAGACTTTTCAAGAGCTTTACCCCTCCCATGCACCTCCGTGTTCCCGAGGGTCTCTGCTGGAGCTTGGAAATCAGGTTTGGCTCCAGCTTGGGTTGTCACGGCACCCCAAGGGGAGGATCGTCTCTTACCTCCTCCATGCACAGTATTGGTCAAGCCAGGCCTGGACTAGACCGGAAATCCTTCTTTGTTGCAACTCTTTTCAATTAACCACTCTGACTGTTCCCTAAAATGTAGACCTCACTGTGGAGGCTGGAGATTTGCCCAAGTCTCCTTTAACTTCCAGGCCCCTCCCAGCTTCCTATCTTGAGATTTTTGAAGACACTTCTGTATCCATTGTTCCAAGTGTCCCTGATGTGGGAATGGCCAAATTAGACGTAATACCATTCGTGAGGATGGGGTCCATCTCCAGACATAATGTGGAATGGAAAAAACCAAATTTCAGGTGGAGGACCCGCTTATTCACTGCAACAACAATAAGCAAAGAAAACTCCCTGCAGAACAATATTATTATGCCCTTCCTTTGGGCACATATATGTGCACATCGAATAAGTAGACAAAGGGTTTTGGAGCACACTCAGGAGCCTGCTGAGTGGGTGCCTCTGGAAAGAGGGGAGAAGGGACCAGAACTGAGGTTGGTGTTGAGGGACCTTACCTTTATCTTTAATGTTTTTGTTTTTTGTGAGAATTAGTCATGCAATTCAAACGAAAAAGATTTGGGCCTTTCTTATAGTTACCCCTTCTGCACGCTGGGGATTACACTCTTGCCCAGTCTGTCCTGAAACCCCCAAACACGTGTGGAACACCTTACACACCAGTGCTATACCTGCCTGAGCTCATTTGTCATCGGTGTTGGCAGCGGGATTGGGGGCCTTTGATCTGGCCCCCTTGGCTCTTGCCTGTCCAGATTCCACACGTAATTTCTCCAGCTCAGCTACAGATGGTGCCCCTGGAGCCCTGCAGGAGTTTCTGCCTTGACATTCACATTCATACCCACCCGTCTTGCACATATCAGGGCTCCCACAATACCAATCTAGGGTATTGTGTAGGGGGAGGGTGTTTTTAATTTTGTTTCTACTCAGTTTCCTGAAGTGTCTTGGGGTGTGGCCCCTGGGTCAATGCTACTGGAATTTGCAGGAGGCCCTCTGAACTCCAGCTGATCCTCCCCAAACCTGACTGTCCAATCCTGCTTGCCTGTCCCCCAGATCTCACTGGTCACCTACTGGGCACCTGGGACTATGCTAATTACACTTCCTCCTCCTCTGTCATTCCTCAGGCAGAATGGCTGTCACCTCTCTCTGGGAGATTGCAGCAGTGGCAGCCACCTTTGCCTCCAATCCTTTCTCCCCTCTCCAGCCAGAGTGAACTTCTAAGTCAAATTGGATCAGACACTCTAAAAGCTCTTACTGGCTTGACACTCTGTCAAGTCAACACCATAATGTGGCTTGCCGGACGGGTTGGGGTGAGCCTAGCCCATATGCCCAACGTCCCAGCTGCAGGCACATGGGGTGCTTCCAGTTCCCACCTAGGCTTCAGTGCTCTGGTGCCTAGTATGTGCTTTCCCTGTCCTCAATGCTATCCCCACCTCCTCCACTTAAGCTTCAGGTCTGAATGTATGTGGCACTTTTCCCAGCCGAGACATCCCTGAACCTCCGCCCCTTCCCCGCCAGGGTGTGTCTGTTTATCATGCTGCTTATATGCTTTATGGTGTTGGATGTGAAGTGTCTGTCTCTCCCACCAGACTGATGTCTTGAATAATAACAAAGACCAGTGCCTCAGCACAGCGATCTCCCTCTTACTTTATCACACGTTAGGTGCTATGATAGGCAGTCTTTACATCTCACACTGTCTAATTCTCATCTCTCCTGGAGGTGGGCACTGCCATTATCTCCGTCTTATAAAGGAGGAACTGAGCCTTAGGGATAACAAAACCATGCCCAAGTTCATGTATCTCGCAATGGTGGGGCAGGCTCAGACCCCAGGACATGGCTGCAGCTCTCGGGTCACAGCTATATTCCCAGCTGCTAGCACAGTGCCTGTGTTTATTTGTTGAATGAATGAATGAGTCAAGGGAAAATTGGTGGTGGGCAGCGAGTGTGATCTTTCTTTGGATAATTTCCCTTTAAATGTAGTAAGAGGAAGGAGAACCACGTTATTGATCCGCACGGAAAACTGGTGGGAATGAATGAAATGCTGAAGATTCTCTAATCATACTGGGCTGGGCTGCGCTGGGCCGGGCTGGTCCAGGGCACATAGCCAGTGGGATCTGATCAGAGGGGGCTGGACCCAGAGAGAAGGACCTGGAGTCTGTGGAGGGACTGTGAACTTCTAGGACTGGGCCAGTGGGGAGCCATCTTAGGACTTTCACATTAGCAGACACCCAGTGAGACCTGAAAACAGCATTTACTGCAGGAGGATTGGTCCATATGACAAATTAATTGTATTCCATTAAAATGGGATTTCTGCAGATGAGTTCAGTCAGTGGTTCTCAGCTGGAATGATTTTACCCCTCAGGAGATACCTGGTAGTATCTGGAGATAGTTTTGATGGCCACAAGTAGGGTTTGGGGACTCTACTGGCATCTTGTGGGTCGAGGCCGGGGATGCTGCTAAATCCTGCAAGGCACTGCACAGTCCCCACAACAAGGAATCATCCAGGTGCGATGTCATTGGAGCCCAGGAGGAGAGCTGGATTCACAGTTCCCCTTTCCCTGGAGACTCTGCCAGCTCTGTGGGCTCCCCCAGGCCCTGCTTTCGTGCCTGTCACTTCTAGTATCACTTCAGGGTCACAGATTTGACACAGATGGCGCCCAGGTGGGGCTCAGCTGTGAGCACACGGGGCCACTTTCTGCAGGAGACGCTAAGGTCCCAGCATTTTGCACTGCTGTGACTTGGGGAGTCACCACCCGAACAAGGTGAGCGAGCTGTTGTCCCATGAACAGTTCGGCACCTTTTCAGTGGCCTCAGCCCCAGGCGCCTGGCCCCTTCTCCTTGCCCTGAGTGCTTGTCAGGTCCAGACAGACAGTGGCAGGGACAGACGCTGTTGGGCAGTGAGGGGAAGCAGAGCCACCTATAATCTCTTGGGGGAGAAGAGAGTTCTCTGGCCCCTTCTGTGTCATTGCAGGTCCTGCAAAGAGCAGACCCCAGGGTAGAGTGAGATGTGCCAAAGTTTTCATGGAGGCAACACTGGCAGAGGCAACGGGGCAAGGAGCAGGAGCAGTGGGAGTTGGGTCCCTTTCGCAGGACCTCAGCTGGTCAGTTCTGAGAGAGATGCATGGGGCCATCTCCCAATTAGAGAAGCCCACGTAGATGATGCTGGGACCCTGCCTGCTAAGCCCTGGTCCTCCTGGCCATTGACCATGACACTGATCATAGACTTTACAGTAGCCTCTCTAGGAACCCTAGACAACCTCTCTTCCCTTCCCAGAAAGCCAGGAAGCTTTTGAAACCCGAAGCCCTGTGCAGGGAAATGCAAAAGGGCAAATGGTGGTGTGAAGGGAAGAGGATATGGGAGGCAGTGGATTCTGTCAACAGAGCTGCAGCTTGGGCACATCTCCTGATACCTCAGTGTAAATAACTTCTGTAGCCAAGGTCAATGCGAGCCAGTGTAAATAACCGATATAACCAAGGTCACTATCACATGACCACTGCTGTGTATTCCGGTATCAGTGCAGACTGCCATGAGGGCTGTGATGGGGACTAAATGGCAAGGACTGCTGTGGGTGCACAGTGGCTGGGGCTGCAAGAGCCACTAAAACAGGACTATGGCTAAGCAGCTGAATTAAAGATGTTTCACCTAGTCCGTAGCTGCATCTCTTCTCTGGGCTCCCCAAATCTCGAGTGAACCTTCCCAGCCTGAACTGGGGACAAGACATTTCCTTGACTTATCAAGCCCCAGATCTGCCAGTAGAAACTCATAGTTCGTTTTTCCAAGGGGACCAGTCATCTTCTGGGTGCCTGCTTGGCCCCAGGTTGGCAAAGTTGTTTTTCGGTCTCCAGTTGACCTGAGACCAGCGCCCCCTTTTCTGGGCTCCTTAATGAACCCCTGTTCTCAGTGCTGTGAGTCATGTAAGAATCAGTGACTCAGAATAGCCCCAAAGGTGACTTCCCTCAGGGAAACTTTAAATCAGACCTAAGGGGTTGAAAAGACTCTCCGAGAGTGGACGTTCAGGACTCTGATCCACGCCTGAGATAGACCCTGTACTGTGCTGCAGAGCAGCCACTAGCTATGTGTGGTTATTTAAATCTAAATTAAAATAAAAATTTTAGGCTATGACATTGGGCTGCATGGTTTCCTCTTCACAGGAGGGTCCTGTGGGCCTCAAGGAGAAGCAGAGGCATTTTATAGGCAGGACGGGGACGTGTCAGTTAGTCCTAGGTCACCACCTTGCCTAAGGTCCTGTAGAGCCCCCCTGGCATGAAAGGAGACCCCACTGAGCTCCACCTCATCCCTAGAGACTCGGGGCCTTGAGGTCACAGAAGCAGGGGTCGTGGGGGTCCTGAGTGCACACTTCCTGCAGCAGTTGGAATCAATTACTAAACAGAACCCTCCTGTGGGCTCTGGGGGTAGCACAGAATGGGAAAGAAGTGGAGGAGGAGGGGGAGCTTTAGGGGCCATGAAGGGTGTGTATGTTGGGATTATGAGGAATACAGAATCTCTGGCTAGATGCCTGCTTGTTTAGGATGTTAGGGCAGCATAAATAGCATCTGGTTTTGTGTCCTTACTGGGAGGCAAGCTGCCTGAGTTTGAATCCTGGTTGGGCAAGGGGATGTTTCCCTGATCTTTTTTTGTTTGTTTTTTGAGACAGGGTCTTGCTATGTACAGATATTCCTTGTTTAATGACCTACCTGTTGAATGATTGTTCAGACTTACGACCTGTGACTCAGACTTATGAACTGTCTTTTTTTTTTTTTTGGACAGTTCACTACATCTTCTTCAAAGAGCCTCAATGTCTTTTTTGTACAGTATGCCTTGTTTATATGGTACTGTAATTTTGGCCAATTGTACTGTACAGTACAGTGCTGTAGTTTTATGTTCCGCTGTGCATTACAGTACTGCATGGAAGAGTTATACAAATACATGCAAAGTCATCAAGTTAGAGTTTCCTTTGACCATTTCTCTGTTCTGAATCTCATCATGTACATACTACATCGGTGCCATTCCAGGAGAATTGTTTGTAAGTCAGAGTCATTCAAAGTGAGCCTTATACCATGCACCTGTGAAAGTTCACAACTCCAATATTCATAAGTTGGGGGTTTACTGTATATACATTTCCTCATTTAGCAACTAATTAATTTAATGACCTCATTGCAGGAACAGATCTCAGTCATTAAATGAGGAGTGTCTGTAGTTCAGGCTGACCCTGAACTCACTGTGTAGCCTGGGCTAGCTTCAAACTCACAGCTGTCCTCCTGCCTCAGCCTCCTGGGTGCAGGAGGCTTACAGGCATGTGCCATCACGCCTGGCCTGCTTTCCTGAGCTTACTGTAGATTCCTCTGCTGTTAAATGGGGTCATCAAAGACCTGTTAGGGTTGCCCCTTAAGTGAATTCACTGAAAGTCCTGGAGGGCACTTAGCACATAGCGAGTGCTCTTGCCGGTGGTTAAGATGTATTATAAAATTCTGCAATCAATGTCCATGTTTTTGGTTGGCTCAGAGACCAAGCTTTGTTCCTGGGGTCTCTTCTCCCAACTCTGAGATTGGAGGGAGGAGAGACTGTGGGGAGCAGCGGTTACAGCCTATGTGTTTTGGTCTGGCCAAGCATTGTGCAACAGCACAGTAAATGACTCTCAAATGACTTTCAGACCCTTGTTGGTACATGGAGCAGAGAGATTATAATCCGTTGCTGTCCAAACACTCTGCACTTTTCGGCTTTTGAAAGTCAGCCCGAGCCCAGAGATGATGTGAGTAGTTTTGTCACAGATGGGTTTAGGCAGCATTGAGGGCCCAGAACTCCTGAGAGCTGGTCAGAGAGCTGCCTCCTTGGGGCATCGCCGACTTCAATCTCATCAAATCACTAAATTGTCCACGCTGGACTCAAACTTGAGATCCTCCTGCCTCAGCTTGCCAGAGTTCTGGGATTATAGGCGTGTGGCACCGTGCCTGGTTTTGCTCTGTCATTCATAGCTGTGTGACCAATGGCAAGTCTCTTGACCTCTCTGAGTTTGGTTCCTTCTCTTCTAAACTGGAATGATAACACTGTGTGCTCCACAGTTCTAGGGAGGATGAAGCAGTAATGTAGGTAAGAGTGTTTTGTAGACTTCCAAGAGTTGTGCAAAGGGTGGTTGTCATTTTGATGAAATCTGCCTGCCCACCCATCATCGTTCCCTCTCTAACCCTCATTATGTGACCCACACGTCCCCATCAGCCCTAGACAGGTCTCCTCACCTTTCTTCCTAGTAGCAGACTTGGCTTGGCTTGGCTTTGTGAAAACCAATGTGGAATTCTTATCTTCCCAGTGAAACCTTTCAAAAAACAAAATTCTGAATTCTTTACTGTTTTACTTTCAAAAGGTGATAGGAAGGAAAGTAAGAGAAGCCCCATGTGCCCAAGGATAGGATCCAGCAAAGCCTGGGGTGCCCTTCAGACTCCCCCACCCCATCTCTTTCTCCTCCTGCCCCATCCTATAACTTTTGGTGCTCTCTGGTTAATTAATTTAAAGTGACGATAGTCTCAGATGAAGCCGTCAATTAGTTTCAAATGGCGCAGCCGGGCCACCCACCACGAGAAGATCATATTGCAGTGACAACATTAGAACTTGAACAACCCTCAACAAGGGAGGAGGAGGGGGAATCCTAAAACCTCAAGTAAAAACATATTTCCACTCCATTCCATGCTGCAGCCCTTCTGAAAGTGGAAACAGATGGGTGGTGGCTTTGATAATGAGAGAGGCAATCAACTTTAGATTAAAAAAAAGAAGAAGAAGAACTAAACCCTACCAAAAAGGGACGGGTCTGACAATAAAACCCCAGACACATAACGTTCCATTTAAGAGGCTATTGACATATTAGCTGGGAACAGAGGGGGTTCTGTGAGAGGTCAGCCTCCTCTCCGGAGCCCCCTCCATTGTGTCCTCGCCTCAGAAACCAGAGCCCTCAGATTACTAATTGAAACCACGGCGGTGTCTGGACGCTGGCAATGGTCAGATTTCCCCTGGAAATCACTAAGTGTCCTCAGGAGAATTGCTGCCTGCTGCCAGGTCCTGGCATGGAGCAGAGACATTTCTGGTTTGCATTTAACTTAATTTTTTTTTTTGAGTTGGTGTGTGTGTGTGTGTGTGTGTGTGTGAGAGAGAGAGCGAGAGAGAGATTGGGGGGGTGGGGAGGACAAGATACAAGGAACAAAGAGAAGCCATTCAATATGGGGAGACGAGAGGGCTAAAGCTTCCACCCCAAGACCTGGGCTTGAGGCAGCACCCAGCAATCTGCCATCTGGATAACTTGGAAACAATCCTGTCATTTCTTTGCCTCCATTTGCTCATCTGCAAAATGGGCATGAAAGTGTACTTTTCATGGTCACTGTGAGACTCAAGTGAGATAACAGAGGTGATGCGCTTGGTAAAATCTAACTGCCCATCTTTGACTCTTGGTGCGGAAGATTCTCTGTGATTGGATTGGATAGAGTGCAGGGCAAGGCTTTAGAGGCCTTGGGCTTTTTACTTCTGGATTCTGCTGTTTTCTGGCTGTTGGCTCTGGGGCCAGTTCTTCCTGCAGGCTGACCCCCAGCTCTCCTCCTCTCCCTTTCAGGCTTCTGTGTCTGTCCTGTCCACCAACCCAGGCTACGAGGAAGAGCCAGCGTATGAGCACTCCTGTGGACTGGCAGCCCCCGTCCTGGGCAGGGTCACACCCTTTGTCCACACCTGGCACGGGCCAGGCATCAATTAATGGTTGTCGAATAAACCAATGAACACGCGAAGGGGCCCAGATAAGGGAACAGGCAATATTGCTGGGAAGTGAGGTGATAATGTGGATTTCTCAGTGAGTTTGGCAGACTCCTAGGGGATTCAGCTGGAAGAGACAGGCCACCTGAGTGAGTGTCATTCTGCAGGTTGCTGGAGGCCCTGGAGAAGAGAGAGAATCAAATGGAACACAATTCTTGTTGGGTCCAGAGAACATTTGTGTGTTAGCCAGTTCAATCATTTTGAAAAACATGGAGATTTGGTTCTGATTCAAGCTTCCACTCGGGCTGTTTTCAAGGCTGTTTTGGAGCATTTGTATAAGCATCCTGGGGTCGGAGCAGGGTCCGTTTTATTCACTGACTATTGGAAGCATCTAACAGGTGCCTGCCCACAGGAGTTGCACAAGAAATAATTAAAGATAAATGCAGACCGCTCTTGTTCTTTTTTCCCCCTTTACTGAGCCAAGATGAACACCAACCCTTGACAGGTTCTGTAGGAGAGGGGCTGCAGAGCTGTGGCCTTCTCCAGCAGAGAGCTGCTGGGTGCAGTGAGCGGCAGCCTCCACATAGAATTCCGCAGATTGCCCAGTCACCCCAGAAGAGACTCAGAAAAGAGTGCTTGGGGCAGAGCTCAGTTACCATACACATTCTCCCAATCTGCATCTAAGATTTCTGGAGATCTGCTTTCTAGGACCCTGTTCCCTCCTCTAGGTACTTCTTGATTTAGGACACATTCTAAAATCCCCTAAAATCCAATTCCTACTCACTCTGCTGACTCCTTGCTTGCATTCTCCCAAGCTGTCAGAATCCACTTGCATTTCTGGCCAGAAGGTTGTTTATTCTCCGCTCCTCTGAGATGGAAGTGGCACCAAGTAGAAATCAAGCTGTAAAGGTTTAAACCTCTTTCTAATGGGCTCGTCGGGACCTTGGTCAGTGCCCCTACCAGGCGGCAGCGGGAACGTAACTGTGTGTGTTTTGCCTGGGTTATTGTCGCCTCCTCTTTTCTCCTCAACTCCCACTTCTCTCCCTCTCCCACTCCATTCTCCTTCCCAACCCCACGCTGAAAATCAAGGCCCCGGGAGGCCTCAGGCTGAGGGAGATCTGAAGATGGCTGGGAAGAATTCTTGTGCCCCACAATTCAGGAGCCCTGGCAATCGCATTTTCCTCCGGCCTACAGTGTTGATCTGCTGGCTGTTTCCTTGACTCTTAGAGCAGCCTGATTCTGGGTCCTGGGACAATTCAGACTCCCCTGCTATTGTTAGAAACACTTAGAAACGTTTCCCCTTTGCCCCATCCTCCCCCGCTCCGCCCTGTCGCTGCCAGGACCTGCTCTAACAGCTGGAAGAAATTTCTCCTTCATCTGCTCTATCCAGGCTTTCACTAAGCCCCATCAATTTTGCCTTTCAAATTTCTTTTGTGCAGGTCTTCTCTCTCCTTCCTACTCCTAATCCCAGGGGCCTGCGCTCAGCCCTGCGCGCCTGAGTGGCCCCAGGAGCCTCTTGGCAGAGTTCCCTGCCTTCGGCCTCTGCATCTTCAATACACTGTGCACAGCCAAGCCAGATTCAGCTTTCTCAAGCTCTGTTTGCATTTAGGGAGCCTCAGCTCAAAGCCCCCAGGCCCTCCGGGGTGCTTGGCATTGTTCCCCACCGTGACTGTGGCTCCCTCTACCATTAACTTCTTTCAGCACAAGTAGCTGTGTTAGTTTCCTGTGGCTGCTGTAACATATTCTGCTCAAAACAGCAGAAGCTTATTCGATTACAGTTCTGGAGGTCAGAAATCCGAACCAAGCCTTATGGGCCTCAGGCAAGGTGTCCGCAGATTTGGGCTTTCTGGGTGCTCTTGGGGAGAAACTATTCCTAGCCTTTTCTGGCTTCTGGTAGTTGCTGACATTCCTTGGCTGCTGGCCACATTATTCCATTCTCAGCCTCCAGAGTCACGCCACTTTTTCTGTGTAATCCAGTCTCCCTCTGTCTCCATCTATAGAGACACTTGTGGCTACGTTTGGGGTCTACCTGAGTGATCTAAGATGTTCTCCCAATCTCAGAATCCTTAGCTTCAGTCCCTTTTGCCATGTAAGGTTCTGGGGACTGGAATGTGGGTGTTTGAGGTAAAGGGGCATAAATATAGTGGTTGAGAGCCCATGTAATGGACATACTGCCTTGTACTGTTGGTTTATTTTACATCCAAGACCCATTTCCCTCTCTTGGAAAAGCATACACAGGACAAAAAGCCAGTGATGCCAGCTGGGTGCTCATGGGTTGGTATACAGCCACTGGAAGTGTTGGGCTTGGTTGCAGCCTGATATCCAGGAAGCATTTTCAAGGGTGATATAACTTGAGCATCACTCCTCCTGCCTTAAACCTGGGCCCTTCCCTAGTTCGGCTGAGACTGTATGCCGTCTACAGACGCTGCTGTCTAGACCTCACAGCCCTGTAACTCTCTGGTCTGCTGTGGGGTGGGGCAAACAAAATTTGGGGTGGGGTAGATATTTAGATTCCATTTACTGCTGACCAGAGCTTTCCTTTACCTCTTTGATAACTTTTGTCCCATTTCTATTACACACACACACTATCATTTGAGTAATAATTATATTTAATTTGTCTCAAATCTTAGCTTGTATAAACTTATTTTACAATCTTTTTTTTTTTTTTTTTTTTTTGGTACCAGGGATTGAACTCAGGCCCTTGTGCTTGCTAGGCAAGCCCTCTAACCACTGAGCTAAATCCCCAGACCCATAAACTTATTTTAAAAGAAGCATTTGCATCTATGTTATAAATAGAAAACTAGTACCACTTAGAAATAGCATGTGACTGCAAAAATAAATATACTATAAATTAAACAATGTTATTCACCAAAAATTAAAATAATGAAATGTGGCCTGATAAAAATTGAGTTGATTCACAAAGTCAAACTGATTCACAAAAATGAGATCTTCAATGAGAAAAATTAGAATGGTCTAAGAGCAGCAAGTATAAAAGATTATTAAGCTTGATGTCACTTGATTAGAGATGACCATTCATTTCTTTGTGAATTAGATTAATAACATTTTTTAGTTTTGATGATAATTTAGACAGAGAATTCCATCTCCCATGTGCTCATAGTTGGAAAGGACACCTTACCTTTGCCCAGATGGTAAAGTTTTAAAAATTAAAATATTTTAATATGTATTTTGGGTACATGTGAGAGCATATATGTATTTATAATTATGTCGTGTGATTTCTGACCCACCTTAAGAACAATACTAATAACTGATCCCAGTCAGGGCCTCCATCTCTTCTTTAGGTAAAAACCATTCTGCATTCGCTTGCATCTTAAAGATAGCTTAACCACCTGTGATATTCTTAAGCAGGATATTGTTTAGATATGTTTGACTCAGAGTTTTATAAAGATGCTCTTGTTCTTTAGCATCTTCTGGGAGAGCAGGTAAGTAGGTGTGGGGTCCATACACACAGAAGGCAGGTCCAAACTGCACATGACCACCTGGATGAATTTCTGTGAGACAGGAAGCTGTCACCAACCTCCATTCTGCTCAGGCTGACTGGCTTCCACTTCCAGCCCAGGGATTGGAGTTCAAAGGGAGGGTGAGATCAGAGGCTCTACTTCACACCCCGGTTACTCCTATGTAGAAGAGAGTTAACTTAGCTGCTGGTGGCCCCTCTCCTTAGGAAGGCCTGCTTGCAAGATTAGCCCTTGGCTGGCGTCTGGGAACTTGGCTTTCAGGAGTGTCCTTTCTGTTCCCTAGAGAGAACAGCTCTAAATATCTCCCCTATCCCAACAGTGTCTATATGATAGCTCTTCGTGCTCCTGATAAAAAAACCCTAGGATGTGGGACTAATGAGCTTCCAGATAGACAACATCTCGCCTGTGTTCTCACCAACTCATCGCCAGGGAAATTGATGGCATCCTGTGCGATTCTCTGAGAGAAGATTCTCTAGGGTCTTGGTTTTGTTTCATGCAGTGCTGGGGATGGAAGGGAAAGAACTTTTGATGCTTGCTCCTGGTTTCTCCGAACTTGGCCCCAAGTGCTCTTGCTGATTCCCTTTGTGTCCTCCCTGGTTTCTCCGAACTTGGCCCCAAGTGCTCTTGCTGATTCCCTTTGTGTCCTCCCGCTGTAGTAAGTCATATGCACAAGTATTGCACATGGTGAGTCCTTGGAGGCCTCCACCAAACTATCAAATCTGAGAGTGACTGTGGGCTTCCTGACTCCTGCAAACCCTGTTTTCCTACCACTATGGGACCCTGAACCTTGAATTTGGGCTTTATACTTCAGAGGACACTGCCTATCACGCACGTACCCATGCACACACATAGGCCCACATGCGTGCACTCACATACACAGCATGTGGACCCCTCTGCCACTTGGGACATAAGGCCTGGGACGATTTGTAACCCTAAAGACAGCTATCACCCCCCGGGCCCCGGGCAACCCCTGCTGTCCCTGGCCATGGGTCCTGGAAGATCTGTATGACGTGTACTTCCCACAGCGTCGGAGACAAACCCTGCTTCCGAGAGTAGGGAGGATCTGAGCAGAGGCGCTGGGGCAAGCAAAAAGGCAAATTAATTAACTTGTCAAATCCTTCCTCGCAGCTTGACTGCAATAGATTCTTGTATAACAAATTATTGTTTCCCAGTTGTGCCAAACTTTCATTTTCTTGTTTCTCTTCGTGTTCCAATTCCTGCTCCTGGAGATAAGAATTAACACAGTATTCACAACACTTACCCACAGATCCAGAAGCATATTTTACAATAGTGAAAGATTCATGTTATTCTTAAATTTCTATATGTGCAGCTCAAGATATAACCCAGGTGAAGTGTATTTCTGGTCCTTCACACTGGCAACAAATGAGCATTGAACACTAAAACTGTTCTATTTGTCTAAAAACACTTCATATCTAATAAAGTTTTTAAGAATTTAAGTTAAAAAGTTTCAGCTGGGGTTGGGGATTTAGCTAAAATGGTAGAGCGATTGCCTAGCAAGGGCAAGGCCCTGAGTTCGATCCCCAGCACTCGAAAACTTAAGTGAATTTGGTTAAAAATTTTGACATTCATTAATTATAGTTTGTATTTTGCCTTTTAATGTTTTGGCAATTTGGAATATTCTAGAAGAAAAATAGCTTACCGAGATCATATTTTTAAATATTTTTAATTTTTTTTTCAATTTTTACATGTAGTTTAGGATATTTGAAAAGTGAAAACTCCTCACAGTTTATTCCCTGTGAAACCAATTACATTTTACTTTAAAATCCTTAGACAGTTATTGCTGATAGAATAAAATTTTGTGAAGAATGAACATAGTTGAAGATCTTGTTAAAATGAAGGCAAAAAAAATGTATGAAATCAGGAAATCAATATAAAATAGTACGTAGATTACAGCTGTCTTTTAATACCCATCTGAATATCAACAGCCTATCCATGGACCACCCGCCCACACATGCACAGTGATAAGGGAATTCATTTTTGATATGCAGATTTTCAATCATATAAAACACACAGTTTGATTCATGCTTTCAAATTGTTAGGAAGATATTTTTTCCAGGTAGTAGCAGGGAGCACTCTGTGTTAGGGTGTGACAACCAGGCCTCTGTGCCCTGACAGCTGTGCCTCATCCCTGTAGATGTGGTTCCTGGTCCCCTCTGCCAGTGTCAGGAAGGCCTGCTTCCTCCCTAATTGGTGCCGCAAGATAATGTGGTTCCTGGTGTGGGAGCCCTTGGTGTGGACGGCCCTACAACTCTGTGGACCAGGCCACAGATGACTCCAGAAGGAAGCTGAGTCACCCCAAGGGAAGGCCACACCATGGAGCCTCCCCAGGGCTCTCCTTGAGGCTGGGAACTGCTTCCCATGCCCACTGTGAGGTGCAGGCAGCAGCTGGCCAAAGGCCAGGTTCGCAAATATGTATACTCAGGAACACACTGTTGTGTGGTACTTGGGTGAAGAGAGTGGAATTTGAGCTCTACAGAATTTCACTGTAAGCAAATATTTCTCTTAAGCTTGTGTGTGTGTGTGTGTGTGTGTGTGTGTGTGTGTGTGTGTGTGTGTGTTACTGGGGATTGGACCCAGGGCCTTCACATGGAGCTATACCCCTAGTTCTTTTTCAGAGACATGGCCTCACTAAGTTGCCCAGGCCGGTCTCAAACTTTTGATCCTCCTGCCTCAGCCTCTCAGAAAGCTGGGATTATAGCCATGTACCATGGCACCTGGCTTCATTTAAACTCTTTCTCTTTTTTTCTACTTATGTAAAATGGGAATATTGATTCTTGCTCTCTGGGTAGCTGTGAAAATAGAAGGTGTGGGATTTGTGGGCTGCCTCTTAATACCTGATAATCAGTGTGTTTGGAAAGGAAAACTGAGGAATGATGGTAAATGAGAGGCTGTGGTCATACTACTGGTTGGTAGGAGAACTCAGAACCCAGGCCTGTGAGGCCTGGCTGATGTTCTTTGCATTTTCCAGGCCCTGAAACAGCCCCCTCCTGGTGGTCCTTGGAAGTCCACATGTGCTCATGCCAGGTTGGAGCACCTGTTTTCTTCCCCATGTCGGACTATGAGGATTTACAGCCAGGCTGGGCACACGTGGGAGGTCTCCTTACCTGTAAGTTATTCCACAAGTAATTAGATTTCTTTGTAATGTGAGAAGCCAGCAGGTGTAAATCCACAGGAACGTGGGACCAGATGATATAACGGTCGCTTGAGCCCCCATGCTGCCTAAAATGCATCTTCCAGGAAAATGATTTCTCTGGGCACATAAGTTACCATGATCCCAGGGCAACAATAGCTCAGGCCCTGACCATTCCTGTAATGCTGTGTTCAAGTGATGTATGTTCAGGGTTCCCTCAGCAGCCGCCCGCCCTGCTGCATACGCTGGGTAGAAGTTGCACCAACACCTGTGCCACAAGGGACAGTAAACAGGGAGGGCGGGCCGAGCAGCAAATGTGCTCCCTCCCCAGCCAGCTTCCCCTGCAGGCGAGGCTGACTCAAGTTCAGAGACTTAGTCCTTGCAGGCCAAAGACTCTGTGTGCCCTGGAACAAATAGCTATCCATGTGCGAGGGATCAAAGTCAGACACAAATGTCATACCATGTGCAATAACAAATCCAGATGAATTCAAGACTTTGCACTAAATATAAAAATAGTGAATTAAAAGGCGATGCAAAATTATGTCTCTCTATATAAATCTCATCTGTCTGTCTGTCTATCTTGGGGTAGAAGGCCTTTCTACGTCTGCCAACCAACCCAGAAGGCACAAAAAACTTCGGCAGTTTGGGCCACCTAAAAATTAAAAACACAACAGAATAAAAGTGTTTGTCAAAGGCACTATAAATAAACCAGAACAAAAATGACAGCTTAGGAGGAAGTGTTCACTGCATATTCCAGCAGGAAAATTGAGTATCTACACTATAGGATATAGGCCTCTAAATTAACTAGAAACCGCAAAAATGGGCAAATGGGCCATACGCACACATGCGTCCACCCGCCCGCACACTCTACAGACAAATGGCTCATTAAAATGGAAAAATATTAAAAGACACTCAGCTTTGCTAAAAAACTATCAAGATTTAAGTGACAATGTGGCATTGTTTTCACTTTTGCCTGCCCAATGAAAATGAGCGATAACATATAGAATTGGGGAATGAAGAAACGAACCCACATTCACGGCTGGTAGAGAAGCAAACTACTGCACCTTTTGGAAGGGAAGTTGTCAATTGATACATAAACTTCATGCACTTGTCCAATAACCCAGTGATCTCTCCTTTAGGGATCTGTTCTCTAAAGAGAGCCTGAATGTGTAAAGATATATGGACAAGGGCTCTCGCCGTATCACTGCTAATGAGAACAATCTTTGTAGATATTGAAATTTCTGTAAAAATTAGATTAAATAAATTAAGGTGCATCTGTGTAGCAGAGAAACACTCAAACAATAAAAACCAAGGTAAATCTGGGTAATAAAAGCTAGCATGTTTTTGAGCATTTGTTATGTTCTAGGTACTATTCTGAATGCTTCATAGATGTGACCTTATTTAACCCACAGAAAATGTCATCAGCATCCAAGTGGCACAGAAGGACTAAGAAGTCCCTAGCTGGCCCTACGTCACACAGCTCTGAGAAGTCAGAGCAGGCCATTGTACCACACGGTGAATTTCCCAAAGGATTGATTTGGAAGGGAGCCGCCAATAAAGGTTAAATGTTAAGTGGCAAAAGAGAAAGTTGCAGAAGGATGTAGCAAAACTGTGCTTTGGTACATATGTGACTGTGTATAATATATATTATCTATATATACATTTGCATTATCATAGTTACATATGGGTTAATTTGGTGGTGGTAAATGAGTGACTGTGGGAGTAGATTTACTTATTTTCTTCCCCAAAAATGGTGAGGTTAAAAAAAATAAAACTAGCTGCTCCATTCCCTTCTGTTTTTATTTTTATTTATTTATTTTTAATTACCAATGCCCGCTTGACTTGCATAAAATAAGAATGACCTCATCTGCTAACAAATATACATCCTTGAAAATAACATTCATTCATGCCAGAAACAAAAATCACCATTTGGGAACACAGCTCAGCTACTCTTTAGCAGTAGATAAATTAATTTGAGTGAAGGCTTTAAAAATGATGGCGAAATCGCATTGTCACTGTGGAAGACATGATGTTGTCTCCAAATGCAGGAGTGGGGGCAGGCCATCTTGCTCACATTACATTTGTTCTCTGTTTTCTCTGCAGCGTCCTCCTCTACTTCCCAAAACCCAGGGAGCAAACTGGGTCAGAGGTAGAGCCACATACAGATAGAGTCTCCGACCCGAGCAGGTGACCATGCAGATCTATTCAGGATGGAAGCCTTGTCCACTTGCTGGTGGCCAGAACTACAGCCACTGGGTTCTGACACCTGTGGCTGTGTGGACTGCCCAAGCTGGTGGAACTGCAGTGCCTTCAGCAGGTCCCCCTGCAGAGACGATTGGCCAGATGAGAAGGCAGTGAGTGGCCAGGGCTCAGTGGGCCTCAGTGGTCCACAGTGGGCCATGTGAGCTGTGTAAAACGGCTTGCCGAGGCTTAACTGAGAGGGTCTCAGCCAGGGCTGATTTTACTGGCCATTTGTCAACGCCTAGAAATGCTCTATGTTGTTACAACTGAGAAGGGGTGCTGCTGGCACCTGGGAGCCAAGCCAGGGGTGTTGCTAAGCACCCTACAATGCGCAGGCCCAGCCCACATAAAGAGCTATCCGGGCCCAAATCTCACTAGCATTGAAATCTCAGAACTTGATCAGATTAGATCCCTCTGATTGACCTTGCAGCAAGAGAGTAGCATCCCCAGGGCCCTAAACCAGAAGTCCCCCACCGGTGTGGTCCTGCTACGCCAGGATTTCCCCCGGGTCAGTGGGAGGAGCTGGCTGGCCCATGTCTCCCAGGGGCTGGGAGGAATCTGGGTGTAATAATGACTAACATTGATGCAATGCTTGACAGGGGACAAAGTGCTTCCTTTTGTGCTTGAGTTCAGTACAGGTTGCCGTTCTCTGCACCCCCACCCCTTATTGTTGGAGCAGAGACAGGGTGAGGGGAAGGAGGAGGCCCACACCTGCTTCTCATTCTCCCGCGAAATGAGTTGCTTGTCATAACGCTCTCCACTCTCTCCTCTTTGATCGGCACTGAAGATTCAAATTCTGCTTGTTATTCCAAGCTCCGCTGATTGAATCCTCCCCCACCAGCTGCTGAGGCAAACAAGCTCTTTCTCCCAATGTTACGGTGAACTGGAGTTGGTGGACTTGGCCCAAGCTAGGCTGCTGGGAGTCCAGAGGGGTTACATGTGGGCTTCACATGCTTGATAAATGCAAGGGTGGAGGGAGGAAGGGGGGCAGCCAGAGTCGCCCAGGGAGATGGGTGGATACCACGTGCCTGCTGTTTCATACACATCATTTCTCTCATTTGCCACTACGGCTCCTTGAAGTGGGTTTTATGATCTTTCTTATTTTTCAGAGAAGGAATTTTAACTCAGAGGGTTAACAAGTGCGTGACGGGACATAATCCATATGTCTCACTGCCAGGTGGCTCTGAACCATCGGTGGTACATGCATGACTGTCTCATCAGGTGGCACAAGCCATCTGAAGGGACAACCATGCATGTACCATCAGTGTTACAAGTCAGTGGGAACGTGTTAATTAACCTGGCTGAACTCATACAACCAGTAACTTAGGAGAACTGGGACTCGACCCTGGGTTTGCCACAGTCCAAACCAGGCACTTTAGGTGTTTGTTGAGCTTCTGGGAAGGGCATGGGGGATTTTCTGGAGGCATTATGGATTCAGCAAAGGCAAATGTGTGCTAAGCAAGGGTAGGAGAACTAGAGAGCTGAGGGTGAGTAAGTCCTGGGTTACTGGCACTGTCCTCAGGCCTATGCAAAGACCAGCTTTAGGTGGAGGAGGGCTGGGATGAGAATAGGCACTGGACGGACCATCACTTCTTTGGGGACTGGGGACATGAGTAAGGTGGTAAAGATGGGATGAGTGAGCGTGGGCAATGGCCAATGGGTGAGTGCTGAGAAGAAGGGTGTGGACCAGAGCAGGAATGGGAATAACACCAAGCATGTGTGCTATGGGTCAGAAAGTAGGATGTCAATGTTAGACAGTGTGTGACCCCTCAGGGCATCCTCCTGTCCACACCACAATGATCTCCGGTTAGAAAAGTTCCAAGGTACTGAGGCAGGAGGTGGAGAGAAGATACTCCTTGGAAGGACGGGGCTGAAGGCAAGAAGAAAATAGAGGAAGCTAGCTCCCCAAAAACTGCAGACAACACTTGGTTCTAGCATCTAGCTTCAGCCTTCCCAGACCTGCAGGTTTGGTCGGAGGAGAGGGAGCAAACGCTGTCCATCCAGGAGCAGGAGGAAGGAATGTGTTACCATCTAGCAGCCACTGGCAGAAAATGCAGGAGGAAACATGAGCAGAAATAGAGGTGTGTGTGTGTGTGTGTGTGTGTGTGTGTGTGTGTGTGTGTGTGAGTGTGTTGTGCATTATATAGGCACATGGTGCAGGAAGAGGCCTGGGGCAGCAGGCAGAAGGATGGTGGCTAATGACGGAGCAGGGGCCAGCAGTAGGTCCAGCCTGAAGAGTTAAGCTGTACAGCCATGGGGCAAAATTGCAGGTATGGACTCGGGGGGCCGTGGGAGTGTGACTGGAGATAGGAACCAGTCCAGAGGAAGCAGATGAGGGACAGAGATTAGCACCCAGACTTGGTGACTGAGTTCTAAGAGTGAGAGTCTTCTCTCCCTTCTCTCTGTCTCACAGTCACACGAGCAGGTGTATGCGTGCATCCTCTTTTCCTTTTGAAGCAGGAAAGCTACTGAGTTGGAATCATCAGAAAGAGGAGTGCTTAGTCCCTCAAAAGGACAGGAACAAACGGCAGATCCATAGACAGATGCATGTCCCAGAGCCAGGCAGTGAGGACACCGTTGCTGGCTCCCGGCTGGAGCCTGAATGCTGCCCACTGGCTCTGCTGCTGTGCAGCTGCTGGGCTCTGGCTGCTGCTGACATCAGAATCAAGATGCTTTTCAAAGACCTGGCACCCCTCTGTGGGGAGGGAAGTCTCCCAGGTGACATGGTCCCCAAAGAACCCAGCTGGATAGGTGGGGCCAGCTAGATAGGGCCTTGCATCTGGGCTTATTATTGGACACAAGAGACGCAGTTGTGGCCAACTCAGGCTAGTTGGGTGCAGACCAGGAATTTCAAGCTCTCATTTTATCCTGGAACAGGGCACTCCATTCTCTAACTTCTCTTATAGACTTTGGGGGAAACGCAATGCTCTAGTGAGCATGGTGGGTTATTGGGACAGATCCTTTTCTCTTTAGTTCTGCAGAGACCAGGCCTGAGAAGTGGCTTGGTCAAGTGCACAAGAGTGGGAGAGACGAGGAGGAAAATCAGGGACTACTGTGGAAAATGGAAATCCTGGAATCTTCCAGCTATAGATCCCTAGGGGTGGTTAGTTTACTTTCAACCATGGATTCTTCCCTCCTTCCTTCCTTTTTTTCAGTACTGAAGACTGAACCCAAGGCCTTTGTGCTTAGCTACATTCCCAGTCCTTAAATTTTTCTTGCTTAAGTTGTCCAGGCTGGGTTCAGACTTGCGCTTCTCCTGCCTGAGCCGTCCAGAATGCTGTGACTACAGGTGTGCACCATCACACCTGGCTCAGGCCACAGATTTTTTAAACTGCAGCCTAGACTTGCAGGAGGAAGCTTCTGTTGTCCTCACAGGTGGGCAGCAGTGGAGTGGGCCATGTCAAGAGGAGGAGGGGCCTGCCCTCTCCCTGTGAGCAGGTACTTATATCGGCTGTGGCTGGGAGTTTCTGCTCTGGAGAGAAGGGAGAAGGGGTACCTCGAGGCACAGCTGGAGCCTGTCCAGAGGAGCACGTGGGGGTGAACTCTGTGTTCGTCAGCCAGTTTCTAGACAGTGACAGAGAGCCAGCCACTGCATGAAGCCTCACAGAAACCACAGACTGTGCACCCTTGGAAAGGGTAGACTTTCTGGTCCCTGTCTTTTGAGCCAGAAGGACCACCCTTATCCTGCCAGGTTGGGACCAAAGACCTTACACTGCCAGGTTGGGACTGAAAATGGGGTGGCAGGGACCTGGGCTGCGCATGACTGTGTGGGACACAAAGTCCTGCATGACTGGGGAGAACTAACTGTTGTAAGGTAGGGTGAGGAAGAAGATTTCTGGGGACTCAGTAGGGGTAGGATCCCTTCAAAGTGTGTTTATGAGAATGTTTATATATGTATGTATGTGTGTACAAGTATTTGTGTGTATGGATGTATATGTACTGTGCATGTGCAAATACACATGTTTGTGTGTGTGCGTGCATGTGTGCAGTGCATGCATGAACACATGTGTGTTGTGTGTGCATGTGCACCTCTACGTGTGTATGCATGTGCCTATATGCAGGTGTGCATGCATTTGTTCATTGCATGTATATGTGCACACACATGCATGCATGTACATCCAAACCTGTGCATGTGTGTGTGTGCATGTATGCATGTGTGTATGTGTGTGTGTGGTGGTCAAGGCAGAGCAGAGGCCAGCCCTCCTGCCGCATGTTTCCTGTCCACATCCTCCGAGGGAGAAAGGCCATTTCTCTTGATGACTCCATGGAGCTGCAGAAAACACATTTGGAGAAAACACATTTGCACAGAACAAAGCCAAAGCCTCTGAAGTTCTTTCCTGTATTTGATTCTAGAAAATTACCCTCCCTTTCATCTGCTTCTTACATTCATGACTTGTCTGTGTCACAGTCTCTTTTCATCTCCTGGCATTTCAGTTCTTGTCCGTTCTCTTTTGTCTGTCTGTCCAACTGGTTTGTTTTTTGTCTTTGCAGGGTCTGGCAGTCCTGCCTAATCTGTCCCTCCCTCTTCCTTGGCCGGGTTCTCCGTCAGTCTGTCGCTTTTCTCTGCGTCCTGGCTCAGGCTGAACAGAGTAGCTGTCAGGGCCATCTCTCTAGAGAAAAGTGTTTGAACTTGGAATGATTTGGCTCCCTGTCTGCTTTTTTATCCTTCACGGCTTTGAACTTCCTTTGCAAGGAGGGGACATCTGGGGACTGGCAGGGACATGCTGTGGGCCCCAGCCTCAGCACTTCGAGCCTCGTGCCTTCTCCTGACTTGGAGTGATCCCGTCAACCACTCTTACAAATTGGGATCACTCCCTGCATGCAGGCTTTGGTGACAGCCACCAGATGGCAGAGACTGGTTTTTATAGTAACTCATTAACCTCTTGCCACCCTACAATTAAGAAAGCATTTAATTGCTTTTTCTGAAGCCATCCTATGAGTGATTTGGGCAGCTTGTGTTCATCATGTGAACTAATCAGCAGCTAGAGCCTGAGAGAGTGGGGACAGCAAGATGCAGCAGGCCCAGAGGCAGTGAGCACCCAGTAGCCCTTCTGGGGCCTTTTGAGAGAGGGGCACAGCCCAGAACCTTTGCTACCCAGGGGTTTCCTTCTAGTATGCAGAAGTCTTGCATTCACTCTGAATGTGCCCAGGAGACAGTCTGGGCCATAGAGTTTAGCTTTCACATTTATAGGTTGAAGAGACCAAGATCAGATGGGTTAAGAGATTTGCCCAAGGGCACACAGCAAATTCCTGGCAGAACCAGTGCTTTAGTCTGCCTCTGCTCCTTCTCCACCTGCTGGGCCCTGGCTGCCCCTTGCTTTGCCTGCTCCATGGGAGGCTGTGTTCCTGGAGCACCAGAAACAGCATTTGCACCCTGGACGGCCTGCTGGAACACAGTGCCCATGAGCAGTTCACTCAGGATCCAGATGATGGCCTCTGTGGATGGACTGCCGAGCCCCTGCCAGCCATCATATCTGCAAAACTTTAGGATGCCCAGCCTTCTATCTCCCTGAGAGTGCAGCCTTGTGGTCTTGGGCTCTCCAGCCTGCAGCAGAGCTTAGGTGCCTGGTCCACTGTGCCAGCCCCACTGTGTCAACCCCAACTGACCAAGGAAATACAGCCCCCAACTCCAGCATTCCTTCTAGCTCATAACAGACCCACTGGGCCTCTGGAAGCCAGTGAGAACAGGCTCCTCCTCCCTTTCCCTGGCCACCCCTGCTACAGGGCATATCTGTGCTCATGTCCCTGCTGAGTAAGCTCCTGAAGCAGATTCCCACCATTCCCATCAGGGTAGACGTGTAAATCCACTGTCCAGCTCTTTCTAATATGCTTTATCTTGGTACATGATCCAGATGTGCTTGAAAAGATTGTGTATTCTGAGGGTGTTGGGTAGAGTAAATGTCCGTTAGGTCAAACTGATCAGTGGTGTTCAATATATCCTTGCCAATCTTCTATAAACTTGTGACATTAGTTATTGAAAGAGAAGTGTTGAATTCTCCAAATATAACTGCAGATTTAGGTATTTCTCCATTCAATTCTACCAGTTTTTCTTTTATTTGTGAATAGTTTTGTCTTTTGTATCATGCCTCTCTTTGTCTCAGGGAATATTCCTTATTCTAAATTGTAAATTATTAAAAGTAATCTAACTTTCTTTGAACTACTTATTGCATGATATGATTTTTCCCATCCTTCTACTTTTAACATGTCTGTTTTTGTATGTAAAGTGGCTTTCTGACTGATAATAGTCGAGCTTCCACTTTTTAATCCAATCTAACAATCTCTGCCTTTTATTTGGAGTGTTTAGATCATTTACGTGTAATATAATTATCCATATGGTGGGTTTAGAATCCTGAATATTGCTCGTTCTTTTCTATTTTTTTGTTCTTTTTTCAATGTCTTTTGTACCTTTCTCCCTCCATTTCTGTATTCTTTTGAGTTAACTGAATATATTTTATAGTTATGTTTTCTCTCTACCATTAGTTTCCTATTTACAGTGCTCTTGTTCTTATATTTTAGCCATTGAGTCAAGCTTAAAATATGCCTTTTGCCTTCATTATGCTCTGCCTTCTAGTAGTACTATCCCACTTCATATATAGTGTAAGGATTTTCCCATTTCCTCCCACTCCAATCCTTTGTGCTATTAGTTTTTACATTTTTCTTTTACATATATTAAAAAACACATAATGTCACTATTTTTCCTTTAAACAGAAAAATTGTGTTTTTAAAATTTTTATTTTGATAAAATTTTAGAAATACAGAAAAGTTGCAGAGTATAAAGTTCACTTGCACTCCTTATTCAGATTTCCCCAATTTCCACTTACACAACCATAGTATAGTCATCAAAACAAGGAAATTAACACTGATAACAAAATTATCTACTAAACTGTGAGGATTGTTCAAATGCCACCAGCTTCTCCCTTCATCTCTGTGAGCTTTTTATTCTTCCCTTGCCTTTTCTCACATTGTTATTTTTATATATACTAGTCGGCTGCTTTTGAGAATGCCTCTTAATTTGGGTTTCTGATATTTTCTCAGGATTTGGTTGAGATTATGCATTTTAGGCGAGAATACCACAGATCTGATGTTGAGGTATTTCTCAGCACATACTGTCAGTGGATATGTAATATGAAAATGTCTTATAGTGGTAATGTTAACTTTAAGCCCTTGTTGAAGGTGATTTCTGACGTGTTCCTCCCCTGTCAAGTTGCCATCTCCTCTCTTTAAATTGATAAATATCTTTGGGGAGATATTTGGAGAATATGGTAATATTCTGTTTATCTTCAAACTTTTACCTACTCATGCTGGTATCCATCAGTGAATCTTGTCTTACTTACTATAGAATTTCCCTGTTGTAAATTTGTATTTCCCTCATACTTTCTACATTTATTTACTTATTTATTTGCAATGCTCAAGGTAAAACCCAGGGCTTCTTGCATACTGGGCAAGTGCTCTACCACTGAGCTACACCTCTAGCCCTCTGCACTTATTAATCAGAACTGTTGTGTATATAATTCTTCTAGTATGGACTCATTAATACTCCTTTTAGAAGTTATAATCTAATACTGTCATCACTGATCTTAAATTGTTCCAGCGTTAGCTGTCAGGAGTTCCTTCCGTGGGCTCCTGTTCCCTTTTTGATAAACTCTTATTTTTTTCAAGCACTTCCTTCTTTTGTGTCATTCCATGAGGTTCCAGGCTTATATTGTGTTTTCCTTGCTCCCTGCTGGGTCAATCTCTACTTCCCGGGAGCCCTGGTTTCTTTGACGGGAGTTGGTATTCAGAATCCAAGATCCTGTGCTAGGTGTGCTCGTTGGTTCTGGTGAGGTGGAGAGAGGTTCCCTTTTCAGTACTCTGCTCTGGTCCCTTTTCAGGATTTCCAAATCCTGGTGATGGTCATTTGACTAATATTTCGACACCTTTCTTGGGTTTCTCTGTACTTCCTTTGGATTTTCTCCATGTACTCTTTCTTTCCACAGATGGGTGGAGTGGCAGCATGTGCAAGGTATTTCTTTTTGCTCACAGTTATTTCACAGGCTGAGCACTCTGTCTTTGAGCTATACTGATGCTATGGGTTTGGTATGAAACCTAGTTTTTCCTTTCTCTTTTCTTGTGGTTTAGAGAAGACATTTTGGGAGACATTTGGCTTGTCTCTTTCCACTTAATATAATTTTCCTTTTGCCTGAAGAATTTCTTTAACAATTCTTGAGCCCAGATGAGTTGGTAACAAAATCCTTTATTTCCACTCATCTAGCAAAGTCTCTATTTTGCCTTCAGTTTTGAAAGATATTTTTGTTGGGTATAGAATTCTATATTGATTTTTTTTTCTTTTATTGTTCTTTAAAGGTCTTTGTTGTGTTTTGTCTGATTTCACATGAGAATTCTATTGCTGCCTTTTCTTTGTTTCTCTGTAATGGGTTTTTTCCTGATAATTCTCTTTATTACTAATTTGACTGTAGTGTGTCTTGTGGTTTTTTTTATTCATGTTTCTTTCACGTGGAGTTCTTTGCTGTTCTTGGATCCCTAAGCTTATAGTTTTAAAATCAGATTTGGAAGGCTATGCTCTGTCCTTAAGAGATTCAAAGTACATGTATGTTAGACTGTTTATAGTTCTACAGGTCACTGATGCCCTGTTCATTTTTTTTGTACATATTCTTTATTAGTACATATTGATTATATGGATGAATGAGCTTCACTTGGGCAGATTTATACATGCAGGTAACATACTGTAATCTTTTCACCTCCCTTTGTCTCCCTTGCTCTCAGTTTCATATTTTTTGGTTTAGGTTTCAATTTGTGTGATGTAATTCATTGATAGCTATCTTTCAGTCTCTGCACAAGCAAATTCTTCCTTCCATGGAGCTGGAATCCATTCCACTCACTGACCCCAATTTAATCCTTCAATCCTTTAGTAATGAGGGTCTGTAGATTTCTTCAAGACTCTCCATGAAGTTAGTGCCACAGTTGAAGAGAGATGAGATAGTGAAGAGATTGAGGGGGAGACTCTGGAGTGGAATCTCACCTACACCCCCTACTGTGTGACCTCAGCAGGTAATGCAACCTCTCTGTGCCTCAGAACTTTCATCTGCACAGTGACTGCCCACTAGGGTGGTGGTGAGGGCAAATGGACTTAGTAACTGATGTTAGCACTCGGTCAATGCTTGCACTTCGGTTGCTATTAAAAAGGGGCTTCGGTACCTGCTGCCAGGCTACGGGAAGGGCACCACCACTACACAAGATGGGAACAGCCAGTGTGTCTTGACGAGGCTGACAAGGGCAAAGATGAAAGCCACCAACCTCATTCGTTCACTTTGTCTGCAACATTCTGCTTTTGTATCCCCAAACTCTTGTGATGGAGCCACCTTTGCTATTGAAATAAAAACACCTCAGATCCCTCCATAGCCAGTTCTCAGCCATGTGTCCCAGAGTCCCCTCCAGCTTTGGGCTGTCATGTGCTCTGTGGAGGACGTGTGGACGTGGGTATGGGTGCTGTAGTGCGGCACCATGCACATCACACTGAATGTCACTTGTCACTGTTCGGCAGATTCCGGCTACTCATCCCTGGGATGCTGTCCCCTGTGTGGTCCTGGATCTCACAGCAGCTGTAAGCTCACATTCCTTTCCAACCTGCCCCGGGGCTGCCTGGAGATTCCCGGGGCTGCCTGATAACACACCTTTGAATCTCACCACAGGCCTTATTTGGCCATGACCTACGTGCCACCCAGAGTTAATATCATTCCTAAGCTTGTGTGGCTTGTTGTCCCAGTCCAAATGCCCTTTCCCAGAAGACTCAGGAGGGTAAGTTCCCTGGAAGGTGACTAGGGGGATGAGAGGAACAGGGAGTCAGAGAGGCCTGAGCCATTCCTGACTTCCTCGTCTGCCATCTGTGTGGCCCTTTGCCAGCCACGTAGCCTCTCTGAACTCAGTTCTTCCTTCTGAAATGCCTGCATCACAATAACTGTGAAAGCTAAGAGAGGTCAAAGTCGGGCATGGTGGCATGGTGGTACATGACTGTAATTCCAGCACTCTGGGAGGCTGAGGCAGGAGGATGGCAAGTTCGAGCTCAGCCTGGGTAACTTAGTGAGAGCTTGTCTCAAAATAAAAAATGGGATGGGGATGTAGCTCAGTGTGAAGCCCTGGGTTCAATCCCTCGTGTTAAAAAAAGAGATCAAGTATGTCACATGCCCCATGGAGAGTCTGGCATGTGAGAGAGATTTCCTGAATCTTATATTTCTTTATTCTTCTGGCAGAACTCACAGAATAAGGGAGGGGAGAGACTGCTAGCCTCAGGCGATGTGACAGGGACTAGAAATGGAGGGAACTAGAAACAAGAGGATTGAGTAGACTTAGAGTGGGAATAAAAGAAAGGTGCATTCAGAAGCCACCTGACCAAGTCCTGGAGGCCATACTGGGAGCTGCAAGTAGCAGAAACAAGAGCAGATGGCTTCCTCTTTCTTTTGCTGCCCGTACCCCTCTACAGAGGCCCTCGGGGACCCTGAGGCTGACATCCCTCCCAGGGTCCTCTGGGACTTGTCACACCCCACGGGGAAGGAGCAGCTGGGGACAGCAGACACGGAAAGGTGACACACATGACTTGGTAAACAGTGAGACGGAGGAGCCCTGGAAAGAAGGGACCAGCCTCAGGGGGCTGAGGCAGAGCTGGAGTCAGATCTGCCTATCTGAGCCTCAGTTTCCTCATCTCTGCAAGAAGAGCATCGCATGGGGGTAGAGTTGCTATAAGGGGACCCTTGTGCCCAGTAGGTGCAGTCATTTAACTCGCGCGTGTGTGTGTGTCCCTTTAGCTGAGCCCCACCATCCCATTTGCTAATGGGGTTCATACCTTTGTTCAGACCATCAGTTATGATCCTAATTTGTGTAATTGCATTTTAATGTTCAAGAATTGCTCCTTTTCATAGCAACTTCTTACTCTATATGTGTGTCATTTTGAATCTTTCTGAGAACATGAATTTGTATTTTCACATTGTCTTCTGTTTCCTTTACTGATGCCGTTCCCTTGGGTGTTCATTCTTTTTGTGAGGTCGGGGCTTATATTGTTGGTTTTCTGCAAATATTTGTCAATTCTTGGATGTCTGTTCAAGGTTGTACTGCAGAACCCCAGTTAGCTTCTCTTGGGACTCCTCAGGGCTTCAGCTGGGATGCTACTCTATTCTTACTTTTCTGTCAGTACAGTTCCTCTGCTATCTGTCTTCTAGGAATTCTTCAAAATTTCCAGTCTGCTAACTCCTCCCTCCCTCCCTTCTTTCCTATTTTCAGTGCTGATATAGATCAGTCTCCTCTTCCTCCTGTCTCCTCTTCCTCCTCTTTCTCCTCCTCTGTCTCCTCTTCCTCCTCTTTCTCCTCCTCTGTTTCCTCTTCCTTCTCCACCCCTCCTCCTCTTCCTCCACCTTCTCCTTCTTCTCCTCCTCTTCTTCTTCCCAATCATCCTCCTTCAATATGTATCATTTCAGTAACTGTGAGAGACCTTGGCCAGAGGGGGAAGACATGGCCATGCTCAGTCTGACCATCTTTAGCCTACCTAAGCCCTTCTGTGTCTTTCCACAATCCCTGGAACAACCTGCAAGTTCAGTATAAGTTCCCTCTTTTCAGGATGAAGGAACTCAGGCATTAAACTTGACATCCAAGTCCCTCTCCAGCTCCACGACGTCACTGCTCCCCATTGCACATAGGTCAAATCCAGATGTCCCAGCCTGGACTTCCACAATCAGGCAACAAAGGTGCCCCTGCAGGATGAGCCTACTTCCTGTGTGTTCCGTCTCTTGGCACTGACCACACACCTCGGCAGCTGCTGTGCGCATGCTGACCTTCCTTGGCTCACGGCACACTGTAACTTAGTCTCCTTAGTCTCCCCAGTGCCCAGGAAAGGCACTTGCACAGAGGAGGAGCTCAGTATGTGTTTGTTTTGCAAATAAATATAGAATTCTAATCTAGTGCCCTGCTTTCTGATGGCGACACCCAAATCATCAGAGGACGAAAACATATTTGCCTTTCTGAATTGCCTTTCACTGTAGGTCAAAGTTACACTGAGCACTTCATGGAAGAATACCTGAGCTATTGTTGTATCTTTTAAAAAGTAATTAATTAACTAATTAATTAATTTAGCAGTACTGGGGAAGAAACCCAGGGCCTTCATACTGAGCTACATCCCCAGGCCTTTTTCGTTTGTTTTCGTTTTGAGGGGGGAGGTGTTGGGGATTGAACTCGGGACCTTGCGCTTGCTAGGCAAGCGCTCTACAGCTTGACCTAAATCACCAGCCCCTCCCCAGGCCTTTTTTGTTTTACTTTATAAAATTTTATTTTATTTTGATACTTGCTAACTTGCTAAATTGTCTAGGCTGAGCTCAAACTTCCAGTCTTCCTGCCTCAGCCTCCCTAAATGCTGGGATTACAGGTGTGTGTCGCCATGTCCAGCCTGTCATTGCATCTTTCACTATTAAGGAGCAAGCTGGGAGTGGCTCCGAGCTGACTGTTGTGGGCTTAAAAGGTTGGCAGCAAAACCGTGACCCAGGAGGCTGCTGCCTGGGCTCCCTGTGTGCGATCTCCTGTCCTTTGACAGCTCCCTGTGGCCTCACATACCTCGGGCCCTGGGTTAGTGTCTGCCTACAAGATCCCTCGTCCCCTGGACCCTGGCTTTGAGGTCAGTTTATGTTGCTGTCCACTCGCTGGTTCCTTTCCACTTGGCGGGTGGGGTGTGAGCGGCCATCCCCTGGGGTAGTGGAGGAAGTGCAGGAACTGAATGGCGGGTAGAGGAGCAGCTCAAAGGGACAGGAACCAGGACACAGATGGTTCTGGGTGGGCTGTGGGTCCCAGAGACAGGCCCTTGGTGCAGGGACAGATTCTCAAGGGGCTGCCATTGGCAGTGCCATGAGCACCAGCCGTGTTTAGTGTTTTCATCACCCCAGAGTTAAGTTCCAGGGAGAAGCCGGGGGGCCTAGAGTGTGCTTCCATCTCACTGTCCCCTGCTAGGCCTCCTGACCCTTTACTGCCTCCCACCTGCCGCTCACCCCTGTCACCACCAGCTACCCAGCCAGACCTGCAGAGGTGACCCCAGCGGGTTTCCAGAGTGTCCCTCTACCTGCCAGCCGCCAGACCTCTGCCTGGTCCCAGTAACACAGTCTTCTGAGTGGTGACAAGCAGTAGCAGGACACTTAGTCGCCAAGGGAATTGTCCTCCGTCACTGAAGAAAGTAAACATTTCCTGCTGGAGCAAAGATGGTGACAGGTCATTAGTGGCACATACTCAATGTGGCTTCTGATTCAACGAGTGCCTTCATCGCAAGCTGAATAGTGTCATGTTGCGCCTGTGCCAATCCCGCCCTCTCGCAGAGGGCAGTGTGAGCTTGAGGACAAGTTACTAATGAGGGCGCTGCTCCTTTGTCCTGGTCTTCAGGCCCAGCGGTTGTGTTCATGATCCCAGCAGTTAGAGCCTCAACAGAAGCTTCCTGGGAAACGGGTCTGAGCCCACGTTGTAAACTCGGCGTTCTTCCCTTCTACCGTTGGGCTTGTGGGTTTGCTTAATGCCTGCTTTCTCCCTAATGAAAGGCAAGGGAACGATCAGCTAGAAGTTTCATAATCAGAGTGTTTGCCTCATCTGCTATTTCTAAGCGCCACAGGTCTTGCATGAAACGGAAGATGTACATTAGCCCTGCAACTGCTACTGAAGGCTCACGGAGACTCCTGTCTACAAAGGTTGCATTGGGAGCGCAAAGAGCGGGCGTAAATAATGGATTAAGAGCGGCTCCAATGACAGCCTATTCGTCCGGCAGCCTCAAAATGAAAACACACTGCCGATGACTCATTGGATAATAGTAAATGTGACGGCTCATAAAACCGCCAGCTCCCACAGGGGCCCTGCGGCAGCCTCTTCCCCGTCTTGAGCCCATTTGAACGTCCCCTCCCCAGCTGGACGCGGCTCCAGCATGGAGGGCTCTGTGGGGGACTTGGTGAGTGTGGGAGCACAGAGAGGGGCGGCCCGCCCACCGGGGATGCTTCTCTGCCCCCTGGTGTGTGCCCTAGCCTGCTGCCACGTCTGTGTGGTCCCCTGGGGGACCTGGATGCTATATGGGCCTCATTAGAGGGAAGGCAGTCACCCTGGCCCCAGGGAGCCTGAAACCAAGAGGAGAAGTGGCTTTGACATAAAGTAAGGGTTCTGAGTCCAACCTGGGAGGGGAATAAAGAACCGAAATGTGTCTTCCTGCCTCCATCCCAAGCACTTTAAGCCAGAGCGTGACTGATGACAACAACGGAAAGACGTTGAATTCTGCAGGAATAGTGTAGCAGCAGCAGCGAATGTCTTCAAACAAGGGGTGGCCACACGGGCTAAGGTTTGAACTGTGCACTGAAGATGTCTTTGAGGTTTTCACCAGCAGCCAGGAGAGGACTTGGCAGAAAAATTAGTACAAACTCCTCAACAATGGCATCATCGGAACACAGGATGGAGCTTCCGGGCACTGGTGGTAGGCAGGGTTGTTCTTATGCAGTCACATTTTTCTCAGGCCATTGACATCCACGGCATAGATGGAACATCATTTTGTGGTCATAAAATAGAAGGAATAAGAGCTGACTTCTTTTTGCAAGTGAACTGAATGCCCTAAGAGGCAGGTGCTTAACTCAGAGTCCTGAAGTACAGGTGCAAGACTGATAAAGACAAGTTAGCATCAGCTCTACTCCTAAACCACACAGTCAGAGGGCTGCCATGGAGAGGTGAAAGTGTGTTGAGTTTATACTGTATTCCAGGTGCTGGCCTAAAGACTTTGCATAAGAAGCCCCAAGCAGGACTTGGAAGCTTCAGTGGCTGTGTGACTTTGGGCAAGTCACTTACCCTTTCTGTTCTTTAGTTTCCTTAGCAGTCAAATGGCAATAATGATACTTAATCTTACTACCTCCACAGGGTGAAAAGATGAATTAATCAGTCAATTAACTAAGTAACTAATTCGTGTATTTATTCAAGAAATGCTTTTTCATGGCATTTGATGCCAGGCAGTATGCTAGGTGCTGGGGAAACAAGGACAAATGGGACCAATCTTGCCCATGAACGGCTTGCAGCCTCATTTGGAGCCATGCATAAATATGGCGGTGTTGTGTGTGATGTCCACAGAAGTGGAATGAGCCAGGACTCTGAGTTTCTTCTGGAGGGTGGGAAGAGGTAGGAGATGCATCGTTCCTGTCTATACCTGGGCAGTTGAAGAGAAGCATTAATCCGTCCACCCAGGTGCCCTCATTGTCATAAGGACAGACGAGCAGCATGTACTTGAGGGCCTGGACATCAGGAGAGAGGTGTCCTGGAATCTGTGCAAAGCCCTGGGCCCCAGAACATCACCATGGCCCTGGTTTTGCCCCTGAGTCCTTTTCCAGCAGGAAGCAAACTCTCCATCGCTTTTCAATCATGGTTGAGCCCGTGAGAAGAAAACAAGACTGGAAGCTGAGAGGCTCCACTCTAAACTCTCACCCAAGCCCACTCAGTGTTCTCTGCCTCCACACCAGCACTGTGAGGCTTGTGGTTTAATGTGCGACACCGAAGAACTGCAACTGATTCCAGACCTTGCGACTTTAGGGGTTGCTAGCAAATATTACTGCTGTCCCTAGCTCCATCTTCTCCACCACTGGCACCGCCATCGTGACCACAGGCTCAGAGGATCAAGATGAGAGGGGTAGGCACCTGGGCCCCCAGGTCCTTCCTGTGTGTGGCTCTTCAGCTCCTGGACTCTCACAACAGCAGCCACCCTGGGCCCAGCTGCAGCACCGATGTGCTTCTCAGACATGAACCTGCAGCAGAATTAGTTAGGTGCTTCTTTAAACACGGATGGAGGAGAGGTTTATTCTGGCTTATGTTCCAGTCCATGGTCAGCTGGCTCCAAGGCAGGAAAGTGTGGCAGAGGGGCCTGGTGGAGGAGAGCTGCTCACATCCTGGTGCACAGGAAGCAAAGAGTCAAGGTAGGGTTTGGGGAGGGAGACAGACCTTTCTGGGTCTTCCAACCAACCCCTACCTCCCAAGCAGGATGCACTTTGTAGCAGAGTTGTGTGCTTCCTGAGGGCTGCCAGCCAGTAGGTCTGAGAATCTGTATTTCCAGAGAGTGCTTGGGCTTCAGTCTGCCCTAGTTCAGTCCAGGGGCTGGGCAGTTGTCTCAAATACAAAGCACCTCTGAGTATCATTTGCCTGCCAGTGAACCTGGCTTTCATAGGCAGCTCTTCTTACTTGCAGCCTAGAGCCAGTCACTTCCAGAATGTCTTCTCTTTAATACCCAAGATAGGTCACCCAAATTTTGAGCCTCTGAATCATTAAGTATGGAGTAGCTCAGCCTTCTGGGGACAGAAAGGATCCACCAGACAGGGACCCAGGAGTCCTGCATCGTGGTTTATCTCTAGATGTCCTCCCGAAGCCTAATGCAATCTTAGGCGGGGCTTTGGAAGGGGGAATTGGATTATGGGGGCTTACAGCTGACTTGCTATAGGAAATAGGGCCTATTCAGAACTGGCCAGTCACTGTGGGTTTACAGTGAAATAAACCCTGAAGGGATTGATTTTCCTTCCCTGCTCCTCCCTTCACTCTCTGCTTCCTGGCTGCCATGCTGTGAGCAGCTTTCCTCCACCATGTTGGCCAGAGGAAGTGGGAGGCACTTCACGGTGGAGGTGTATACTACCCTTTGAGTGGTCCCCCGCAGAGAAGCCAACCCTGGAAGCCCTCTTCACATTGAGTGCCTTGGAAATCATATCTGCAGCTCTTCAGCTCTGCACCCATTGGGCAGGTCCCCCATGACCATCACTCAAAGTCCCTATTTCCTATTGTCTGTGTTTGCTTTAACTCTTTAGATAATGTACACTTTGGGTTTCTTATATAAAAGAAACTATTTGATATTTAAGCTTGCATGTCTGATTTATTTCACTTAACACTAGTCTCCAGGTGCATCCATTTTCCTACAAATGATTCAATAACTGAGATAGCTACAAAGTGCTTGGGATGCTACATGGCACACAGGAAGTGTTCAGGAAGCAGCATCAGCTGTTGTGTTGTTGGAGATGATGATGATGATGATGATGATGATGATGAAAAGGACTCTGGGCTGCTCTCAAGGCCTTGGCCACCTGCTGGAACTTGAGCTCCTTGGAGGCCATGACTGGCCAGGATCCTCAGATGTCTTCTGCAGGTTCTGGCATCCTTCCTGGAGGTCCACTTTCTGCTGTCTTACCTCCACTATGCTGTCTTCCAGGATCTCAGCATCCTACCTGTTTTCTGGGATAGTGCCCTGGTACCTTCCTGGCTCACCTGTGTGCAACAAGCCCCTACTTCCTCCTGCTACCCTGACTCAGGGCTCTACCTGCCTGGCTCACTGTCCCTTGTTACAGACCTTTGACTCCATCCTTAAACACTTGATTCTCCTAGTTGACCTTGCACCCTCCCCCTTTCCTTCTCTAAATAAATACACAAGCAAAAGATGCCCTCCAACTTCTGCATACTGCTGTTTTTTACTTCCTGTAACTTTGGAAAGGAACAGCCAGGATACCGTCCATGGCCATAACCCCCTTACCTTCTCATCTGAGCCCCTGACTATTGGTGACGCTGGATCGCTTGGTTGTTGCTTATTGCACTTACATTTCTCTACAACTGTGGAAACAGGAGAACAGATTCAAGTCCAACACTTCCTGGGTCCATCTGGGTTCTCTTTCCTTCCCACCCAGTGACGGGAGGAAGAAAGCCAGCACAATGCCAAACCCTTGGTTTCCATTGTTGGTTTTATGACGCTCACCTCCCAGCCTACACAGTGTTGATTCAAAGCCTTACTGAGGACAGCAGAATATATCAAATGTTATGAGGCTGAGTGTGGGGAGCAAAGAAATAAATTGTTGCTATTATGGATGAAGCAATTATCATAAATCTATTTTTAATCCCCTCTTCCTTTTAAAATAATCGAGGCTGTCTTTTCTTAAGAGGAAGCACCCAGACTTTGATATGAGGGAAGCGCAAAAAGCTCTCCTAGTAGAAAATGCTAATTGAGCAGCCACTTATTTTTTTTAAACTTCATTAACTGTATTAGTCTGCATTAACACCTTTTAAAACCTCTTTAAAATTGTGCTCAATTCACTTTCTTTAATCTTTTCTAGAAGTGTGGAATCACTTTGATCCTCATCTTCATCTTGTCTTTGATGACAACTTTGGGTTTAATTTGTATTTTGGAATTGAAATGGAGATTTGCCATTACCTGGAATCTCCTCCTCTTCACATTCTTTTCGGCAGTGGGAGCTGGATTAATACTGGTGTTGTGTGTCCCTGGCCAGCGCGGCACCCTTCCTGGTCCCTTCCAGTTCCCATGGGAGAATGGGGAAAGTTGGATCTGCTCCTGTAAGTCCTGGGCTTTCAGGTCAGGATGTATCACATGTTTGGTACTCTGTCATGATAAATGTTCATTCAGTGGAAGAAACCATTTGTTTTTCAAAATTTTATAAAGAGATTACTCTCTTATATTCTGAACATGGTGTTCCTTTGTCTCTTGCCACAGTGTCTTAATATTGAGGAGAAGGCTGTGGATATTTTCCACAGAAGAAAGACATAAAACTATATTGATTTCTCACTAATTTAATCATAGAATTACCATATGATCCAGCAATTCCACTCTCAATTCCACTCCCAAAGAATTGCAAACAAGTGTTAAAAAAAACTCATACGTGGATATTCATAGCAGCATTATTTGCAATATCCAAAAAGATGGAACCAACCTTAATGTCCAACAATAAATAAATAGATGAAATATGATATATACATGCAGAAATGAATCCCCCAGCCTGCAGTCAGTGGTTCAAAACCAAGCGAACTGGTCTTGGTGTGGTGGAAAGAGTCAAGGGGCTCCCTCACTGTGCAGGTGCAAATAGAAGGTCCACAGCAGTCAACAAAGAGAAATGGAAACCACGTGGCAGTCACACCAAAGTGCTATCGACAGAAGGAGACAGGATGGCCACCCCTGCCCAAGGAAAGATTCTCCTGGAGTAGGGAATTCTCCACTGCTGCTTCACGGACAGAACAACTCAATACATTCATGGATTCCTGCTCTGGGTGTGAGGATACAGAACACAGTGGCCTAGAGATTGCAAAGCCCAAAACACAAACTGAAACCTCAAACTGTCACATTTGTGAAATGAGTTAGTAAATACCAAGAAAGAATTGGCACAGTTGAACTTAGATGAAATTGAAATTACTAACAGAGGGGAAAGGCTTGATGATGCAGGCCATAAGAACAAAGGTTGCAGAAATTAGAGATGAACTACTAGATATCAAAGTGCCCAACTGAGGGTGACAGACCTTGCTGGGTCTCAAGAACCTAGTAAGGATAACGAAGATGTACTAAAGATGTGCCAGACAATGTCCCTGGCTTGAGGAAAGATGCAATTCTGCAGCTCAAAAGCAGCATGTAACTACCAGGAAAGTTTGTTTATGAATAGTCAGCACTGAACACAGCCAGTGGGGGTGAAGGGGGTGCTGCTGAACTTCCAGGCTAAAGGAAAAGCATATCTTCAGATGCCAAAGAAGCCAACGGAAATCATCTACAAGAGTTGTGGGGAAATCAGGCTGACTCCAGGCTTTCTCAATAGCAATGATCAATTCTTGGAGACCCTAGAATAAGGTCTCCAAAGCTCGGTGGGAATGGGGAGTGGGGAGGAGGGTATCAGCCAAGACGTTGCATGCAGGCAGGCTGATGAGCTGTCATTCAAGTGCAGACAGACATTCTCAAATGTAAAAGAACCCCAGAAAGCCTCACTATGAGCCCTTACAGTGGTGCTACTTAATAAGGAAATCCTCCAAATGTACCATGAATAAAAGGTTTCAGGAAAGAATTCAGAAGGACTGATGGTGACCACTGAACTCATTTAAAAGTAGAATTCCAAACGCCTTTGGGAGCTGTGGTTATCAAATATTAACACTGATAACCTGATTAAAATAGTAATGTAGCTATTAAAAATGGAAATATAGCAACATGTATGAAAATACAAATGTCTTCATATAGTGAAGGATTAATGGATATTGTTTATAGTACAAACAGGTAGTTAACAGGATAGTGAATGTAATATGTGTTCCTTTTCATAATTTCCTTAGTCTACCTTAAAGGAATCATTTTAAACTGTGTATGTGTGTGTGTGTGTGTGTGTGTGTGTGTGTGTGTGTGTGTGTGTGTGTTTACTGGGAATTGAATCCAGGGCCTTTGCACTGAGTTATATCATTTATTGATTGATTGATTGATTGATTGATTGATTGATTGACAGGCTTTCACTAAATTGCTAAGTTACCCAAGATGGGCTCAAATTTGCCATCCTCCTGCCTCAGCCTCCCAGAGTGCTGGGATTAAAGTCTTGTGCCAGCACACCTGGTTTAAACACATTTTTTAAGGTGAAAAAGCCATGTGGGCTGGGGATATAGTTTGTGTACAGTGCTCGCCTAGCAGGTGTGAGACACTGGGTTTAATCCCTAGCATTGAAAACAGAAGATGAAAAAAATTAAACGTTCAACACTTCTTTCGGTTTCATTTCAGTTTTGTCTGATGAATTCATGTAAAATTAAATGTAATGTCTTTTATTAACTGGAATCCATAATAATATTCCACTTTTCAAGAGGTATTTCTGACTTTCTGCCCTGCACATGGAGTCTTGCCAAGAGCCGGGCAGACTGTCTGGGGTCGAGTTTGGGGCGATGAGTGTTAAGACTAGAAACCTCTGTAGCAATTGTAAATTCATCTCCCTGTGTACATCTACCACTTCTAAACCTTCCGCAGAATCGTGTTGAAATACCAGCTCAGCGGTTGCTGAGTTGGAGGGTGGAAACTCTGGCTTCCTTCCAGGCCAAGGTGCAGCAGGGAGGGGTGGGGCTGCGGAGGCTGGGGAAGCAAAACGTGGCATTGCAGGTTGGTCCTGTGAGTGTGTTTGTGTCATGGGGAGTTCAGGAATCCTTGGGGACAGTGGCCTCCCTGCTACAGATGGCTGGAAGAGTCACTGAAGGGAGGTTGGCTGTGCAACCTGGAGGGCTGACGTCGCTGGGGTTGTTTGTAGAGACTTAGGTAGAGCATGTCTCACAGTGAGGCCTCAGTCTTTCTCACTTATCATTTGGGGACACTTTCTGACATTGCCAAAGGGAAGGCCCTGAGCCAGTGACAGCCAGTGGCAGCCGGTGACAGCCAGTGAGAAGCACAGCCAAGCCTCCAGGTAAGGGGTTGAGGTAGGAGCGGGTTCCTTACAGCACAGGACTGGTGGGGTGCAGATGCTGCGAAACCACCCAGAGTAGGCCAAATAGCTTTGCTGCTCAATCTGCAGTCCCCTGTCCCAGCTGGGCCTGCCTATGTCAACCTTGACTTGTAGATAAAGAATGCAGAAGTTGCTCTGGGAACTCCAACTTCCCCATTCTCCATTTCATCCCCTGCCATGTAGCTTGTGGAAAATGGATTTTCTTTCTCTTTATCCACTTCCCCTAACCCTGTACTTCCATCGTTTTAGGTTTAGTTTATCTCTTCTTTTTCTAATACTATCTCTGCCCTCAGGAGAAACTTGATCTCTTTGAATTTGGAGGACTTTATGCTTGCAGAGCTTCTGAGTATTGCAGTTGAGCTGCTTTGTCTTTGTGTAAGTCAACAAACGGCTGCCCGCTGCTCTGTCCAGGTGCTGGACACCACACCACCATTAGGCTCTGGAAGCTTGAGCCTCTGGGCTTCGCTGGTGGCAGTGGTCCAGCCTGGCAGGAAGAGGGCGCTGTGGAGCCAAGCACTGAGTGTTGTGACTTTGGGTGGCCCAACCACACCTTCAAGAATTCACCTTTGATCCTCCATCTGATGCATGCAAACCACCAAGCCTGCCCCACCAGCACATTCTGCCATCCACTGAACCTTCACTGCGATCAGAACACTGGGTAAGATGCCTTAAAAACATTATTACCTCTAATCTATACAAAATGTGATCACAAAATATGGTAAATATTTAAATAAAATTTTAAAAAATTCATTACAGTAAAAGACATAGTTCTATAAATCTCTCTGTAATTCAAACACACTTATCCCATTATTCTTGCCACTTTCTAAAGCAGTTCTGGAAGTCCTCTTTCACGAATGTCTTTTCTGGATTGCCTCGATGTCCTGAATCCTATTCAAAATGTCTATGGCATTTTTTTTCCAAATAAAAACATTACGACATGTCCTCATCTGTCTTACCCGCTGGATCTGATGCTGTGGCTCTTCCCCAAAGTCAAAATGACTATGAAGGGGAAGTGTTTAGATTCGACTCAGGACATTGAGGCAGCCACGATAGCACAATAAAGCCACTCAGGAAAGAGAACGTCCACAACTGCTCCAGAAAATGGCAAGAATGATGGGATAAGCGTGTCTGAAGCAAGAGCAAAGATCGTGAGGGGGAATTAATGGCTATGTGTCTTTTATTGTAATAATTTTAAAAAGGTACACATTCACCATATTTTGCGACCATATCTCACATGATACCCGTTTCATAGGCAGGAGCAAATTGAGCTCAGCAAAGATAAGAAAGTCTTCCAAGGTCAAGATCTTCTAGCTGGCAAGGGCTGGAGCTGAGAACCCCAACCTCACCACTAACCACAAGCTAGAGCCAGGAAGCACCACTGTGTGTTGCCCCCAGAGCTGGGCAGAGAAAGCGCTGTCCCTCCCATCAGGAGTGGTTCTCAATGGCCGGCCAGCCCGGCTCAGTAGTCCCTAGCTCGGGAACCAGCCATTCCATGTTTGGCTTCTGCCTGTGGGCCATCAGGCCTGACCAGCACATGGACACTGGTTTTCAGGTGCTGTCTCAGATGCTGGTGTGCAGGCCTGGTGTACAGCCTATGGGGTCTGAGTGGGGGTTCAGGGCCGCCCTATGGTTGCCGGCTGAACTCTTCCTCATCCTTGACAGAATGGACCAACAGTCACCTCTTCCTGGAACCCTGCCCCAGTGTCCCCCATGGTCCCTGACTCTTCTTTGCCCCCCTAACCATCATGTAGGCTTTTCTATAGGATGAGTCCTGTGTTTTCTTCGTCTTCACCACAACAGTCTACAAAATGCTCAGGTTCCTCAGGACACCAGGAGAAGGAAAGGGCAAGGATTGAAACCCCTGGCTTGGAGAAGAGAAATCTAAGAATCAAGAATACAGGATGACTGATGAGTGTCAGAGCGGTACAGGCACCCAGGCCTGCTGACTTCCGTGTCATCCTCTGCAGAGCCACCTCTGGGCATGGCTCCTGCAGATTTGTATAGTGCCCAACCTGTGTGAGAGCCCTACCTCTGTGGCTGGCCCGGTGTCCTAAGGCTGGCAAATGCTCAATATACATGGGTGGACTCAGTGGAACCACAACTCAGAGGTAGCTCTCTTTTCTCCTCCTTCCCTCCTCCCTGTTTCCTTCCTGAGCCTGCTTCTTTTTTTCGTTTCTCCTTTAATTCTGTGCTTTTTCCCTTGAATTTTTCATCAGGAAGAAGCACATTTAGAGATGTGAAGCGCACGCTTTGCTGGGCCTCAGCTTTGATGAATCTTTGATGTGGACTCGGGGGAGGCAGGCGCTGCCACAGACCAGGGGAGGCAGCAGGAGCCAGGAGGGGCCTTGCAGGGTGGGAACCCTGATCCCATCCCTGCCCCTTCCCTGGGGAGAAGAGCTATTGACTTCAGGCCTCAGGCTTTTGGTTCTGCAGCCTGATGTGGGTTGGGTGCAGAGAGTGTGGGAGGGGCCAGGATGGGGATGGGGTGCAGCCAGAAGCCAGGAGCACCATGGACGCCATCCAGGCATCATGGGCTCTGGGGTGATGCAGGTTCTGGCTTGTAGCTTGCTGCCCAATCCATCCTGTGTGCTAACCAGATACCCACCTCCTGCCTTCCATTCGGGTCCAGCCCTCGGCTTGACCAGGCAGAGTTGGCCGATACCATGATGTTGGTGACCAGTGAGTCCCCGGCCATGACATTCATCTGGTACTGATACCCACTGATGTGCTACCCACACAACAGCAGAGGCCAGCAGGGGCAGAGCTCTGTGCTTGGCACCGAAGGCCTGACTATAAGTTCCAGCCTGACCCCAGGGCTGAACTTGGGGCCCCTTCTGGGGAGGGACACTGCCTAGATCACACTGGAAGCCCTGCCATGCTCAGCAGGCCCAGAGCCCCTTGGCAGTGGGCTAGTGAAGATGGAGGAGGTCATTTGGTGCTAGGGATGCCCACCCCAATCCTGCTTGCAGAGGAGGTGATCATTTGTCCCTTCCCTGAGACTTGTCTCCTGTTGTCTTCCTATGATGCACCTGCTACTAAATACGGCCTTGGTCCTGAACATCTCTGGCCAGCTCTGTCCCCTGCTGCCACCTCCTGCATCCTGGATTTTCTCTTTAGGCTCAAGATGAGCAGCCTACCACCCAGGCTGTGTCCAGGAGGCCAAACCCTGTGGGTGTCTCCGGCAGGAGACTGTGGGGTGACCTTGGCTGACTCTTAACATCAGCATAGTTCTGCTCCAAGGCTCCCGCAGTGGGCCCCCTGCAGGGTGGTGGAAGCAATGGGCTAGTTCCTTTGCCTTCATACCCCAAGGGTCCACTAGGTCAGCCATGATGCTGTAACAAAGCTCACACATCCATAACAGTCCTGAGGCCCTTTCTCAGGCATGGGTGCTGGGAAAGTAGTGCATCCCACCCCTTTCTCCTTGACTACCTGATGCCTGCTGCCATGAGTTAGTCAACAGCCTCTCTCTTTTTCTTCAAAAACAAGCCATGCTGTCTGTCTCTCCCCACTTGCCCCTACAATAGTACTATTAGTCACACCTGAGTGAGAATTATTTCAATCGATTGCTTTCCCATTATATCCCCTGGGGGAAAAGGGTTTTAATAGAAGCTGAGTGAGAGGAACTTTGGTGGGCTTTGGGATTTTTCATTTCTATATGGTGTACACAAGTGGCAGGTTGTAAAAGATGACAGGGCGGCAGCCCTGAGCATCAGGAGCTGGGGTTGAGTAGATGAACATGCTGGGGAGGCAGTTTTGGGGACTTCATGAGGGTCCCAGAATACAGGGAAGGGAACTCTGCTGTCTGTGTGAGCACAGAGGAGGCATTCTGTACCCCCAGGATGTTCCCACTGCCCATCTTGCCATCCAGGCCACCCTCAGGTGTCTGAATGTCACATCCTGGCACTCAGACTTTGGCCACAGCAGGGGTCACTGTTTTGGCATTCAAGGCCAAAGGGGAGTGGTGGTTTCCCAGATGGGCTGGAGATGAGGGGCTGACACCTGGTTAGGAAGGGTGCTGTTTGCCTTTTGCTAGGATCTCTGCAGCCCGGTAGCAGGCCAACTTCAGGATTAAACTTAGTCCCCAAATCTGATCAGAACAGAAGCCTGAGGTCCCCTGAGCTCTGGGGTGGAGTGAGGCTGTGTGACACACCCCCAGACCCCAACGCCACAGGTTGGGGAACGGAGCTGAGCAGCTGAGCTCTGCTGCCTCCTTTCTCAGCACTCTGGGTCCTGGGCGGGGGGGTGGGTGGTGTGCGAGCCCCTGAGCCAGCCTAGACTCACCTGGCCGGGGACATAGGTCCCCTGTCCTGCTCAGGGCATTTGATGGTGGATGAAGGCTCCCTGAGGACATCCTGGAACTGGCATCTTAGCTCTGGCACCCTCATCATATAGGGTTCCCACCTGGGCTGCTGGGGGAAGAGGTGCTGTAGTCCTGAAGGGGTCTGGGCCAGGCCCTCCCCAGGAGGAGACAGTGGACAGCTGCAGGGGGGTTCACGGCAGTCATGTGTAAGGCACTGGGGAGCCAAAGGGACCCAGCAGGTTTGGGGACAGTGCACGGGACACTTTAAGACTTCAGCAGCCATGTGGCTGCTCCTGGGTGGCCCACACCCCCTGTATTTGGGAGCAGAGTTTCCTACCAGGGACCCCTTGAGGGCTTTGAGCTGGGTCCTCAAAGCCTGGCATACCTCTTGGTTTATAGCAGAGACCAGAGGCCCAGAGGCGTAAAGGTGCCAGCAAGATCCCCGCACGTTGGGACATAGTGGCAACTGACTCTTCTGACACTTCTTCCACTGCCCACACAACGGCACAGCAGCAGTCGGGTGGCCCAGGCTTGTGTCTCTCCACTGCAGAGATTGGCAGCTGCGTCCCAGGGACCAGCGACCGGACTTACCAGAGAGTGGCTTCGAGTGTTCCTCCCCCTGTCTGGGTTCGTTAAGCCCAGGAACTTGGAGGTGGGAGAGAAAATTTTCTCATTTCATTAAAATTTAAACTAATGCTCATAGGCAGCTGGGGCCTACCTGGTTATTTCCTCTCTGCTGTCTAGAGGTGTTTTGATATCCCCTTTCTTGGCAAGGCAGAGGGGTACCAGAAGAAGTTAGAGGCAGCTCAGGGCAGGGTGATTTGTTGTGTTTGGGGTGTGCTGCCTCCTGGGACGCAATGTATAACTCGCATTCACCAAGCAGGAGCTACATGCCAGGCACCTCATGAGTTCCTTATTCTACTTTGTTTACATGACAACCCTGTGAAATATGGACCTAGTTCCAAATTTCACAGGTGGGAAACTGATGTTTAGAGAAGTGAAGCAATTTGCCTAAAGTCATCCAGCTACGGAGCCAGGACTCCAGCCTGATTCCCAAGGCACTAAGGTGTGGGCTGGGGGCACAGGGTACTGTGGCTTCCTGCAGTTCCTGGTGACTTTAGGTGATGGTGACATGTTGGGAACATGCTGACTCCTGGTTTTCTGGCATGGAGATGGGGATTTTTCTTTCCTGGGTCTGGATGGGCATCTATTCAGGATGGGTGGGATGGAGCTTGCTCAGGATACAGCAGGAAAAACCAGATTCCAACTCTTACTGTTTATACGTAGGTGTCCTCCCAAAGCCTCATGAGCTCGTAGGTGGGACTTTGAGGAGGTGATTGGATCAGGGGGATGCTATATTCACTGGTGGATTGGTTCACAGATGAGTTTATAGCTAAATGTGCTGTTAGGAGGTGGGAGCTGGTCAGAAGAGGCAGGTCACTGAGGGTGTAGCTTGGAAGGGTTTGTCTTCCTCTAGAGCTTCTCCTTTCACTCCCCACTTCCTGGGCACTATGATGTGAGTAGCTTTCTTCCACCAGACCTTTCTGCCATGCTGTGCTGCCTTGGAGCTGGCCAACTATGATTTAAAAATGTGAGACAAAATAAACCTTTTCTCCTCTAAGTGGTGGGTGTTGGGTATTGTGTTTCGGCAGAGAGGAAAGCAACTAAGACACCAGCCCACAAGAACCAAGTCCTTGAGTTTGTGCTTTGAGGAAGAAATGAATTAGGGCTTTGGAGTTGAACTTTGTGGGGAGGTTGTTTCTTGGGTGTTCACTAACTTAGCCCATGTCACATTCAAGCACTGGTCTTCTCTAGACCTCAGGGTCTTTGTGGCAAAGTGGGGCTAATGGCAGCACTTCCTCTTAGAATCAGAGTGAAGGCTGATGTGACAGTAATGTGTGTGAGCAGCCTGAGCCCAGGGCCAGGCACAGGGGAAGTGCTCAAAATGCAAACACAGTTAGCTCTTCTCCACAATTCCCACCCCAACAACATGCCTCTGGATTCTAGGCATCTCCTTGCTGTAATTGTCTCTATTCCTATCGCACCTCTGTGTCAGGGCAGGGGCCAGAGGGACAAGGTCTCCCTCAGCCACCCACATGCCCAGGCCTCTGCTGTGCCTACTACTTTTCGCTTTTGAGGGAGTCAGCTATAGCAGGTGCTACTCACCCCCAGCATGCTCATGGCTCTGGGCAGTGCCCCCACTCATAGACTTCAGATTCTAGAAATACCCAAAGAAGACACCCCTCTCCTGAAGTCTGTCTGGGAAGGGGACATTCCTGGTACTGTGACCAAGTTGCCAAGGTGTCGTGAGCCCAGCAGATGTGGAGCCCAGGGCCTCTTGGGAATCCTGTCCTGTGCTTTTCACACTTTAGGAAAGACACCCCAAGATTTTGGCATCAGCGGCAGTAACGAGTTCTCCAAGGAGTGTGGACAGGAAGTCTCTGCTCTTGCCAGGCCCTAATAGTGATGGGTTGGCAAACCAAGAAAGACTAGGCCAAAACCCACACAGGACCCAGCCAGAAGAGGGCTCTCAGGCAGGCTGAGAGGACAAATGCTGGGAAGGTCCCCAAAGGAGAAATGGGATACAGACATGGCAAGGCAGAGAGGGTGGATTCCCAGGCCTTGTAGAGTTGTTTTATCATTTCATTTTTCTCCAAAGCCTTGTGAGTCGTAGGTTACAGGTGAGGAGGCTGAGGCCCAGAGAGGCACACTAGGCCCCCAAAGACACACAGCAAATGGCAGGACGTGGAGAAGAGCCCAGATCTACCTGGGATCATGGCCCGAGTTACTGCCTCTGCTCCACGGTGTTCTGGGTATGATGGAGCCAGTGGAATTAGCAGCTAGTGCTGTCTCTCAACATAGGTGTGGAAAGGCTAGGTACTGGTTCAGCATGATCTGGGGTACAGTGGCTACCACCTGGAGCTCAGGGGACAGCCCATCCAAGTGGCCCACGCTGCTGACTGCTCTGAGCTCATCATCAACTTCTCTGCCCCGGTCATCCCTATTCCCTCTCGCTGTCCACTGTGGGTCTGGTGCCAGGTCCCACCCCTGACTGTCCTCTGGAACCCACATAAGTGGGGAGCGCCTGTGTTTTTAGTACGTGTGCTGCCGAAGCGAGCACATCACGCCCGTGTTTTTAAACGAGACTGTACCAGACAGGCTACAATGTTCATTCAGTTCAACAAACATGTGCCGTGGTTGTAGGGGGACCAGATGCCTGAGCACCCCTGCCCACATCCAGTCAGACTTGGAGTTCATCCCTGGACTGCCAGCATCACTGATGGCCTGGATGCCAACGTGAGGATTTCTATGACATGGTGGCTGTCGACACCCTTGCATCAGACGTGTCCCTGGGAAGCTGAGTGGTCCAAGGCCCTAGGCTGCTCTCGCAGAATCGGCAGCTGGAGGGCAGATGATGGGGCATCTGGCAATCTGTGTCTTCAGCAGCGGGTCATCCACAGAGCCCACTTTGAGTAGCTAAAGGGGCTGTAGGAGGGGCATATGCTCCCCTGGAACCCAAGCATGCCTGATTCACAGAGTGCTCACTAAATAAGCAGCAGATGCACAGAAGAAAAGAAAAGAAAAGAAAAATGGAAGATGTATACTTTGTCATCTTCAGCTCTTTGGAGAGATAAATCACCCACAGAAAGACTCACACCCTCGCCCAGGAAGATAACCCACTAATGCTCCACCCACCATGCACTGGTCAGCTCTCCCTGCCCAGCTGATACGTGCAGGGATGAGGGGAGCCCTGGACAGTACATGAGGCAGGGAAAGAACTGGAGAGGTCTCTGGGCTTGGGCCAACACAGGGCAGCCAGTGTTAATCGAGTGCCTGCTGTACGCCAGGCCCTGGGCTAGCTGCTGAGGCTATGAGATAAAGCCCCTGGCGTCTAGGCAGAGAGAGAGACACGCAGATGACAAATCACAACTCAGCAAGCTCCAGGGAGAGAAGGCAGGGCCAGATCATAGACTAACAAGTACAATCTGGGGTCTGCAGTCAGACAAGCTGAGTTCAGATCTTAGGCCCATCACAGCCCAGCTGGGAGATGTGGGGCAAGTTCCCAACATCATTCAGCATCAGATCCATTGCTGTCAAGTGGGGGTGGTTTTAGAACACAAGGCAGAATGTTCTGAAGCATATGACACAATGCTCATCATGAATTTGCTGCCATGCTGGGCCTGGATTCACTCAGCACTGGTGGCTCTGTTGATTACAATGTGCAGAAGGGAAAGGAATGAGCTTCATCAAGTAGGGGTCAGGGGAGGAAAGAATTTAGAAGGATAAAAAGAATTCACTAGAGTGGGGCATGGTGGTGCACACCTGTTATCCCAGCACTCAAGGGGGCAGGGGCAGGAGGATCACAAGTTCCAGCCTAGCCTGGGCAACTTAGTGACTTAATGAGACCCTGTTTTAAAAATAAAAAATAAAAAATAAAAAAGGGGCTGGGGAAATAAATCAATCAAAGGCCCTAGGTTCAATCCCCAGTATTGCAAAGAAAAATAAAAATGTTTGCCAAGTGGTAAGATGCAAGACCCCAGAGGCAGTAGAAAGAAGCATGTTAACAGTATTTTGTCATTGAGTCTTTGACCTGAGAACCTTAAATACTTGTGCATGGCTGGGCCTTAGAGGGCTGGAGGTGAAAGAAACGGCAGAGAGTGGGGGCCAAAGCCAAGCCCAGTAGGGTGAGTCTTCAGTGCTATGCTGGGAGTTAACAGCAGTAGTTACAAGCTGCAATCCACTGCTACCTAAGGCTGTGCCCAAAGCAGACATAGCTAATCAACTGCAGAACTGTTGAATTCTCTGTACATCTGCTACCAGCTGGCTGGCATTGCTATGTAAGTTGAAAGCTGTTTGCCATCCAAGGGAGTACTAGACACAGTTCCTCTTGAGCCCCTCCCCCCAGCCAGGAACCTCTTTAAAACTTTGCTGCCCTCACCACATGGTGGGTGGCTTGGCTTTAGCTGGAGCCTGGCCCAGCCTCCTCTGGCCCCATGTCCTCACTACGGGACCAGGGCAGTGGGGGGAGCTTGCCATTTGAGGTTTAGCTGGGCCTGCACTGTTCCACCCTACCCTCCCTGCTGCTGAGGCAGCAGCCCTGCCCACTGCCATGGTGACTGCTTGGGTGGGCAGTCCCTTTGTCCCTCTGCCTGCACAGGCTGCAGCTGACTCACTCCCTGCCTGGCCCGCAGCAGCTGCAGCCAGGCTACCACCCCAGGCCCGGGGACTCTCTCAGAGCCTACCCCAAGGTGTACCCAGCTGGGCAGATGAACTGCATGAGGGTGGGAAGGCTTGTGACTAGGGGGCTGTGCAGCGTGGAGAGCTACACAGAGGGCCACAGTGTGGTGGTCCTGGGCAGCAGAAAGCTCTCAGAGCGGACCGGTGGAGCTGGCACCTGGCACATCCTCTGTCACTCCCCTGGAGGGGCTCGCTCCTCCCCACTGAAGCCTGCATCCCTCCACCCAAAAACACTCCCCTGAGTTCCCTACAGGGTGCTCCCTCCAGCCTGGCAAGACAGGAAATTAATCTCCCTTGATCCTACACTTAACGCATAGGATTCCACTCCCCAGCGAGACAGTGAAATTAATCTCCCTCTAATTTTCTGTTTGCTAACCCCAAGTTTGTGCATTTCCAACCCTACTTTGCCAACTGCCTTGAATCTAGGGAAACAGAGACCTAATCTCTTCTTTGACCTTGTTTATTCTGTGCTTTCAAAAACTGAATCCCACTGGTATTCTGCCCTACCGGTTTGGGGAAAGAGAACAGAAAGAGGCTTCCCCATGACCCTGGAGGCCACAGATTCCAGGCCCATCTTCCGTGCCCCTCCCAGCTTCCTGGGCGTGAGGGGATTAGGGCCCCGTGATCTGCTGCTCACTCAGAGTCTGACCGTATCAGTCACTGGGTGACGCACAAGCCACCTCCTTGGGGCCTGAGCCGGAACACCAAGTCCTTCTCCGAGGCTAGGCCCCAGGTCCCATACTGCAAGGAGCGTGTGTTTTGGGGAATCATGAAATGGCCCCCACTTGCCTCTATTCCCAGCACCTACGGCTCCGGCCACCCCAGCCACTTGCTGTGTCCAGATCTGGGCCACCATGGTACAACAGAAACTGGGCCACCATGGTGCAACAGAAACTGTCACCAACCCCCCTCATCAGGGTGGTGGTGACATGACCCTGTCACCTAAACACTCAGACATTAGCAAGTTCTATGTGAGTGACAGCCAGGACCATCATCATCACCTGCCTCTGGGGCACCTCCCCTGCTCCCCCATCAGAAACGAGGGTGCCCTTCTCCACCCCCTGGTTCCTCGGAGACCCTGCCTGGCCTGGAGCCAGTGGGCGTACCCTCAGTCTATTTTATTTCCTGCTCCTGTGGCATCGGGACGAGCATGCTAATGGCCTCACTTTGGGTTGTCAGAGGATTAAATGAGATAATGCTCACAATGGGCTTAACCGAGGGCACCACTTTGGGTTAAGTGGCAAATGAATGCTACAGCATGCAGATATTACTGTTCGTGGTTATTGGCCATGTGCCAAAACCTGTGCTTTACCAGCAGAAACTCCCTGATGGCAGACGTAGGCTTTAGTTTTCCTTGGAGCTCTTGGTACCCATCCTTTATTTGGGAGCGAGGACCAGAACCCAGAGCGTGGCAGGAGAGGCACCTTGGTCCTAATGGTGGTCACAGCTATATCCCGCCACTATTCCAATCCTTCCCTCCAGGCCCCGTCCTAGAGCATCCCAGCTGGGGGAGACCTTGAAACTATTTGCCCCTGTCCCCTTGTGTAAGCACGAGAACACAGAAGACCAGAGGGGTGATCAAGCTGCCTAAGCCCACACGGCAGTTAGAGACAATGTCGAGATTGCATCCAAAGTCTCTTGACTCCTACTTTGGGGCTCTTTTGACACTGTGTCCTCCCACAGAGTCACAGTCATCATGCTACAAAGGATACCTGTATGTATTGACCATCTACTGTGTGCCAGGTGCTGTGTGGGCTTTGGTGTGTGTTGGCCCAGTTACTCTGCCCCACATATCTGAAGGGGGTAATGTTGTGCTCTCTGTTATACATCTGGGGAAGGTGAGGCTTACAAAAGTGAAATCACTCAAACGAGGCCACAGGAAGGCAATGAGGAAGGTGGGATTCAAATCTGGAGTCTCTGACTCCAGAGCCAGGGTTAAGTCCGATCTCCTTGGTGCTCCCTGTGGAGCGACAGGCACAGCTGGGCCCCAGCCAGGTTGGATGGGTGGGGGCTGCTGCCCCAGCATCTGCGTTCCTTTCTCAGCTGTGGGCAGATGTGGAGGACCCGAGGACAGCAAATTACAGGCAGTGACCAAGGAATGATGAATACCCAGGCCTTCCCTTCCCTGCCTTCCCTTCCCTGCCTTCCCTTTGGCCCTCCACCCGGGCAGGCAGTGCCCTCCGTGCTTGGCCTGTGGGCAGGCGTGGGCCAGTGGACCCAGGCCTTGCAGCTGCCACAGACCTCAGGCCAGCTATGCCAGGACCGGGCAGGAAGTGGTTTGTGGGGAGTGGTGATGAGGCTGGGCCGTGCGATGTGGCTCCGCCTGAGGTTTCTGCTCTGGAAACCTGACTCATATGGACAAAGAGCAGGCTCCCTGGCTTCCCCAGGGGCTAGTTAGCGCAATTACAGGCTGGGCTGGATAGGCAGGCTGTGCTAGGAGGGGCCGATCAGCCAGGTCAGCTGTTGCTTCATGGCTGGAAGGCAGGGGGCGAAGGGAGGACAACATGACAACGCGAGGATGTGTCTATGCAGGCGCCTGAGCCGAGCAGTGGGAGGAGGCCACCAACTGCTTGTGGAGGGCTTAGTGCTGGGTTCTGACTCGCTGTGGGAGCCAGGACCAGACACTATCTGTCCTGCAGGCCTGACTTTCCTGCCCTGTGTCTAAAGCCAGCTCCAAGAATCAAGTGACTCTCCAAACCCCCCACCCCTCAAGGAAGCTTGCAAAGCAGGGCAGCAATGACAGTGGAAGAGAGCTGCTCACAGCTCAGCATGTGGGAGGCCCAGAGCCGAGACAGTTCACCCCTGTGCAGCAGGGAGGGGTTGAAGCTGACAGTGTTTCTCGAGCTTGGCTTCCCAGGCCTTTCAACAGTGCAAGACCCAGGCCTCACCCCAGGCCAGTGGGTCTTTGTGGGTGCTGGCTCAGTTTAGTGAAGGGTGAGAGCCACTGGGCTGGATGGTCCTGGGGACTCTGGGGATGACGTGGGACATGACGCACATGCTCAGTGGGCTGCTGTGGGCAGAGCTGGCTTCTAGCATGTGTGTGGGGGTGACAGAGAATAGGGGTCTCCTCACTCTGGCAGACATCTCTGTCCTGCCATGTGATAGGTGACAGGCATCAGACTCCTGGGTGCTGCAAGGAAGGGGCTGCTTCCAAGATCATCTCCAGGCCCGAGACTTAAGAAACTTCACTCACTCCTTGCAAGGCAGCATGGGCCGTGCTGATCACAGCCAGGGCCAGGGAGCTCCCAGCTCTGTGACAAACTCCTGACTTTCAGGAGTAGGACTCTGCACAGATGTGGACTCTGGATTCCAGCGGGCAGCTTGGGCAGGGGACCCAGTGAGAGCCCACCCAAGCCGGCACTCAGAGTCAGACGCCGAGGATCCTGTCCAGCGTTGGCAGCTTCCAAGCCTCAGTGATCTGAACTGTTGAATGGGGGATTTAATAGGTACCCCCGGGGTGGCGGCAGGGAGCTGCTGGAGGATTCTGATAGAGACCTTCCAAAACCAGTGAAGAAGGCAAGAGGGGCTGGAGGCTGTGGGAGCAGGCACCAGGTGACATGGAGTCTGTTAGAGGGCAAAGTATCAGTGCCCAGATCCAACCAAGGTCTGTATTCAAATGCATGTAGGTGAGTATTTTTACCAGCGGATCATTAAAGAAAAAGAAGGATGAGATGAGGACCTCAATTTACAAAGTGTGTCCAAGCGGAAGTTGTCCGGCAGAAGCAGGGTGGCCTCTGGGGCTGCCCTGCCTCGCCCCCAACCCCATCACAGCCTATGGACAAGTTCAAGAGCCACTGGTGGGAGGAGGAGGACCAGCTTTCCCGTCTCCTCCTGAGATTCGGCTCCGGGGAAACTAGTCTGAGATGCAGCAGGGAACGGGCTGGATGTGAGCAGCATTTTGGTCACGGGGGCTGGACACTGGAAGCATATTTCTGGCAGTGCGTTGACGGCCAGATGGCAGAGTCTGTTCAGCGCCCGTCTGAGGTAGGTGGTGTGGACGCAGAGGACCGATTCCCGCTGTGACACTCGGTCCTGTGGGGCAGGGGAGGGGACTTCTCTCTGGAAAGTTAAACATTGGCAGTGGCTGGGTCCTTTGGGGACACGGGAGGCCTGACGCGAGGTAAAGAAAGACAACAAAACGACATTCCTTGCTCTTCTCTGGCTGTTGTAGTCAGAAGGAAGCGAGCGAGGTGAGAAGGACGCAGGGAGGGTTAGTCAGGGCTGGGGCGGAACCGGGCACATGTCTGAGGGCAGAGCTGGGAAGAGGAAGGCAGAGAGGAAATGAGATTCAAAGGTAACTCCAGCCACCCTGCTTTCCGACGACATCCACCGCTTTCCCCCACTTCTGCATCTGAGCGGGTGCAAGCCGCCATCTCTGCACACGGCCCTCCCTGCAGTCCCTGCCTGACCAGCCGGCTTCCCTAGTTCCCACTGCCTTCTTGATTCGGCGTATTCGCTACGTGTTCATCACAGTCATCCCTTAAGAAAAGGCCCATGTCACCAAGGCCACTCTGCTGTTCATAGCCTGCAGTGCGTCCCGTCTTCCTGCCTGAGTCTCCTGCACCCTCTCCCGCCACTCTTTCCTTCTCATTCTTGTCCAGTCAGAAGGCCTTCCGGCTGCTGCTGGGGCCCCCAAACCAGCTACCCATCACTCCCGTCCCCCACTAGCATCCAGTGCAGGGCTGTCAGATAAAATACACCTGCATTTTGGATAAACGGCAAATACTTTCTTAGCATAAGTGTGTCCCGAATGGTGCATGGCTTGTTGATATGAAATTCAAACGCAACAGCATCCTGCCTTGCTGTTTGCTAAATCTGGCAGCCTTAGTTTCGTCCATCCATTCTAGACCCAGTGTCATCATGGTCATTTTTCTCGTTGCTGGGACAAAATACCTGACACCCTCAATTTAAAGGAAGAAGGTTTATTTTGACTCACAGTGTGTAGAGGTTTCAGTCCATAGTCGACCATCTCCAAGGCAGAAGCAGCATGGTGGAGGGCCCAGGGCGGAAGAAAGCTGCTCACAGCATGGCAGACCGGAAGCAGAGAGAGAAGGGAGTAGCTGGGAGGGAGATAAACCCTTCCAGACCATGCCCCCAGCGACCTGTCTCTTCTGACCAGGCCCTACCTCCTAAAGCAAGCCAGCTATGAGCCTCCACAATCCAATCACCTTTCACAAACCACACCTGTGAATGCATGCCACTCTTGGGGAACATCCACATATAAGCTCTAACAGCCAGAGTTTCTCAGGCCAGCTCTCTGGTGCTCTGAGCTTTTAGGGGAAGGTGGAAAGCTACCTTCCAGGTATTTTCTTTCAAATAAACTTACCTATCTTAAATAGATTATTTACTTTTCTGATACAGGGTCTCACTACACAGTTCAGGCTGGTCTTGAACTCACTATGCAGCCCAGGCTGGCCTTGAACTCGAAGGGATCCTCCTGCCTCAGCCTCCTGAGTGTTGGGATTACAAGTATGTGCCTCCATGCCAAGCTATTATTTACTTTGAATGAGTACATTTATTTTAGATACTTTTATTTGGAATCTACCCGCTTGTTTTAAATGGTACATCCTGAAGACCAGATTCATTTCCTTCCTGCCCTATAGTGATGTGGAGGGTGGGGATTTAGGAAAATTAGAAGGGGTGGTATTTGAATTGAGAAAATCTGGGTTCGAGTGTTGTAACCATCACTGATTCTGTATCTGATCTTGGAGAGGTCCTTTCTGCCCAGGGTTCTGACTCCATCTGGCTCCAAGGGGATTGTGGGACTCACGAAGCATGAATGTATGACATGAGCTGGCCATGCAAAGGCTTTGGCTCCCGAGTCCCTGTCGCCTGGGGCTCCGAGTCACCTGGACCAAAGAGTGTGGTCTGATCTATACAGCACTGGACAGTGCAAATGAGTGCGGAGCCTCAACCTCCTGGGCCTACTTGGCCCGCCATGCAGTTCAAGGTTATTGTCACCAGGGGTCAGGCTTGCATATCAATGGCTTTGCTGTTTATGTACTTTACAGGCCAAGAGGGACCGTGAGGGTGGGGCAGAGGCACATTTAGTTATGTGGATCCTGGAGCTGGGGGTCTGTGACCTGCAGATCTGGAAGCCAGTGGTCTCTTGTACTTGCATCTCGCTTGGTTCCTCCTGGAGTGCTCTGTATCTCTCTGGCCCCTTACCAAGAGGCCTTATGAAGGAAGTTGGATTAGGTGGCTGGGGTAGGGCTGGAACTCTGCAAATTGGAAGAGGGTTTGGGCCTCGTTTCCAAGTCTGCCTCTTCCTGGGGTCCTCAGTGGGTTACGTGATCTCCAAAGCCTTGGTTTCTTCTCCGGAGGCAAGGAGTAGCAATGCCTCTCTTCAGGGATGGGCCAAGATCTGTTGGGTTGAGAAATGCCCTTTGGTCAGGGATGACTTCTCTAGGCCAGCACATCATTGTCTAGAGTAGCTCCCAGTGGGAGCGGAGACAGGATGAAAAGGCAGGCAAAGAACACAGTAGGGAAGTTGTCATGAGGTACCATATGGTCCCTTGCCAAGCCCTGGGGGTGAGTCAGGGTTCACAGGAGGGAGGGGGTCACCCAGGGAAGAAACTACATGACTTAGGCTCATGGAGCAAGTGGGCATAAGTTCAGAGCCCACTGGTAGGGGCTGAGTGAGGTGTTGCAAATAGGCAGTAGACCAGGCACCAAAAAGGTGAGCCCAGCTGACCCAGGATCCTGGAATCCCCCATTTGGTTTGGTATATTTCCCGGCTACCTGCTCGGCCTTGGAAACCCACCCTTGGGCAGCCATAACTGCTTGTGATGCAGCGTAGTGAACAGCAAGGCAGCTCCAATGTTTGGTCCAGCCACTGGACTCGCACCCCGAGAAAGTCAGTGTGGTTGTTGGGCTCCTCCAAGAACCCCGCTCCCATCCCTGTCCATACTGTACAGGGAGAGATATCAGGGTCGATATTGGATCCTGGAGGCCTGGAAGAATAGATGTCCTTGTACCGGGCCTTTGCTTGCCAGGAGCCCTGCCTTCCTCGCTGCCCCCAGCCTGCTCTGTCCCTGCAGGTGGATAGCTGCACACTCCTCTCTGGCCCCTAACCCTGTGCGTCTGGGTGGCTCTGGGAAGCCTGAAGGCTCTTGGCAGTGCCTGTCTCAGGGAGGGTCCCCCCACTCCCCCCGGGAGCTTGCTGCGGTTTCCCCATCTGCAGAAATGACTCCTCACCCACAATTGCATCAATCCGTTCAGAGACAAAGTGAATTATGTTGCAAGATGCGGTTGCGGACTGTGCCCTGCGCTGTGGTTGGGGGCTGGTGAGCTGGGCTGGGAGGGGGTTGGGCCCAATCTTGTTTTCACAGGGACTTGAGAGAGGGAAGCCAGAGTAAGGAGGGGGATGCCAGGGTGGGAGCGGGTGGCGGTGAGCTGACGCGACACTCCTCCAACAGAGGACCAGAGCAAGCAAGCGTCCAGGGACCTTGACGGAGACCACACCGGGGAACCAATGGCTTACTCGCCCCCAGCCCCGCTACCACCACCAAGAGAGAAAGCACCAGCGGGGAGAAGAAGCTGATTCATTCCCAGCCCTTTGCAGCGGTCTGGGGGGAGCCAGGGAGATGGGCTGCTTTACCTTCTTCCTCTTTCTCTAGTTTGGACTCTTTGGCTGGCTTCCTCTTTGCTGACACCCTGTGGCTCTGGGCTGAGGGCCTCCAACCTCAGCCCTCCTCCTTCCCACCCTGTTTCAGAGGCACAGCCACAGCTAGGGGCCTTGTGCAGGAGGGCGGAGACTCCAGCTGCCTGGACCTCACGAGCTTCCTACAGGCAGAGGCAGGCACCTTCTCCCCTCCCAGGGCAGTAAGGGCAACACTGCCCATCTTTCAGTGGGCAGGAGAAGGCCCAGGGGGCCCGGGTGAGCCCCCCGCTTCTGCCCCTATGCTTCCCACAACCTTCTCAGTGTGGCCTTACTCGCTGTGCCAGCTCACAGGGTCCATCAGCATTTGCCAGCCCACAAGGCCAGGGAGGGCTGTGCTGGATCCAGTCTGTGAGTTAAGAAGGCTCTCTCTCTTCCCGGTGGCTTGTGAGCTTTGCAGGTGTAGCAGTGTGTCTGGATGTTGTTTCTGTAAAAACCACCGAGTATTCTTGGGGTCTAGAGCACAGATGGTCATTAAGAATTAGTCTTTCCCTTTCTGCCTCCAGTGTCCTCCTTCTCTGATTTCTCCTTTCTGCTCTATTCTTTCTTATGTATTCCCTCTTCCATGCCTTAATTTCCTCTACAGATATTTACAAAGGGCTCTGTGTGCCTCCTCTGCCCCTGGCACTGTGCTTTACATTTATCATCTCAGTTTCATGCTGGTCTTGGCAGAGAGGTACTGGCCCCATTTTGCAGAGGAGGTGGGTGAGCCCCAGGGTCTTTCTTTGCCCTTGCCCCCTTCCTTCCTTCTTTCCATCATATTGGCAATTCTCTGGGAGTATTCCCTAGGCAGGGCTGGGAGAGCAGGGGAAGGCATGTTCTGGTGGGGTCCCTCTCATACTGCGGGTAGGTTCCATCCATCACGGTGCCCAGCAGACATGCAGCAGGTGCCAGGAGCACATGGAGAAGCCTTGACAGGCACTTGGGCAAGAGCATGTCCAGGCTGGGTTGGGGTGGGGAGTGGGATGGGATGGAGGGGACAGCATGAGCAAGGACAAAGAAGGATAGCTTTGCCTTAGGAGCTTGGAGCCATGGGAAGGTTTCAAGCAGGAAGGTGATAGGGCCTGGGCCACAGGTTGGAGAGAACATGCTCCCCGTGACAACATAATAGAGAAAATAAGTGGAAGAGATGTGATTAGAACCCAGGAGACTCAGCTAACAAAGCCTGCGTCCTTCCAATTTCTCTGCCTCCTGAGGGAACCGTTCCTTTCTTGGCCACAGGAAATACATTTCAGTGTGGAAGCTCGTAGTTAGGCTCATCAGTGATCTTTCTTCTTACTGCCTCTTATTTTCATTGCTTGCTTCCTGTTCTTATCTGCTATGTCTCTCTAGGACACCGCCTCTGTTTCTAAAGCCCAAACCATCGCAGCCGTGCCTGTTAGAGTAAAGATGCCCCGGAAGAGGGCTGTGGCCGGTAGGGGACAAACCCTTCCCAGCTGTGAGGTCCGACTTCACTCAGTGGATAAAGCTTATTAATTTTGTGTGTGTGCAGCTATAAGGGGGTGTCTGCAGACAGAATATTGAGCTGGATTTGTAGCAGAATGCCAAGGTACCACCAAAGGAAGATTGCAAGGAGAGTGTGCTCGTCGCACACACTGGGGCTGAGGCGGGGACAGCTGCTGCCATCTTGACCCTTGGCAGTGCTCGTATCAGCGGAAAACAGAACCCTGAGGGGCCTTGTGCCTGCAATTAGAGGCTCAGCCTGAAGTAAGTGACTTCCATTAGTTGTGCTCAACTCATTGGCTAGAGCCAGTCAATGGCTTCACCAACTATCAGGCGACTATGAAGTGTGAGTCTGCCCTGTGCACGGGAGGTGGGACCCAGAAGGGTTTGGTGAGCAGCTCTGCTGGCTGCCATAGTGCACTGGGTGCTGGTGCTTAGCAGAGTATAGAGAGAGTAGGGGGCGAGAACATCTTTGTTGAAGGTAGTTTCCTGTTCCAACCGGTGTTCCAAAACAGCCCACGCCCCGGTACTCATGGCCTCCATGTTGCTGTGTCCACTGGGCACTCCAGCCCTCGTCTTCCTCAACCTCGCAGGTTATTCTGCACCCTCCTTAAGATCCTCTTAGCTTCAGGACGTGACCCTTCCCTGATTTCCTTCCTCCCTCCTGGGTTGCTGCTTCCTCGGTTCCTGTGCAACTTTGCCTTCCTCTATTGGACTTCATTTCAGGTTTCTCAGAGCGTGGCCCTGTGTTCTCAGCAGAGCTCGGCCCGCACTTCTCTCATACTTTCCCTTTCATGGAGATGACTCACCTTTCCTTTGAGTTTCAAGTTCATGTGTTTCACAAACTGCTTGATTTCTTCTCAGTAATATCTCAGCATCATTTCAAATACATTACATTGAAAACCAAAGTTGTGACCTCTTTCTACCCTGGTCTCTAAAGTCCCATGTCTGCATCTCACTGAATGACTGCCCACCTACTCACACAATCCAGAAACCCAAAAGTCCTCTTCCATGCTTCTCGATCCACAGCCGTCTATTTTAAATACCAAATCCGTCTATTTTAGCTTCCATATTTCTCCAGTCCATGAAGCCCACCGCCTTCAAATCCAGCGCCATCTCCATTTCTCTCCCATCTCCATCACTGGTCCATGTGGCCACCTTGTCCCACCTGAATGGTGTAAGCTCTCCAAGTGGCCTCCTTGTCCATTTCAGCTCCAGCTGCATGCTCTCCAGGCTGCAGCCAGGGGGATCTAGTCCCAGGGTGAATCTGATCCGTGCTTCTCACCTCCAGAGCCCTGAGGCAGCCTGGCAGAATCTTTGCTCTCCAATGCTGTGTCTACCGCCTACCTTGGTCACTGTGCAGGGCCTAGACGTGGTATCCACAGAGCAGCTCTTCTGGTTATTTTTAGGCTTGCTGAGGATTGACCACAGCAGACATGGAGAGAAAGGCTGCTCACCGGAGCAGACAGACAGACCCCTTTCACACTCACCTTCCTCTCATCCGGTGAGCTCCCTGGAGTAGTCTGGGAAGGTCCCCATGAGGTCAGCTCAGGGTGGCTCTATTTCTAGGAGTCATGCTGTATTTTGGTTTGTGCCTAAATGTCTCCCCAAAGCCCCACATAGTCATAGGTGGGGCTTTTTCAGAGGTGGCTGAATCTAGAGTGTGTGATGCTGGGATTAAGGGTGTGTGGCCATTAAATCAATCCGCTGATTGGTTTGGCACTGCCCTAATCCCCAGCAGCCTGGATAAAATATAAAGCACAGAAAGAAGCTGCTTAGGCTGTTTGCTTACCTTGCTGCCTTCCGCCTGTCTTCCATGCCACTCTGTCTTGAGGCCAGCCAACTATGAACTGATACCTCTACAAACTGTGAGCTAAATAAACCTTTCCTCCTCCCACTTTGGGTATTAGATATTTTGTCTCAGCAATGAGAGAGAAGTAACTAAGACCTGATGAGTCAGTTGTGTCTGAGGGTACCATCAGGAACCATGACAGTCATTTCTTTCTTTGTGGCTTTGAGGTCTGGAGGTGGAGGGGCTGGTTCCTGAGACCCCTGGGGCCTACCTTGGGAAGATGAGCCTATTGTCACCCAAGGGTTGGAGGGGAGTTCTCTGGCTTTGTACTCCTACCAGTCTCACCCATGCATGCCGAGAGCAGGGGTCTCATTTCCTCCTAACTCATGAGGGAGCTGCTCCCCCTTATCTCTGTGTTACAGATGAGGAAACCAAAGCTCAAAGAATTTAAGGGTCTGGCCCAGGTTCTCACGGCTGTCCAGTGACACAGCTAAGCTCGAGGCTACACTGACTGATCCCCAAAGCCAGCCCGCTTTTCCCCCTTCCATGCTCACCCTCTGCTTCCTCTCTATGGAACCATGAGGCCAAGGAGGACAGGAAGTGAGAGGTCCTGGCCAGAAGCCATAAGGTAGTGTTGGGGTCCAGAGACCAGCAAGGGTGGAAGCCATCCCTGGCTCTGTCCTGAGGGGGCAGGCAGAGAACGGGGTTCGGGGACCCCAGTGACCAAAGCGCTTCAGGGGAAGAAGGAAGCGTGGCAGATGCAGACCTTGTCAGAAACACCTCTTCCTCTGTTCTCCCACACTCTCCTCTCCTGGCTGAACCTGGGAGAGACCAGCAGGACAAGGAGCCCAGTGATGCCAAGATGGAGAACAGATGGTGATAGGTAGAGACCCAGCAGCAGGGGCTCTTACTCTCCTCCTCCTGTCCTCCAGGCAGGCTAGGGCAGGCCCTCACAGTGGGGTCGCCTGCTGAGGGCTCTTTGATCTCTGTCCAGCTGCTCTCTGTGTGGCTTGTTCTGCTGGGTGCTGAGGGGCTAACTGGATGAGCAGGCCAGGAGCCATCTTCAGTGCGTGGCCTCCTCGGCAGGCACATCATCCTGGGCACACTAGCACCCATCCTCCAGCCAGATAAAATAAAATTTGCCAGGGTCACCAGGAAGCTGAGCCTGTGCCTGGCTGAGGAGGGGTTGGGCTGCGAGTAGGGTGGTCTGAGGAGACCCTGGCCACCTTTTTCTGGAAGGCCGTGAACTTCCTCCCAGGAGTCCTGGCTACTCCAAGGTGGGAGCACTTAATATTTATGAATTAGTGGAGTTCCCACTGATTCCTGAGCCATAAGTTTTCATGATGTGTTTGGTTTAGCAAGGCCATTAATCTGACCTGTTGTCCCCCATGCCGTGCTGTTATAAATAATGTCCTGATATGGGGAGGTAGAGGGCAGGGCCGCTGTCAGGAGAGAGGCCCACTCTGAGCAGGCGGTGTTGGTGCTGAGGGTAGAGGGAAGCCAAGGGGCAGATGTTTGGAGAAGGGGCCCAGTGTTCCTGTCTGAAGCTGACAGGAAAGATTCAGAAAACCCTGCCAAAGAGAGCCCCAGCCATTAAATCCTAATTGTTAATCATCTTCTCAGGCTGATGTCCTCAGTGGTATTGGGATCCCAGCAGCCCCAGGAGATGGCTTGGCCTCCCTTGGGGGCTTGACTGTGGTTTTCCACTGGCAACGTCTGCAGTCTGAAGTCCCTAGACCAACATGGGTTGTTAGGAGCATGGCTCTGGGTGATGAGTCTGCCTTCCGAGGGCCTAGCCTCTGTAGGCCTGCGCCCTTCCTGTCTCCCTCCTCTTCCTCCTCCTCCTCCATGACCCTGGAGGTGATAATTCAGCTTCCCATGCTCACTCCCACTCAGCAGCCGGACCACCTTGCGCCTGGCCCCTCTGAGCCTCCATTGCCTCAGCGGCAAAATAGCCATCAGAAATCTGTCCGTTTCCTAGGGATGTTGCTTGGTGGGAACCCCAGGGATCTGTGGATACTCCCCTTCCCTAAGAGCTCTTCCTGGCAAAGGTGCAGGATGGCCAGTGTGCCGTGGGGTTGAATTGGTGCCTGGGACAGTGTGTGGCTTGGGCAACACCCCTTAAACTACACACGGCCCACATGAGAGTCTTCTCTGTCCTGGTCGGGGTGGGAGTGACAGAGGGAGAGCAAGATGGAGGGCAGGGGAGGGCCTGGCATGCCGAGCAGCCTGGGTCCCCAGTGAGACCTTGAACCATGGGCCACCCCTCTGGTCTGTTGTTCAAAAGCAGCCAAGGGGTCCCAGTGAAGAAAACCCATATCTGATCTGCCCATGGTTCAAACCCCTCAGTGGCTGTCCCTTGATGTTAGAACAACCCCCATAGTTTTCTTGGCCTTCAAGGCCCCTGCTAGGTTTTCCACACCTATTGTTCCCATGCCTAGGTGCTCCAGAACCCCTAACCTCCTGTCAGCTCCCAGCGTTCCATTGTTTCTGCCTTGGGGCCTTTGGTGCTACTATTCCCTCTGCTGGCAGTACTCTGCTCACTTATTACCCCTCATAGGTCATATGTCTTGTGCTGCAACCACCCTGTCCTTCTACTTGGGGCATTCGACCACAAGAGTAATGAAATGTTTAGGTGTCCTCTTCATCTTCCACTCTCTGTGTGCCAGGGTTAAATGTCGGCATGAGGGGGCCAAGGACCATGACAGTCTTAATCACCCCATAAGCCCAAGCAGCTTACTAGGTGCATATAAAACATTAGACATTTGTGGAGTTGAATGAGTCTTGGGATGAGGTTGCTGTCAGTAGGATGAATATTGGGATCTGGGTTCTGGTCTCAGCTGTGCCCCTTTCAAGTGTGTGACCTGAGTGTGCGTCTTAACCCTGGCGACTTTAATTCCTCCTCCAGAGGTTGAGGACAAAGCTCTTCCCTTACCGAGCTATTTGGGGCTGAAGCAAGCCACACTTAGGCAAGCGCCTGGTCCCTGGGGCACGGCTAGCTAACATCAGCGCTTGGTCACCTCCCTCCACTGGGCCTTGGGGCCTTGTCAGAGCCAGGCCACGCCGACAGGAGGTCAGATTTGCCCAGGGGCAGCATGGCTGGGAAACTTGTCCCTACCCGGCTCCTGCGGCCTCCGTGGGAACACACACCTTGAGGGCTTTGCTTTCATAGTTTTCAAACAAGACAGAGGAAAAATGAAACCACAAGGAAAGCGGCAGGGGCCCATTCTGCCGGCAGCCTGATGTGTTTTGCTGGGCGCTGTGGGCCTGGCTTATTTATTTATTTTTTATGTCCCTGAATTATGAGTCAGTCGGTTGGCTCAGCGGCAAAACACAACCCACTATCAAGGAAATAGCTGGGGAGCTACATGCCAACGCACCACTCACGACTCCTGAAAATCTCTTGTTTTCTGGCCAGCGTGAACCAACTGCAACTGCAACTGTGGTTCCTCGCGTTGCTCTCCAAGACCCAATGCCAAGCGCGTTTGAGATCCTTCAACAATTGCCTCGCGATCGCTGTGCACCGCCAATACATGTTTGCTGTAATTACACAGCGTCCAAAGGAGAAGCACAAAAGACTTGTTGATTTTGGACAGGCTCCGGCCCCCGAGAGGCGAGGGCTGACCTGGGCTCTGGCAGAGTGTGGGCGGGCAGGCCGGCCGCCCTGGTGAGGACGTGACCAGCTGCGGCGAGTGCTGAACTCAGGCCATCGCGGCCAGAACCGGCGTGCTCCCGCCAGCTGACTCAAGAGCCACTTTCTTTGGAGAATAACCCGGGAGAACAAAACGAGGAACTGGAGCTCCTATAAAAAGCAGCCCGCTCCTTCCTCCAGCCAACGAGTCCCCGAATGATAATCATCTCTGAAGTTGGCCACCCTCCCTGCCTCCCTCTCCGTTGCTAAACAGGCTCATTGTCTCTCTCATCTTCACAGGGAAATGTCTTGGCTTCAGAGAGGCCTTTTCATGGTAGCCCGGACCTGCGGACTCTCAGACCCCATTTCCTTGGGTTGGGCAGTCAGGGGGGCAACTGGGGTGTGCTGGAAAGAGAGAGCCCTGATTTGGAGTTGGGGACCCTGGTCACAGCTCAGGTGCTGTGCAAAGGAGTTGCCTACATGGCGGTTCATATTCTTCGTCTGTTATTGGATGGGCATGGTTTAGAGCCTGCTTTCCGTATGCACCCCTTAAATTTTTAAATTGAGGTAACACCTCTCTCCAGGGAAAATTTACATGGAATGTTGCTGCATAAAATGGAACTGCTTGGTAGAAATGGGTGTCAGATCTCACAGCTCCATCCACTGCATTTCCAGCCCAAACCCTTCCCAGAGCCCCTGAACCTGCCACCTTTTTTTATGGGTACCACAGAACACAGTTTGAATACTTTGAGCTCTGATGTCCAAGGCTCCTGCCAGCCTTTGGGTTTGGAGAAGAATCTCTGGTGGCTGAGATGAAATGGACCTGGCTGTCTTGGACTGTCTTAAGTGGACCTTGGTCCTTGTCCTGTGATGGGGAGGACAGATCCAGGAGAAGATGACAGCCCACAGCCACAACAACAACAACAAAAATGATTTTGCTCCCGCTGAAGTTTCTTGAGCAACTGGCAGACTGCCACAAATGTACTTAGGCGGAAAATCACCAGAAAAAAATGATATAATCTGACAGATTTTTCACAGGCTTAAATATTCATGAATTAAAGGAATTGGCAGAATTTTCTACATTATTAGCTTTCATCATGGCTGCAGGAGCAGTTGGTGTATTGGCTGCTCTTCAAGATCCATTAATCTCGTCCATCACGAGAGCAGCCATTTTAAAATTAGCTATTTTTACTGAGTGATGGCGTACAGGGGAGGTGGGGAGATTGAAATGTGGTTCCAGTGTGAAGGTCCTCCCCTTCTCCCTGAGAGGCAGCCAGGAAAGCGAGGCAGCCAGGAAAGCCAGGCAGCATCTCAGTGGGAAGGGGTCGGCACCCCCCAGAGGACAGGACAGTGGAAGTCCAGGCACGTGGTGGGACACAGGGCCTTCTGGTTCTCCACACCTGCGTGGTGGACTCCAGAATCTGAGGACTGGTGGGGGTCCAGATAGATTTCCGGGAGGCAGAGACCAGGAGACCTAAGAGACCTGTATAGGGGCCGCTGAGTGAGAAAGCATTTAGACCAACAGTGCTGTCCTACCAGATGGTACCCAGGTACCTTCGTTCATTATTCACTGACCAGAGTGGGGCTCTGTGCTGGGTCCCTTGCTATGCGTGTATTGTCTCATGCAGCCTCAAAGAACTTGGAAGGTAGGCAAGCACACCCATGTGCACACGCACAAGTGCACGCCCACACATGCAACAATTAAGTAAATAAGTCACAGAGAGGTTAGGCCAGCTGTCTGTGGTCTCACAGTCAGTGGACAACATGACCCTGATTCAGATCCAAGTCTTTCTGTCCCTAGAGGTCGTGGAACATGCTGTCATGTTGACTGCTGGCCTGTGGTCCTGGGAAAAGATGCGTTCTTCCAAATACATCCAAAGCTTCTTGTAAGCATGGCGCCAATTTGTAGATCGGAAACATGAGGCCCAGGTGCGCCCCTTCCTTCCTCCCTCCCTGCCTCCCATCTGTCTTTACCTCTTTGTTTTAAAATGTAGGTTTTGTTTTAACTCAGGTTTAGTGTGGCCGACAACCTCCTGGTGACTACCACTGAAAAGTTAGTTACTCCCAATTCCCACAGACCATGTGGTCCATCGGGAAGCAGAGGGAGCAGGGGTTGGGGAGGAAGGGTGAGCAAGAACTTTTCTTGGGGTTCCTAAGGGATCGGACGCTTAGGGTAGGGAAAGAAGGTTCAGATTGGCTAGCTGGGGTAATTTCAGCAGGCTCCTTGACATAGGGGTGAGCCTTCATTGTCTGCTACCTGCCCTTGGGTGTGCCAGCGGAGGAGAGGAAGGGCGGAGTGTGGCCTCAGGACTGGTTTGCATATTGTTATGGTTTTATTGTTTGTGTCCCTTCCAGAATTCATGTTGAAACTTAATCCCAGTGCAACAGTATTAAGAGGTAGGGCCCTGCCAGGTGATTAGGCCATGAGGTCCTGCCCTCACAGATGGGATTAGAACCTTACAAAAGGGCTGGAGAGAGCCAGCCAGGCTCTTTTGCCTCGTTTGTTCTTCTACCCTCTCATCATGTGAGCACATAGTGTTTGTCCCTTCGGGAAGACACGGTGTTCTTAGAAGCAGAGACCAGGCTATAACCAGACACTGAACCTGCTGGTGCCTTGACCTTAGACTTCCAGCCTCTAGAACTGTGGAAAGATAAATTTCTGTTCTTTATAAATTACCTGTTCTGTGATATTTTGTTACTGCAGCACAAAAGGACTATGATGCACGTGTAAGGCACACTCATAGGCGAGTCCTGTGCTTCCTAGAACTGGCCAGCCTTTGGAGGGGCCATCTCTCCAGGGTCAGCAAGGCGCTAGAGCTCAAGGCTTTGGGCTCAGCAAGGCCCCAGAGGTCAGGGGTTCAGTCTACAGAAACTACAGAGGCGTGGTTAATATCATTTCTCCTATCCACCCACCCACCCATCTATCCATCCATCATCCACCTATCCGTCCAAGTAAATACTCCTACTATGAGCTCCTCCTGTGCCGTTTTTAGGACAGTGGTGAGATTCGCAAGTTCTGCAGAGCATTCTCCTTTTTCAGCTGCTTTCATCCCAGGAGCACCGTCCTGGGAGCTGGACCAGGATTTCCCTAGGTCCTTCTCTGCTCTCCAGTTGACCTTGTTGCCCATGAGCCAGGAGTCAGGAAATTCACAAAGGGGGGTTCTTGTTTGAGTAATATCCAGCATAGTTCACGACCCAGAGGCTGAGCGGCCAAGTAGAACAGACACAGGCCATACACCCTGAGCAGCCCGAGGGGACGCCTTTGGGTGAACGGCTCCTGCCTGGCCGAGGCCAGTGCCATCGGAGGTGAAAGGGCAGTGCTCCTTGTCTGGCTGCTTGGGGCCAGCTTGCTTTCTGGGCCCTAGAATGTTTCTTTGTACTTGAGGAGTAATGTTTGTTTGCAGACAGATTGAGTGGGGGAGATAGCATTCGGGTAGCTTTTCTCACATTTATCATCAACAATAATGAGGATTAGTCATTATAATAATTAATAATTATTTACATTTGTAGGGTGCTTATTTGTGGAGTGTCTTCTCCACCGCCAAGTGCTTTGTAACAGCTCGTAACGATAGCCAAAGTTAACTAAGCCCTGCTGGGGGCCAGGCACCACGAGCTCAGCACTGTCTAGGTATTGCCATGTTCAGTTCACACATCATCCCTGTAAAGGAAAGGGATAATCTCCCTCGCAGGCGAGGAAACTGAGGCCCAGGGAGGTTAAGAACACCAGCCAGGGCCACACAGTGAGGAAGTAGAAGAGGTAGAACTCAAAATTCACTTCTGACTCCCACCTCTTCTACATCCAGCCTAACCTTGGAGCCTGTAGATCCCAGTGTCCAGGAGATGGGAGAGAAGGACGAGGGAGGGGTAGAAGGCACAGAGCAATGCCCAGGTTTCATGGCCAGCTCCAGGGGACTCTGAGCATGTGGGTCCTGGCCAGGAAGAAGCATCGAAAGGGCAGGATTTCTGACTCAAGTCCACTGGAGTGCCACCTGAAGCCCCATGCGTGACTATGAATCTGAAGCCCCGGCCCTGGCACTGGAGTCCCTAACAAAGCCACCACTGTGACAAACAACCCCTATTAAGTGTGGCTGTTCTATACTGGGACTTCTCCCTCAACTCAGAGATGGCCTCGAGTCCTCTATCGTTCCCTTTCTCCCTGAGTCGGCTCTCGGCTGGTGCCTGTCACCCGGCTGGAGACACATGCAGGAACCCTGGGGTTTGCTATACAATGCTGGGAAAGTCCACTGGGCCAGTTTGTATCGTGGATCCAGTGTTTTCTATTAGGACAGTTCTGTGACATGAAGAGGAAAGACGTCAGGGCCGCTGGCACTGGGTGGGAGTTCCAGATCTCAGTACTCAGTTTCCTCATCCGTAAGGCAGTGTTATCAATCCCTACCTGTTGTCTTTTTTGGTGTCATTTAAATGAGTCCGTATATTGCCCAGTATGCAGCATGCACTACCTAAATGTTAACTGTTTTTATCAGAATGGTATCATCACCACCATTATTGCTTTCTCCTTCCAGCTGTGCTGCTGTGCAGTTATGTGACACTGGCGTTTACCTCCTTTATAGAACAGGGATGTAGTGGATTGGAGATTTAGCTCAAGTGATAGAGCCCTTGCGTAGCAAGCCCAAGGCCCAGAGTTTGGTCCCCAGCACTGCCAAAAAAAAAAAAAAAAAAAAATGTGTTATGATCCTTGCTCCCAGAGACTAGGAGGCCATTTATGTAAAGCACCTGGCCAGTGGCAACCTCTTATGAGGTGCAAAGTTACCACAAGTCCCTTTTCCCTTGTCCCACTTCCTCCCTCCGGAAAAGCCAGGCCCCAAGCCCAGGGAGGTGGTAGCCAAGGCTTTATAGAATCTTCTAGACACAAAGCCAAAGCTGAGGACCTGCCCAATCTCTCTAGACTGGGTCCTTTGGCTGCAGTGCTCAGCCCTGCACCTAGGTCTGAATTTCGGCTGCAGATTCTGAATCTCTTAGTCACCATCAGGCCACAGATCTGAGATCCCTCGCCGATCTGTGTCCATTGCACCTATTATTTGGAGAAGAGCCCAGGACTGTCTCAAGCACAGGAACTGTTTATAAATTTCCTCCAGCTCAGGGGAGCTAAGAAAGAAAGGTATGTAGGAATGTGATGCATTCTCTAGGCCCCGGGCTCATCCCAGAGGGAAAGGTCTTCGGGCTGGGCTTTCCTAATGCTTCCCACCACTCATGCACACTTCACTTCAGTGCACCCCTTTTTGCTTTGTGAGGTACAGATTGCCTCAGCAGTACAGCCTGGATGCAAATCTCTCTAGGAGACTACAACCCCTGTCCCAGGGCCTCTGCCCTGACCCAGCCAAACACAATGGGGTCTCCAGGAATCCACCCTGAGCTCCTCTGTTAGGCTCTGGCTGTTTGCATACATACAAGGCCTGCAGGTGGCAGGAGCTGCTGACCCCAGGAAGAAGCTCAAAAGTGGGGAAGAAGCTGGGAGCAGGCCAGGCAGGGCCCATCATGACAGCCAGACTCAGAGTGTGCAAGTTGGTCCAAAGCCAGGCTGCGTGGGTTCAAATCCTCACTCTGCCGCTAGCTGTGGGACCAAGGGCAAGTTACTTCACATCTTCAGAACAGGAATCTTACCAGTACCTAGAGCAAAGGGTTGTTTGCAAATGGAATTAGAATTACTTTTTGAAGGAAGCACTTAGCAAAGATCAATGCTAATGCTATGCCAGAGGCCAACATAATGCTAGAAAAAGGCCACAGCTGTTGGATGGGACAGATTCAGAACCCAGGGACAGATGCCAGGCAGCAAGCAGGAAGGTGCTGTGGCTCCTTTCTGCCCAAGCCAGAGGGGGTTAATTCTGGGGCCATGAAGTCTCAGGTCTGGGGGGCTGGGCAGGGAAGGGGCTCCTGATGGATGAGAAGATGGGAGGCAGAGACCAGCTGCCCTCCATGCAGCCGACGTCCCTCCACACAGCTAGGTCTTGACAGCATCTTTTCATTAAACCATCTCTTCAAAGACTCCAGTCCCCAGAGTAATCCAGGCCTTGGTTCCCTTCGTCACTGTCTGCTCGTCTCCGAAGCACTGCCTCAGTGCCCCTGCAAGATCTGACAGATTTCAGAGCAACAATTATGGAATCTAAAGATGCTTTGGGGAGCTGGGAGGGAATGTCGAGTCTCCTTCTTGGTGCCTGGAGCCTTTGTGGGGGGCTAGTCACAGGCCAGGCTCTCTGCTGCCGGGCTGGGGCTCAGCAGTCCTGGACAGCTTTGCGCTGTAGGTCCCCCGACTCCCGCCCTGTCTCTGCATTTTTCTCTTAACCCCTGTGTGCCGGTGCTGTGCTGAACGCTCATAAACGCATTCATTAGGCAGACAGCTCTCTTATCAAGCAGGCTTTGGGCTCTGCCTGCACAGTAGTCCAGAGTCCCAGGCTGCAGACTCAGAGACTCAGGCCAGCCTGTGTAGATTCTGTGGGCGGTAGATTCTGGCTGCCATTTGATGGATCAATCCCCTTTGCCCTGGCTTCTCTTCCTGGTCTCCCCCTGACGGAGAACTCAGCACCTGCAGGCCCAGCCAGGATTCTAGGTTTATTTGTCCTCAAAACACGGGGACGAGACCAGGAGCTACACTCGCCCAGTGATGTTTCTTTTGTTTTGTCCCCTATCTGGGGACAAAATTCCACAATAGTAAAAGAACATAACGATTTGCAAAGTCACAGTGTGTTCATGCTACCCTTCTATTCCATATTGTATCAGGCATTACTCTGAGTACTTTATATACATGATTTCACTTAATCCTTGCAGTAACTATATGAAATGATCGACATTATTTTACACCCTTCTTACAGACAGGCAAACTGAGATCACACCTGTAGTTTGTAGCAGTTGGGGCCCTGACCTTGGTGTGTAGTAATTGATCATGAAATCTTATTTCCTGCCTACTCTCATGATCTGTTTCCTTCTCTTTTCCTCTGTGAGTACACAAGGTGTCTACAGCAAAGTGGCATTGTGACAAAGAGCTAGCAGGACAGGCTGGGACAGCATGGGTAGGTTCCTGTCATTGCCCTCTCCCTCTGTATCTAACACCCCAGATCATGAGCAGGTGTGGATGCAGCACGGGGGTGCAAGTTTATGGGGTGCGGCTTCTGGGCTACAGGGAGCTGGTGAGGATGGACCCTGTGCTGGGAGCAGTTGGGTGGCTTCCCAATGTCATACACCCACACTCCCCTCTCCCCCCTTTCTCCTGGTTTCTCAAGTCCTCAGCCAGCTCCGGCCCAGAGGCAGCCAGTTACAGCTCCTCACAGACAGACCAGACCCTGCCGGGCCTCTGGGGGAAGTCTCCGGGGCAGCGTGACCACAAAACCGAGCAGCCAGTCAGGTAGGGCCCCTCTGGACGGAGTGGTCACCGCGGCTGTCAGACAAGGATCTGAATGAATCATGAGAGGACAGGAGCCGGGCTGGGGGTGGAAACAACCCTGCTGGGCGCTGCTCTGGGCCTGGGGTCCGGCTGGAGAGGAGCAGGGGCTGTGTTGCAATCATGCTGCAAATCAACTGGGTCATCTTTTGTGGGTGGCACTGTGCAGGGCTGCCAGCCCGCATGCTTTTTTGTAGATGTGGAGATGGTATCTCCCAACTGCCTGTAGCATCTGGCTGTGAGATGGGGCTGAGGGAGATGGGACGATAGCACCTTTGGCAGAGCCTGCAGCTCAGCAGCTCCAGAGGCATAGGGTGGAGGGCGCAGGGCGGAGTTGTGTTGGGACAAGTTAAGAGCGATCGGTGGAGGAGCCCTGGGCTGAGGTTCCCCTTCCAGCTCACACTTGTTCCCTGGTCCTGTTCTCAGGGGGGTGAAACACTTGCCACCCCCCCCCCCGGTTTGGAATATTGCCTCATGTGGCACACAGTAGCCAGCTTGCTGGCTTGGGGCTATCCCCTGCCCCCGGGATAGACAGTGCCCTGAAAGGTGGGAGTGGGAGTGGGAAGAACATTAGCTTTGGAGTATGACCAACTTGAAATTAAATCTCAGCTCTGCCCTGCAGCACTGAGCAGTCTTGAGCAAGGCACTTAACCTCTCTGAGTCCTAGTTTTCTTATCTCTGAAACAGAGGTTAATGACAGCTTCCCGACAGGTGGTCATGAGCAGTCACGATGATAATGTGGGTGAGAGGATGGTATACAGCAGGAACTGAAGATGAGCCAGGCACATTTCTCCCTCTTAGAACACAGCCTGTCCTTGCCTATTACAGCAGTGGTCAAACATTTTCGCCGAGTGCCTGCACATAAACATCACAGGCTTTGCAGGCTGCACGCTGTCTGTCGCAACCTCTCATTTGCTGCGGTTACGTAGATGTGAATGAGTGTGACTGTGTTACAATAAAAATTTATTTATAAAACTAGGCAGTGGGCCAGCTTTGGCCCCCAGGCTGTAGTTTGCCAATGGCTGGCTTAGAGCTTCAAATCCAAATGCCCAGCCTAGCCTCCCCTTGTCTATATGTCAAGATGTGGTTGCCCCTGGAATGTCCCTGATCGGATTGGACAGGCCTCCCTGTGGTACTTGGTACACATTGTGCCTTGGTCCACACTCCACTCCCTCATAACACCATCCCACTTCCTCTCTGCCCTGGGAAATTGACCCCAGTGAACCTGCTGGGCTGCCCTGTGAAATCCCAGGCCTCAGACCAAGGGACGTGACTTAGCGTTGGACCAGCCCATCTTCCATGCCCTCGCTCAGGTCGGCTGTCTGCATGATCACCCGCTTTGCAGGACTCCGTGTCCTTGTGCCTCTCTACCCCGGGCTCTTGCAGACCCTTGGGCTGGATCTGTGCCCTATCTCTGTGGTGTGCCCTGGAGGCTCAGTCCTCTGCTTCTGTACATCTGGGTCACAGCAAGCTGGTGTCTTTTGGACTCCTCCACATGCAGACCCGGGAGTATCAGGCGTCCTCCTTTCCAATGTGGCCTCTTCTCCTTTCTCTTAATTCTTTTCCTCCAGAGCGCCAATTAGTCACATCATACCCATCCTACCATATTTTCCTATCACTTAACCTGTCTTTCCTGATACATCTGAAATCATTTCTCCAAAACTTTCTTCTATTGTATGAATGTTAACTATGTCTAACACATCCATCGACATTTTAATTTCAAAGATTATAGTTTTAATTTCTACAAGTTCTATTTGATCTGCTATAACATCTGCCTATAACTTCTGCTAGTTTCTTATTCCTCGGTCATATTTTTCACTCTGCCTTTTATTTCTTTCTGCATTCCATACATAGTTATTTTATAGTCAGCCTCATTATTGTAGTATTCGAAGTCTTCGAAGATCTGAATCGCTGGCTTTCTAGTGGGGTAATTTTCCCCACGGGGGACATTTGATAATGTCAGGGACATTTTTTTGGTGGTCACAACTGGGGAGGGGATCTAGGGAAGAGAGAATAGGGCTGCTGGTAGATATCTTGGATGCACAGGAAAGTCCCTGCAGTAAAGAATGATTCGGTCAAAATGTTAACAGCTCTGAGGTTAAGAAATCTCGTCCCACTTGTTGTTTCTGCTGACTCTTGCTCATGGTGACTCATTACTTCCAGTGTGTTTTTTAAATTTCTCTTTGGTAAATCAGACTGAGGACACTTTTCCAGAGAGGATTACACTTGCTCATGCCAGCCGCCAGGGGGCACCACCAACCCAGGGCCCAGGCTTTTGACATCTAGGGTGTTCCTCTCACCATGTAGGCAGCAGAAATTCAATCCGCAGACTCAGGGGAGGACTGGTGATGTGGTTTTGTGCCTCAGACCTGGCCGTCGTAGAGCTGGCTTCCATGAGCTGGTTTAGGTTTCCATGGTGGCCACCACCCAATGCATCCTGTGTGCATGTATGTGACTTACATTACAGTAGTTTGTTCTTTATGGTTTCCTACAAGTGAATAGAAAATGGAAAATGCAAATGCTACTGACAGGAGCCTCAGTAGTTTCTTATTCAGTTTCCTAAATTTAATACAATTTGTCCAAGTATGGGCTCACCTAAGGTGAGGCCTTGGGGCCCCTTCACCCAGGCCCTGTCCCCATGCGCTCAGCTGTGACAGGACTGAGATATTAAAGAGCAGGCTGATAGTATATCATCAGAAATGGCCTTTGAAAGATAAGGCCTGGTTAGGGATTGTGTCCTCACCCACAATTCCAAAATACCCAAAGTGCTCAACACCCAAAGTTTATGTTGCCATTTGGTAGCAGCATCTCTCTTGACCTGACCCTGGCTTTATGTTTGGTAGCAATATTTGAGCCTGGGGCTGCAGAACGATGGCTACAAGACTCTGGGAGGAGTTTTATGTAACACACACATTTTGCACATTTACCAAAGTCATAAAATTTGTGATTTTCAAAACACATGTGACTCCCAGTTCTGGGGAAGTGGTTATTAGCCCACATTATCAACTTTTGGGGAGAGGAGTCCCCACCCGTACCACACACAAGAGAACACACTGGAACTCTCACCTGCCGACACTCTCTCATGTTTTCAGCACGTGTTGGGTGGCAGTGGGGATTGTATTTAGGATGTTCAGTATCTCTTGATCGTTCTGAGGCAATCGATTGTTTAGGGATTCCAGTGCGACACACTCCTTAGGGTTCCTCCCTCCCTCCCACAGTGCTGGACAGCTATTAAGTGATAAGAGAGTTCTGAATGATTCTTTCACAAATCCTTAGTTCTCTTCAGAGTGTTTGTCAAAACCCTCTTTGTTTCTTTTTAAAGTTGCCCCAAAGATACGGGAATTTACTTTTATTATAAAAACAATACTAAAAATATACAATAGATTATAGGAAACTTCTTTGCCAAATGCCTCACTCACCTTTTTAAAGGTGACCCTATGGCACTTAAAGTACGTGTCTCCTGTGCCCTTTTTGAGTATTTACATATACTTGTGTGGAGTGATATATTCTGAGGTATTTTTTTCTACAAATGTGATGGTGTTATGCTATATATTGTTTTGGATTTTGTTTTTCTTCCTTCAGCTGCATGTCCTTTTGTTTTGGAATATAGACAGGCCTTATTTTATGGTGCAGAAATTTAAGATGTGCGTGTACATGTAACCAAATATACCCATAATGAGTGTGAACATTTTATGTCATAAACATGAACTAAAAATAACAATAAGAATGAAAATGGGGAAAGGGGATCTAGAGGCAGAGGGAGGCAGGGGGAAAGGGGAATAAAAAAAGAATCAAGAGGTATTATGTACATGTACCAACTCCCTAAGATAATGTTACTTTATGTATTACAAATACGTACTAGTAAAATAAAACTTTAAAAAGAGAGAAATTTGGGGCTGGGGATTTAGCTCAGTGATTAGAGTGCTTGCCTTGCAAGCACAAGGGCCTGAGTTCGATCCCCGGCACCACAAAAAAAAAAGAAAGAAAGAAAGAAAAAAAAACAGAGAAATTTAAAATAGCTCCCCTTTTGAAGTCATAGTGCTGGGCCAAAGCATGCGTACTTTTAAATTTTGAGAGACACTGCCAAGTTGCTTTTGAACAACCTTCACTGATTTATAGTACATGAAACTGATTGATTTTTTTTTTTTTGTGAACATTTCGCTCTGTTAATATTTCTAACTTTGGCCAACCTGATAGTCAAAAATGAGATCTTAATGTCTTAACATGCATTTCCCAGCTCTATAGTGAAGCCAAACATTTTTCTTCGTTTGTTAGACATGTAGGATTCATCACTAATGAATTGCTTATAATCTCCGGCCATTTTTCTATAATGCTTACTATCCTTTTCTTGTTGATTTTAAGGGACTCTTTATATATATTCAGCTCATTGTCTTTTTATTGAGGTATGTTTTACCTACAGTAAAAGATACAGATGTGATGTGTGGAATTTGAAGAGTTCTGACAGATGTGTATGCCCACGTAGTCATCGGCCAGATCAAGATAGAAACTGTCTCTAATACTCCTGAAGGTTCCCTTGGGCCCCTTTCCAGCCCCTACCCTCTAGGGCAGCCATTGACCTGATTCCTATCACTGGAGATAAGTCTCTTCCTGGACTTCATATAATGGGATCATGCAGATAAACTCTTCTGTGTCTGGGTTCTTTTGCTCAATATATTGCTTTTGAAATCCATCCATGTTGCTACACATGTCTGTAACTGGTTCCTTTTAATTGATGAGCAGTACTTCATTGTGTGAGTAAAGGATCGGCCCTCCAGATTCAATGAACTGAGGATTAAAAATATTTGAAAATAATTCCAGGTGTAGACTTTTCTCCTTGTCCTCGTCCCCTAAACAACACAACATAAGAATGACTTCCATAGCATCTGCGTTGTGTTTAGTTTCATAAGTAACCTAGAGATGCTCTAAAGTATCTAGGAGGATGTGCATAGGTGGTATGTGAATACCATGCTATTTTACGTAAGGGACTTAAGGTACCTGCTGTTTTGGGGATGGGGGAGTTCTGGAACAAGTATCTCATGATATTGAAGGATGATCATGCCACATACTGGTCGTCCATTCCCTTGTCAATGGACAGATGAGTTGCTTCCAGTCTGGAGGTGTTATGAATAAAGATGTGATGAACACTGTGCACAAATCTCTTTGTGCCCACATGTTCTCGTTTCTCTTGTGTAGATACCTGGAGGCTGAGTAACCGGGTCATAGGGTAGGTGCATGTCTAATCTTCATTAGAAACTGCCAGACAGTTTTTCAAAGCGATTGTATCTGTTGTGTTTTAAATCCACCGCAAACAAAGTCACTTTTCTGTTTCATGTGTTTTAATATCAAGCAGGTACTCTTTGCTTTAGAGATGTTTTACATTTTCATGAAGTTAGCTCAGTCTTTTCCTTGTGAGTCCTGGGGCTGTGTGTTGGCACAGCAAGGTTTAAATAAAAAAAAAATTTTAAAGTGTTCTTCTAGTTTGTTTTGTACATTTCACTCCTTAGTTATCAAAAATTTAACCATCTACGTGATGTGCGAAGGTCCTCAGTCTTAGCTCAGACCATACTAAGTGGTTTGTTATTTTCCAGTACTGGAGATTGAACTGAAGGCCTTCACACTGAGCTGCATCACCAGCCTTTTCTGTTTTGCTTATTTGCGTCTTGTTATGTTGCTAAATTTCCTTTTCTGGGCCCAAATTTGCCATCCTCCTGTCTCAGCCTCCCAGAGTGCAGGGATTATGGGCATGAGCGAGGTGGGTGTTTTGTGCCATTTCACACACAAGGAAACTGAGACCCAGAGGGGTCGTGTGACCAGTTCAAGCTCACAATCTGCAGAGAGCAGAGCATACTTGTCTTATTTAAATTTGTTTTCTCCCCCAAGATGGCAAGTTTCCATCCACACCGTTGGCACACATTGTGTCAGAAAGAGGAGGAGAAAATAGCAGTGTGTCGTTATGAGATGGCACATGCACATACACACACCTGCGCATATACAGCCGTGCGTGCACACACACGCATGCACACATATAAAAAGAAATACGGGAACAGTAAACCAGAAACTAATGGAGGATGTTGAGAGTAGATTGACAAGGGAACGAAACACCTCCAAACAGGACTTTTAATATAGTTTTGTGTTTTGGATATTTTGCGCATAACTTATACATGATTTAAAGGTTCAAAAAAATTAAATCAAATTAAATGAAAAATAAGAACGAGGTAAACCTCTGAATCATGCATGGATAGGAATGTGGAAACCAAACTGTAAATTAGAGAGCCTGACCACAGAACGGAAAAAGTCCTATTTAAATAAATTTGAAAAAAATACCCTGTTCATACTTCTATGGTGGGCAAACAAAATGGCAAAATGTCTGAAGATTTACTTAGTAGGTTTATAGTCAGTAGTAATGATTACATGGTAACTCTGACGGCAGTTTTTATGTGTCATCAAATAAAACAAAGGGTAAATATGTTAGGAACCAAGTTTATCTAAGAGACTCAGACATTAAATTTTTAAAGAGAGAGTTGGGTTGGGATTGTAGCTTCTTGGTAAAGTGTTTGCCTAGTGTGTGTAAGACCCTGTGTTTCATCCCCAGTACTACCCCAAAAAACAAAAAGAGAATTAAGAAAAACAACAAAAAGAAGAAGAAAGACATGCTCTCTGTTAACACATTTAGCCCCAAATCATGGGATTTGCAGGGCACAGAGGAACAGATTAAATGACAGCAATATAAAATAACAGGCAAATCCACCATGTGGCCCATTCTATATAGGAGTATAAGATTTGGACTCTTCAAAAGGCCAGTGCTACAGTGACAAAAATCCGGGGCTATTTTAGCATAAAAGAGGCCCCAGATAAACAAATGATGAGGGAAACTTTATTGGACCCTAATAAAAGCAAAATGAAAACTCCAAATAAGCAATGAACCAAGCAAACCAAGCCAAAACATGTGCGAGATGTATTTGGGAGAACTGGGCGGAAGATGGGCTGTGGAATCACGGGTACTGTGGCCAGGTGATAGCCGGAGGCTGTGGCCATGCAGTGGAGACGTGAGGATGATGGGCATGTATGTGGACCATTACCCATCCTCAGACGGTCCAGCCATAACAAACGTCTACAGGGTTGGATAAAGCGAATGTGGCGACACATTAAAATTGTCCATCACAGCCTGGATGAGATGAGGTTGCTCTCAGGGTCCACCCTAACCTGAAAACCAAGACTCAGTGCCTCCCTTCAAGCTATGCTGGAGGCACTGGAGTCTCTTCACCTTGGTCCTCAATTGGAGAATTGGGAAAGTGGGTGTTCATTATATTTTCAGTTTTTCTCAATGTTTAAAAATGATGACGTGATCCAAATGCCTAGCAATGGATAAATGGATAAACAAACATGGTCTATCGCATGGTGGAATATCGTTTAGCTGTAAGAAAGAAAGGATACTGTTGCAGTTGGAGAGTGGAATAAAGTTTGAAAACATCAAGCTAAGGGAGAAAAGCCAGACACGCACGGCCACATGTTGTCTTTCCTTGTGTTACATCCAGAACAGGCTAATCCACAGAGGCAGGAAGGAGAGTAGAGGTTATTAGTAGGCAGGGGTAGAGGCAGAAATGGGGAGTGATTCCTTAATGTGTATGAGGTGTTTTTATGTGGTGATGAAAAAGTTTAGTAACTGGAGAGAGCTTGGAGTTGCACAACATTGTGAGAGAACTGAATGTCCCTGAACTGTATGCTTCAAACCTTTAATTGTAGGTTATATGTGTGTCACCTCAATTAAAAGAAAGATCACAATAAAAAGTTCAGGAACAGAGTGGTCAGAGGTCAGGTCTAAAAATGAGGCACCTTCAAAAGTTACTAATATTTTACATGCGTGCCTGCAAGGGAAGATCTCTTGGGTTCCCGGCCTAGGATGGTCAGGTGGCAAAAGCAATGACAAGAGGGTCAGGTGTTGTGGGCTAGTAATATCTGTCATGTGACCCTGGATCATTTTAATTCCCTTCTCCAGTCTCAGTTTCTCCACTGTCAAGTAGTCTCCAGGTTTATCCCAGCTGTGCCCGTTCCAGGCCTTGGGTTCCGTATCAGGGGCCTGGCCGCAAGCCTGGCTCCCCATTCTTCCCGATGCACCTGGGCCCAGGAAATGTCCCCTTGTTCTGGGAACTCACTGGGATCCTTCTGGGCCCGATCTGGGAGGAGGTTTAATGGGTGACACGGTGGTGCCAAGTGTCCCACAGGTGCTGTTGATTTGTTCTGGAGGCGAGGTTGACGCAAGACCTCCTGAGGTTCTTATGTGGGCGGCACCTTCCCTTGGCTGTGACAGGCCCTGGGACTGTGGCCCTGTGACTCTGGCACAAAAGAGGACAGCTGTGTGCTTGTGCTGGCGTGGGGAGCAGGACTAACAACAGAACCACTGTGTGGTGCCAGTCATGTGGCCTCTCGTCCTATCCCCCCAGTGGCCCACGGAGGTGGCCACCATCCGCGGGCCCATGTCACAGAGAGGAAGTGGAGGGTCAGACAGATTGGGTTACTCAGCTGGACCATGGTGGGGCCAGAACTCAAGCTCTCAGTGTCTGACTCCATGGCAGAGACCCCAAATTCACTCACACCGTGAAGGGGGAAACATCTCCTCCTTTGAGAAGCATCAGATGCTCCACAGAGGAAGGAAATTGGGGGATGGAAGAGATGGAAGCTTCTGGAAGTTTCTAGAAGGGAAGACTCTTGAGGATGCTTGGCTCCCCTCAAGCCAAGAGCATAAATAGTTCTCTCGGGGACTCTAGAAACTCTCATGTGTCCAGGCAGGAAAGGTCCTAGAGCTCCCCTAAGCAGGGTTGTGGGGCTAGAGCCTCAGCTGAAGGGACAGGAAGTCACAGTCTTGTTGCTTTTGAGTGTCTCTGTGGCCCCGTGCTGGGCCCTGTCCCCGAGGGACCACAGCATGGGGGCTGTTCTTTCTGGGTGCTCAGCATTAGATCCTCCTAGAAGACACCCAGGCATCCAGACGCCCAGCCGCTCCAACTCAGCAGGTGTGAACCACTCACTTCCTCCAGAGCTGAGAACCAGACAGAGCCAAACCGGCAAGGTCTGGTTTAGACCAGTGCCTGTCAGCCTGTGGCCACCTCCTGGTCCCTGCCCATCCTCTCTGCTCATGGCTGCACCTGTTATGGTTGCCAGGGTGCCTGTGCCTCTGGGAATGGGGCCTCTTCCTGTGGCACCAGTGTGACTCTGGATCATGTGAGGGATCCTCCTGGATAGGTAGACTGGGTGAGGAGAGCCCAGGGGAAGCCTAAAGAGGAAGAAGCCATGGCTGGGCTGAGTGGGGGTTGTTTATGGCACTGACCTGGGATCAGTCCTCCTGTCTTCCTTCTCGGGGCTTGCTGAGGGGAAGATCTGTCATCCTCTGTCGTATTTCTGAAGAGATAGCTTGTTTCCCATGACCCTCTCTAGGTCTGGGGTCCAAACTACTTCAGAAAGATCAAGGATCCAAATGATGTGGGCACAAGAGTGACTGAGGAGAGACCTTTGCCTGAGCCTCTGATGTGGAGGGAAAGCAAAGGACTCTCCAGCACTGTGGGACCCTGGCCTTGAGCCAGAGGAGGAAAAGAACCTGCCCTACCCCCAGACAGCCAAGAACCCTCATCTGTTTGGATCCTGCCTTCATTCCATTCAGTCACTCATCTGCCATCCCACTCATCCACCCACCCTTCCACCAACCCACCCGCTCATCCATCCGTTTACTCACTCGTCCATCCATCCATCCATCCATCCACCCATCCGGCCACCAAACCATCCATCCATCCATCCATCTGCGGAGTAATGTTATATGCCAGGCTCTGATCTAGATTTGGGAATAGGAGGTAAATTAAGGCACAGACCCTCTCTTTATAGCTTGGAAGAGAGACAGCAAAACAAATAGTTGTGAGGGAGGGATATACAAAGTAGATGTCCGCATGTTTTCCTGGGTGGAAGGGCTGGGAGTAAGGTGGGTGTCTGCATAGAAGAGAAACCATTTGAGCAGATCCCTGAAGAGGGAGGTGGTAGGAAGGAAAGGGACAAGCGTTATAGGCACAGGGGCCTGGCCAGTGCAAAGCGCTGAGGCCCTGAAGAACTGGGACCTGGGTATGCCTGGCAACCCTCCTGGAGTGATGGCCAGGTCACTGGGGCGCATGGAAGGAGATGACGCTGGTGCCTGGCTGTGCGTGTATGCTAAGGACTGAAGAACTCCACCCACAGCTGCTGAGTGTCTACAGTCCCTGCCTCAGTGGCTCTATCTGTTCTGTGTCTAGAGCCACAGCCCGGGCCCTGGGGAGGCTCTCCCTCCCTACATCCATCCCTTACTGTCCACCTGACCTGCTCCCATTGAGGCCAGGGTCCTGTCCATCCTGAGATACAAAGAAAAGAGATGGGGCAGCTGTGGGGACACCCCTCATGGCGGCTGCCTGGCTGGAGGCACGCATAGGGCCAGAAAGGGGCCTGGTGGGCTCATCTCCATTCTTGTCACAGCCTCGGCCTGCAATGAGCAAGGGAGGTCTTCCAAGTGCATTCATTGTCCGCTTGCATTTCATGCCAGGATGGGGGGCGGCCATGTCCCCTCCTGCCAAGCCTGATTGTCACTGCTGCCCAGCTTCTTGGCATGGTGCCTCAGCACCTTGTTATCAAGGCTCAGTGCTGTCACCTCTTGTTACAAAACCTTCGGAAATTCTCCGAATCCTCTGCCGGTTATCACACTTACCACAAGAGCTCGCCTGCGCCTGGGGCCCGACCACAAGGCCACCGCACCGTGTCAGCGACTTCTGCTCCCAGCCCAGGGCCCTTCCCCCACCCAACCGCCCGCCGCTGGGCTCACCAAGCCTCCTTTTCTTGCTTTCTTTTTCTCCTTCTAATGTAGAGAAATAGAAGCAATGCAGGGCAAGGCCCAGTGGTGGCCGGAGAGAGACAGTGAGCTGGTCCTGGGGGGGGAGGGGCGTGGGGGTGCAGGGAGGAGGGACGGGTGAAGAGACGGCTGTGTACCAGTCACCTGTGGGCCTGTTCTCCCAGTGCCTCGGACCTTCCAGAAAGCAGGCCTTGGCCTCAGCCACAGGGCTGGGGTGGGGGGCAGCAAGAACATGTGCCCAGGAGACCGAAAGCCGGTGTGACACAGACACAGAAGGATTTATGTGAGATCACGGATGAGACAGTCAGTTTGCATTTTATTTATTCTCTGTCTCAGGACAACTGCCCAGGGAGCCTTCACTGTACAAACAAATAAATCAGGGCTAACGTTCTCCCGCCTAGAACGTTAGGAGTCCGGCCCTCTGCCCTGCAGGTCTGCGGAGGGCGCTTGCCACACAGCAGGCCACAGTTCAAGGGAGGCCAGGTCTCTGTGTGGGAAGGCCCGCGGCCCCGGCGCCCTGGGGACAGTGCGTGTGCCCCCAACACGCACAGGGACGGAAGGGCAGGGCAGGCCTCTCAGGACAGCACTACCCACCCTGGCTGTTTCTAGAGGGGACAAAGGGACATTGGTCTCCATGAGCAGGGTAGCAGCTGGGGAGAAGAGGGGAGAAGTTCCCTTTTCTTTGGCTTCCTCTTCAGGAACTCGTGCTCCTTCATGGAGAGACTTGGGGCATCTCAGGAGGAATGAATGCCCTGCATGTCCCAGCCTCCCCTGGCCGAAACACAGTAATGACGACCAGATGCTCTTTATAGCAACACATTGCTCTTGCCCAGTGTCACCTTTGGATCTCTGTGAGTCCTGGGGCAGGGGAGGCAGCCCTGTCTTCGGGATGAGGGAAGGGCAGTGCCTTGCCGCGTGGCGTGGCCATACAGGATGGCAGGGCATCGTCGGGTCTGGCCAAATCTAGAGCCCCACACCAGACAAGCTGGGCCAGGGAGCTCCTGGGTGGAGAGAAGAGGCCCATGACTGGGGGCTGGGAAGTGACATCGCAGAGGGGCCTGGGCACAGCCGAAGCCAGAGCCAGTGGGGCCTGGTCCCTGCTGTCTCATGTGTCCCCAGAAAAAAGCACATGTGTGCAGAGCTCAGGGGCCCAGAGAGAAAGGGCCCCAGAAATCGAGAGAAGAAGGGACAGAATGGGTAGCTCGGTTCTCCTTGTCCTCCATGTGAAAAAATTTTTTATATATTTATTTATTGTGCAATACTGGAGATCAAACCTAGGGTCTTCAAAATAAGCTCCATCCTCATCCCCCCTTTTTAAAAAATATTTCTAGGCAGGGTCTTGCTAAGTTACTAAATTGCCCATGCTGGGTTTGAGCTTTCAATCTGCCTGCCTCAGCCTCCCAGAGTGCTGGGATTATAGGTAAAGTGCCACTGCTCCTGGCTCACGTCAAATTTTTGACTCAGAATTAAAACAATTTCTGAGAAAATGTAATTTTTTTTTTCCTCCCAAGCCCAACACAAGACATGCAGGATTCAGGAGTACCCTGCTTCCCTTAGTAATGTGTTCTCAGAAATTATGGTCCGAATAGAGGTGCCCTCAGTACCTGGGAATGATGTTCGAACAGATGTCTATTCAGATGACTGCTGAATAAAGTGGTGCCTAGCAGTGTGTCACCAAGGAGGTGACGCTGTCAACATCCACAGTGATGTAAAATACAGACCTTGCTTTCACTACCCATAAGATAGACATAAACATTTACCTGAGGCTGTAATTTAACAAGGAGACCCCTATTGCTATCAAATCTAAAGGTAGACAATAAAACATCCACTCCTGCTGCATGGCACGTTCCACCTGAAATTTATATTATCTCTAATAAGCGTTGACTAAAATTCTATGTGAGAAGCTTTCTCTAAAGTGTGTGCCATTTGGAAGTGCTCTGGAAGGCATTTGGGAAAGCCAGTATCTGAGAAATCACACTACTTTTTAAAAAATCGGAGCTGGTGCCCTTTTCTTTAGGACATGTTCCCGCGGCACACAGGGCCCTGCCGTCCAGTTCTGCTGCCTCTGGGGCTGCGTCCAGGACAGGAGCAGGGAGTGACATCTGCAGCAGGGACGGACCGCCGTGCCCCGCGGAAGGCTGTGGCCCACGCCTGCAGCTCCCTTGTCCCTCGCAGTCGCCTGGGCAGAGACCACTGCTGCCTTCACTTTTGAGGCAGGAGCCCGGGGTGTCCAGACACTGAGGGAGCTGCACACGGCACCCAGACGGAAGTGCACCGTGGGTCGCTCAGCAGCCACCTCTTTCAACTCAGCTGCATCCTTTCTCAGTGCAACAAACAGAAGAGAAAAACAAAACAAATAAAACCTCCAAAAGAGCACGTTGGGATTCACTAACTGCAGCGAAAGTGTAAACTGCTAGGGAAGGAACCAACCGCATTTCTGACTCCTTGCTAGGTCGGAAGTCCAGGGTAGGACTGAGGTGGGTGTGCAGGTCCTAGCATGGGCACCACACTGAGGGGCAGCGATGGGCCCGGGGCCAGTCCCTGCCCCGCTGAGCTGTGCCCCGCCTCCCGCAGGCCTCACGCTGCCTTACTTTATTTCTGTGCTCCTGTCCCAGCTTAGGGCTGGGAAGCCCTAGGGCCAAGGAAAAGGGCCTTGTGCTTTTCTGAGCATCCCCTCTACGCTGGTGCTCACCTATATGTGGAATCTAAAGTCAAACTCCTAGAACCAGAATGCAGAAGTGTGATTCCCGGGGACCAGGGGGGGACCTGGAGAGGCAGGCAGAGGGTACAAAGTTTCAGTCACAAGAGAAACACATCTGGAGACTTGCCGAATGGTATGGCAGTTACAGTTAGCAACACTGCTGTAGCCTTGAAATTTGCCAGAGCTGGACCTGGTAGCACACACCTGTGATCCCAGCGCTCGGTGGCTGAGGCAGGAGGCTTGCTGGGAGTTCAAGGGCAGCTTGGGCTACATAGTGAGTTCAAGGCCAGCCTGAATGACACAGTGAGACCCTGTCTCAAAAAAATTTTTTGTTGTGAGAGTCGATGTCAAGTGTTTTCTCTTCACACACACGCACGCACACACACACACGCATGCAAGGTAACTGTGAGGTGATGGATAATTGGCTGAATTATGATAATCAGTTCACAATGTATATATATATATATATATCAAATCATCATGTTTATTATACCTTTAATATAGACAATTTTTATTTGTCAATTATACCTCAACAAAACTGGAAAAACAAGAAATTTTATAAAAAGTGAAGGTGATTGTAGAACATTGACTGTATTACACACCAACTGAATTGTTCACTTTAGTTAATTTTATTCTTTGTGAATTTCAGCTGAATAAATTTTTTTAGAAACAGGAGGAGGAAGAAGACAAAAAGGGGGATGCTGGGGCTGATCCCTGGGTCCACCTGACTCTCGACTCCCTAGAGGCCCAAGCTGTAAACCCAGAGCAAAGTCCCTGGCGGTGGTTAATGGGCTGCATGGCAGGAATTGAATTGCTTTTCTGTGGGCCTTGGTTTGCTTCCCTGTAAAATGGGATTATTGCGTTACGTGATTTGTTTTCTGACACGAGTGAATTAGAAGTGGAAACGTGTACTAAGTGGTGTTCGGTGCTGGTTGTGCTTTGAGAAGTGCCTTCGTCCAGGCACATTTGGGATCTAGTTAGGAACCTGAACGCTGACAGCCCTGGAGACCAGACCAAGGGGGGTGGACACAGAGACTCAGGACAAGATGGGAGGGGCTGGCGTGTGTGGACCCTTCGTGTGGCAGCTGGTGACAGGCCTTGCAGGGAGGCATTTGCCCTCGCTGACCGCCCTGCTGGAACCTGGTGCTCTTGCACATCGCTGGTGTTTCAGGGCCTGGACGGCTGTCGCTTGTTCTTGGTGTCCAGCCACCTTCCTCTGCTGCCCTCACCCCGTGTCTGGGTCACTGTCCGTGTCTGTGGATTGTGCCCTCTGTCACGGGCTGTCCTCCCTGCCCAGGGTACAAACACGGGGACACGGAGCATTCTAGGAGCGACAGATGCAGGCTTCTCTCTTCCTCCCGTCACAGGCTGTCCCAGCCCATAACTCCTGACTTTCACACCCCTCGGCCTCAGAACTGGTCCTGTCCCTTGGCCGGAGGGAAACAGATGTCGTGGACGGACCAACCTCCCTAGCCTGCATCTCCCTTTCTCTGTCTCTCCCGAAACAAAAGCCTCCAGGAAGTCAGGGCATCAGAGACACTGGGAAATGTAAGGAGCATATCCCTGTCCCCAAGAAGGCCTGAGCTCTGTGCTTATAAAACACCGTGAGATGTCTGTTTCAAACCCATTATGCAGAAGAGAAGACTGAGGTCAGAGAAGACAGTGTGGCCCAAGGATGCTCAGTCAGTGAACGGCTGAGCTGGGCTTCACACTTAGGGCTGCTTGGTGCCATCACTTCCAGGGGCCGCCTTCCTCTAGGTCTGAAGGAGGTCTTTCCCCCACCATCCCTCCTTTCTTGTTATCATTGAGATCTTTAAATGCAAAATGCCCAGGGCATCCCACATCCTGTCTTCCCCTTCTTCTTCGCCCTTGGTGTTTCCGTCCCGCAATCATGTGCCACGCCAGTTTAGCATAAGAAATTAAATTAATTTTCATGCTCTGACTCCAGATGTAAATGCCTTTATTAATAATTTAAAGCACATTTATTTATGCGGTTTGATATTTTTCAGGTTCAGGGAAGCAATTAAGTTTTGCTGGAGTTGCTAATCAGCACATGGTGTCACAGACTGGCCCTCCTTCCCCTGGTGTCGTCCTGAGCTGTCGGGGACACCATGGCTCTCGGGATGCCAGAGGGCAGGTGGACCTGCTCCAGGCCCTCTCCAGAAAAGCCACTTTCTTAGAATTGCCCAGGCCAATACTTGAGAAGACTTGCAGAGGTCCCAGCCACTGAACGTCCTCCCCCTTGGCACCCTGAGAGACATCCTGCCCTTGTCAGTCTCTCTGGACCTCTCCCTGGGGAAGCAGTTGTTGTCTGCCCAGGGCTGGCTTTGCTGTGGCCCAGTGATGCAGGCTGGGATGCTGACCGTGTGCGTTTCCATCCACCTCCCTCAGTCACCTGAACATACAGCAACGTGCGTCGTAATAGAGCTGCTGGGAAGGTTGGGCGGCAAGATAGTCTGCACAAAAGCACTTCGCTAGCCTCTGTCCCCTTCTTCGGGTGTCTTGTCCCTGCATGTCTCAGCTGGGCCTTAGCTGGGCCTTGCCCATCAAGCCTTTCCTCTTCCTCCTCCTATCTCAGCTCTGCCTGTGTGATACAGTAACACACTGCACTCCCCGGTTGCTGCCCCTGTCTAGGGAAGGCAGACCTGTTTTTCCTTTGCTAATGGTGGGATTGGAAACTAGTGGGCCTTAAAGCAATTTTCGATGAACCTTTAGCCTTACAGTGGGGAGGGATACTGGAGACTTTTTTCTGTGGGTGGTGGGCGTAAAGCCAGTAAGAGAAGGGTAGAAAAGATGAAAAGCTGGGTAGGACCATGGAGAACGTAGGAGGATGAGAGAATTGATACTTTGCAGGCTGTCGCCAGGGCCAAGTCCCCGCTGGAGCTGTGGCCCAGGCAAGGCTGGCTCAGCAGGGGCGGACCTCACCGTGCACAGATGTCCACTACTGTCTGTGTGTCTCCATCAGTTCAGGTGCTGTCGCAGCGTGCCAGAGCCTGGGTGGCTTCTTTCGTGCCATCCTGGAGGTGGGAAGTCAGGGACGAGGGCCCAGCGTGGCTGAGTTCCGCAAGGGTCCTTTCCCTGCCTAGGCGCCCACCAGGTCTTCCTCAGTAACTGTGTGCAGAACAACTGTGGCCTCTTAGCCTTTTCTATGCCTGAGGACACCGATCCCATCTCGAGGCCCCACCTTCATGACCTCATCTGAACCCAGTCACCTTCCAAAAGCCCGCCTCCTCTTATCACCCCACCGAGGGTTAGAGGTTCAATATATCAATTTTGGGGTGACACAGACCTGCAGTCCAGAATGCTAGGTACTCAGTACCTGTTGGCTGCCATCCCTGAAAGTCTCTGCCAGTGAGGACACAGTGACCTTGGGCAAGACACCCTCCCTCACCAATCTTCATCTGAAAAATGGGGTGATGGTGTCTGCTTCGGAAAGTTTTAAGAAAAAAATGAGACACTATTAAGTGTCAAATAGGCAGAAGATACAAGAAATCTGTTTCTCTGGTGCTCCTTCTCCCAGGACCCTGGAAAGTCAGAGGTGGGGTGCAGGGCAGCTCGGGCCTCTCCTGTGTTTGGGCTCCCATCCAGCACAGGCTGGCTGAACAAAACCAGGGTGTCCACAGGCCCTGTGTCAACCTTGCCCACTGGATCTGCAGCCAGCACAGTGTTGACTCTCCTCTGACACCCTTCTGCTCTGGACAGCGCTGGCCAATGGTGGCCTCCCTCTTGTCTCATGCCTGTCACTCGGTAGCTCTGCATGCAGAGCTCCCAACCGGTGGGGAGGACTCCAGGGAGAGTCGGCCAGGGGAAGGACCCCCACAAGTATTCAGTCCTGCCCTGCCTTCCATGCTGGGCACATGGCTCAGAATATCTAGAAATACGAGGTGACATTTGAAGGGGGTCACTGAGCTCATAAAGCTCAGCAAACATTGACCATAAAGGGAAACTGAGGCTGTGAGAGATGGGCCATGTCCATGGTCACAGATACGAAGGCTGGACCAGAACTTGGATTTGCTTTTTCAACAAACATGATTCCAAATGACCTGCAGGCTGGCTACTGTGATGGGAATCAAGATGCCAGGGACCCAGCCCCATCACACCTCTGGGCTTGACCTCTGAAGAATATTGTCCCAGATCTCCTCTCAGATGTGCCATCTATTTTCTGTTGCTCTAACAAATTACCTGATCCTGGGTCATTTAAAAAGAAAGATGCTTACTTGGGCTCATCGTTCTGGAGGGCACGAAGCCTAAGAGCATGTACCAGCATCTGTTGGGCTTCTGGTGAGGGCCCTGGGGCAGAAGGGCAAGGGCAGAAGAGAAAAGTCCAGGAGTGACTTTAGCACAACCCACTCTCCCCATGTTGTGGTTCATATCTAGATGTCCCCGAGTCTCAAGCAGCTTCATATGCATTCATAAGTGGGGATTTGGGAAGGCGATGGGATTACAGGGGTACATAGCTGACTTGCTGTTAGTAGGTGGGGCCTGGTCTGAAGAGGGAGGTCACTGTGGGTGTGGCCTGGAAGGGTTTACCTCCTCCCTGGCTCCATGCTTTACCCTCTCTCTACTTCCTGTCCACCATGCCCTGAGCAGCTTCTGTTCCACCAGACCCTTCTGCCGTACTGCCTGCCTTAGAGCCAGCTGACTGTGCACAGAAACATGAGCCAAAGTTCCTTTAAGTTGTGGGCACTGGGTATTGTGTTTCAGTGGCAAGGAAAGTGACTAAGACACCCCATAACTAGTCCAGTCCTCGCAGAGAACAAGAACTCATTCACCGCCCCTAGAAAGGCATAGAGTCCTCCAACAGCCTGCTCACCTGAAGGCCCACCCTCCCAACACACCATAATGGAGATCTCATTCCACTGTACATTTTGGTTGGCACCATCCACACCCAGGGATGGGCTCAGATGGCCTTAGAGGCTTGTGCGGTGAGCTGCGTGGTCACCTGGCTGAGTCTGTCCCTTCTCCCAGACCCCTACCTCATGCATGCCCAGTGCAGACCCAGCCGGCTGCAGGTCACAGCTGTAGGTCTGTGGGTCTGGGATCCCAGAGCAGCGCTGCCCAGCCCTGTCTCTTGCTCTTCTTTGTTACTTGCTCTCTTGGATGGACCTCTGACACCACCAGTGAGCTGCTGGTGAGGTGACCAATGCTTCCCCAGCCACTTCAGCAACCAACTTTGCATTCTCCAAAAGAAAAACTTTTTGGTTTACTTATTGAGTCACTTAAGCCTCTCCATGGTGCAAGATTCAGGGATATGGGGAGGCCTGGGGCTCCTTGACGTCTCCACAATTCTGGTGAGACCTTGCACGGTCCCTCTGGAACAGATGGGACGGACTTCTGCAGGAAGACTCCCAGGGCCAAGGACGCCCAGTGCCTGGCAGTGACGAGACGCTTCCCCACCACCCTCCGTCCACTGCTCTTCCAGAAGCTGATTGTCTAGACTCCAGCTCCTTCCCTGAGCACAGCTGCAGGCTAAGAGAATGTTTGACACCCAGCTTTCCCAGGGAAAAGAGCACTGCCGGAGCATCAGAGCATCTGATAGTCCCCTGGCATAGATACTGCCACTGTGGCCCACTTCAAGGAGACTGTGTGGTGTGTTGGAAAGAGAAGCCCAGAACACACTCAGGAGTATGCAGACTAGGTCCCAGCTACCACTGTCTGCAACTAGCCACGTGGCAGTCTGTCAAAGGTACTAAAACAACAATGTACACCAGTCTCTGGCCCTGCTCAGGGCAGAGGCGTCTGAGGCTGAGCTAGCTGGCAGGATTCCAGGAACTGGTGGTATCTGGTCTGCACCTTGGGAAGGGTGCAGGTTTTCACTGAAGGAGGAGAGGAGGCAGGTCCTCCAGCTGGACAGAGTGAACTGAGCTCAGACAGGAAGTGCCTAAGGTCACTATATTCAGTGACCAATGTCCCATGGCAAGAACACAGAGGACAGGTTACAGAGAGCCTCCTCAACTCTGCCCCGGAAGTTTGTCCTTTATCAGTGGTAGAGGAGCCATTAGTGCATCTTCAGCAGGCAAATGCATTGTGAGATTTGTCTTGCTTTTTTTACATCATGACTGTATCATTTCCTTTAAAATATCACTTTTGCTTTAAAAAATGTTCATTTCCAAAAAAAATTCAAGCAGTGTATCAAAGTACAAAAAGAGAGAAAAAAGGAAAGGAAGAAAGAAAAGAAAAGAAAGAAAGGAAGAAAGAAAAGGAAAGAAAGAAAGAAAGCAAGAAAGAATGAATGAACCTATTCCATGGATAGATATCTTCCCAGTATGCCTCTATACATATGTACAGACAACAGGTTAGACAGATGTAGTAGAAATTACATTTTTAAAAAGAACACTAAAAGACAAGGAAAAGACACACAAGAATTAGCTGATTATCTTCTTACAGCAGATGTTGTCAGAATTGTGTGTGATGCTTGGAACTATGGCAACCATTTTGGAACCAAGAGGGAGACTAACCTGCAGCAGCTGAGAAACTGAAGGTCGCAGGAAGATGGATGAAGAGAATCTGAGTGTTCAAAAGGTAGACTCCCTGAGGGCCTTGACCCACAGATCATTGTGTGGCAATGCTGGATTTCATATGAATGGTTTTCCTATCTACATAGTCTGAATTCTCAAGGCTTAAATTCGGTTATGATGAAAAGTCCGTTGGAGCCTAACAAAGCCACATTTGAATTATAGCTCGGTGGAGGGAGTTACTTAATCCCTCTGTGCTTCCTTTTTTCTTTTTATCTTTGCAATGGGAATAATAAATCTGCTCCTGGAGCCAGGGGAGTGTTGCGTTGGATACACATGTAAAATTTCCCGCCATGCCCATCACAGGAGCGACCCAGGAGGCTGAATGCGGCAGGATCCGAGGGAGTGCTGCGCACATCACTGGGTGGAAAACCACAGCAGTCTCATTTCTCCCGTCTATTAGCGCAGCTGACTAGAGTGGCCATGAGCCTTGGAGGCCCTGCCCTGGTGCTTCCTGGGCAGGATAATTTGGAGTAAGTTCTACTTCTCAGAGTTTTAATTTCTCCAGCTGTTTTTCTGGCTGTTAAATGGAGATGAGAAGACGGTGAAAGAAGACAAGGCCCAGAGCTCTTGCAACAGGGAGGCCCTCAACATACACTCGTTTCCTTCTTCCATTTCCCCCCTCCGTGCCACACACGGCCTAGATGCGTGCTCTGTGGACACACACGTGCGCACATACACACCCACAGATGCATACTCGTGGACACACATGCACAGACACACAGTGTTCTTGGTCCCAGCACCCTCTAGCATGTCTTGAGGTCACCGATCTTCTGTCTGCCTGCAAGGCCTACTCTCATGGCTATTTTGGACTCTTTCACCTTCCTTTTTTTTTAGATAGAGTCTTGCTATACAGTTCAATTTGGCCTTGAACTCACCGTGTAACTATGTACTCCAGGCTGGCCTTGAACTCACAGCGATCCTTCCGCCTCAGCCTCCCTAGTGCTGGAATTACAAGCGTACACATTCATGCTGGCTCTTTCTTTTCTTGATTCATTTCCCTAATGTCCAGGCTTCAAATAGTTAGCACTGTTGTTTCCTTTAAGGAAAACTATTTCTGGGGAAAATACTTCAAATGCAGTTATGACTTAGATATGCATCTAGTGAGTGACTGGCCTTGGCCTGCTTTAAGTATAAAACGCCATGCTTGTGCAGATGGGTGGATAGATGTTGGCAGTGAGAGGCCTCAGGAGAGACACAAGAGACCGGGACTCTCTTTGCATCCCCTGGTACAGCTGGGCCTTTGTGCAGGAGTAACCCAGGGTCTGGCTCATGCTGGCAGCTGGCAGTGTGACATCCACTCTCCAGAGCTGCCCAGCCCTCCAACCTGTCCGGTCCAGCCCTCAGCCACAGAGCTACAGCACAGAACAGCCCTTGCTCAGTGAGCAGCCTGAACCACTCTCCTGACATACCTTGCAGTCATCTTCCTAACCTGTCCCTTCTCGTTCTGATTTTTCTTTCTGTTTCACCTATCTTGGCTTCCTGTGCTGGATCCCCAGCCCTTCCAGCCCTTGTCTCGCTTGCCTACTTGCCCTTTGACCCTTAGCTTTCCTCTTAACAGGAAGTTTGGATTTCCCCATTGATTAGACATTTGTTTTATCATTTGCCAAACAATTACAGATCATTTCCTGGAGCATGCTCTGGACCCTGTGGGTGGAGACACACACAGTGTGCCCTCTCTGGAAGGCAAGACCGTCAGCCACTTCACAGAACTCACTGCGTGTTTTGGTGGAGGGAGTAGTGCTGGACGGGTGGGGGTTTCAATGTCGCACAAGGGAATAAAATGTCCTTGAACTCTAGCAGTGAACCAGAGGTCAGCCAATCGCTTTTACCCTTAATTGATTTATCAGATTAGCTTTAATGGAACAGGGAGGAAGCAGGAGCCAGCCAGGAAGCGGTCATAATAGAAGAGATTGTACTCAAGGATTCCATTTGATCTTCCAGCAGCCCCGAGAGGGAGGGTGTCCCCATTTTCCAGCCAAGGAAGCAGCCTCAGCCAGGCCAGCTGTAGTTCCTGAGCTCACCTGGTCCGCGGTGGAGAGTCCAGTGGGCCTGCTGGGCACCCTGCGGCTCAGTCCCGAGGCCATCTGGTCACAGGCAGAGAAGGGCCACAGGCACCCGTGGGCGGGTAGAGGGTTGTGCAGGACAGAAGGCTGACTCCAGCTCTGGGCGCCCTTGTCTCCCCACGGCCTCATCCTCTTGGCCTCAGGGGCAGGAGGGAAGCAGCAGAGTTTTCATCTGGGTGTGCATCTTCCTTGGCAGCCTAGGAAAAGGACATTGATTTATGATCAAAAAGGCAAAGGAGGATGCCTGGGAAGACGCAGGGCGGCAGGGGTGGGTGGGCGATAAGAGATGGTACCATAAAGAATAAAAAGAATCTCGAAGCCTTTAAACAGATCCTGCCCTCTGATGCCTGGGTAGGCGTGTGCTGGAAATCTTTCATGTTAAACTGAAATGGAATGGAGAATGAGGAGGAATCATCTCGGGGCTTGGGTGCGCCTTGCAGGACTGAATTAAATTAAAATCCTATTGATTGCCCCTGCTGATGAACAGGCCTGGTGCTGGAGGAAGCCTAGCAGCCCAGTGAGCAGGTGGAGTCCTCGACCCACCCGCCAGTGTCCCTCTGCCACACCCCGTGGCACCCCCGAGTCTTGGCAATGGTATAATTGGCCCGATGGGCTGAGATTCAAAACCGGAAGAGCCAATTAGCAGGTGTCTCCTCTGACCTCCAGGCTGGGGTCGTAGGAGACGAGGTAATGACTTGAGACAGAGTGAAGAAGGCAAAAAAACAAAAAACAAAAAAAAAAAAACTAAAACTGAAAATAAAAATAGAAATTATCAAGAGCAAAGACCTAAATCTTTTTGGCTTCCTGATTAATATCCCTGTCATGCCGATCACAAGCTCTAAACAGCGATGCTGGTTGCAGCTGAATTTTTTATACTTTCTATTAATCTTTAATGATAGCTTGGTCACCTAGTCTCTTTTATCTTGTCAGATAAATGTATGGTTAACAGGATAATGAGATTTCTAAAGCCCCGTTCCAGCTCCCAGCTATCTATTGGAGGCAGTGACCTCTGACCCCTGGCAGACAGCGGCACCGGGGTGCTCGTAATTGGTAGGTGTGCTGGGAATGTACTGGAAGCTGAAGGATGGTTTAAACTTTGATTTGAGGTCAGGGAGGTCACCAAGCTCTAGAAGACTGGCCCGGTTTTATTACCAGCTGGCTCTGATGGGGATATAATTAGATTTAGCTATTGCTTTATTAATAAGTAATCACTTCCCCCACTGCTATGGGTGGGCAAATGTATTCCTTGGATAATTTGAGGACACTAGTCTGGCTTTATTAAGAATAATACATCATGTGTATTTGGCCAGGGGCAGACACCCATCTGGATTTCTGGACTTTGGGAGAACTTTATCATTTTGCTCGTTTGTTGTATTGAATAAATTGGCTGTGCCTTTCAAAGTCTACCCTTGCTTCAGTGACCTCTAACTCTGCTGTCACGGAGGACCTCTGCTTTGGCCTGTTTCAGTGATGCAAGAGTAAAAAATATACAAATAAGACTGTGTGTCTGTCCATTCATGTATCCATCCACCTCCTCTACCTACCCTTCCATTCATCCATCAATCCACCCACCCAGCCACCATCCATCCACCCATCCAGCCTCCACCCTTCCATCCCTCATCCCTTCATCTACTCAGCCATGAGTGTACCCACTGAGTAGTAACTACAACCCTAGAGGAGGGGGATCACAGAAAGTTGAACCTAACTCTGACTTGGAGAGAATTATCCGCAATTCAAGGCAGAGTGAATTAAGAACCTCATGAGGCACATTTGAAAAATGCTGGACCATACATGGAAAAGACACCTGACGCCTCACAAATGTTCATATTTTGTTAGCAATCATAAGCATTATTCATAGTTTTCGTAGAAGACCTGGGCTCAGAAAGGAGGTAGACTTGAAGAAAGAGCTGCAGGGTTTCTTAAGAGTTTAAAATTGAGTTTCTGCCATATATCCCATGATAGACAATTAAGAAAGAACCAGGGTGGAATTGGGAGGAAGTGGGGAAAGAAATAAAATGTGAGAGAAAGAATTAAAGACAGATCCTTCGTTAGTCCTAGATTCTAGAGGATTAATTCAACAACTACTGAGTGTCTATTTTCTCTACTTACCCAAAGATAGCCCCAACATAAAGATTGTAGTTCTAATGTGAGTATTCCAATATATATATTTCATTCTATTTTTGGTTAAATATCATCATTTAGCTATTTTTTAAATCTAACTTTGCTATGCTAGACACCTCTAATTGGTGGCCCTTGGATTTAGGTCCTGGTATCTTAGTTGTACCTAAAGACTTAAATTCTGTATTACATTTGTAGTGGGATAAAAGAGTGTTCTTTTGTAAAAGGATGCTGACTACATCTCTGCCTTATTTTGTCTAATCTAAGACATGCCATCATTTTTTGTTCCATGAGAAATAAGCTCTGCTAATTATACTGTGTCATGCTAGTGGTTGTAAAACACATTCTGATTTCCAGAATGTCAAATTGTAGAAAGAAATGTGTCTTACAATAATAAAATATAGGACTTTAAACCTCCCACAACTGTACCTTGTTTTGATTCCTGTTTCTCAGGGTTCCTGGGAGGTGTTCCATAAGACCTAAGGGTCTCTCCATCCTTTGTCTTCCAGAGCTTTCTAGGCTTTGACCTGCACCCCAGTGTCTCTGATGGCAGTTGTGATAGGGTTGGTGGCATAGGGACAGGGGTAGAGGGCAGTGGGTCCCAGGCTTGGGGTTCTCCACCTTTGCCTGCCCATCTCTCAGAACTGCCCAACCTCTTGCTCAGAGGTTGTTATGGTTTATATCTAGATGCCCCCCCCAAGCCTCATGAGCTCATAAGCAGGGCTGTTGGAAGGTGATTAGATTATGGGGCTTACAGTTTACTTGCTATTAGGAGGCAGGATCTGGTTGGAAGAAACCTAGAAGGGTCTATCTCCTTCCCTGCTCCTCCCTTCCCCTCTGCTTCCCATCCGCCATGAGGTGAGCAGTTTTCTTCCACCCAGTCCCTTCCACCATGCCATTCTGCCTTGGAGCTGACCAACTACAGTCTGAAACCTCTACAAACTGTGAGCTCCTCCTCCTTTAAGTTGTGGGTATTGGGTATTGGGTTTCAGTGATGAGAAAGTGACAGAGCTAGAGCCCCTCTGCTCCTCAAGCCTGTATCCTTCCAGGGCCCTGCATTCTCCTATGGCCTGGCCCTCCTCCAAGAACAACTCATGCCCTCCAGTGTAGCGGACCGGATCCCACCAGGAGGAACTTGGGCCAGCATCAAGGGCCTCAATCTAGACTGTCAGCCTCCGTCAGATGGAACAGAGGCTGGTAGCAAAGAGAAGGAAAGTTTCTCGATGACCGATTGTCCATCTGAGAGTCTCTGGGCGGATCCAAAAGGATGTATATGCATGTGTACCACAGACCCTCTCTGAAACCCACCAGAGAAATGGATCCCTTCTTAGGGCCTTCCAGTGATTGCATCATTGAGCTCCTGAGGCTCTGGGCACCAGCAGATATGGTGCCAGCCAGACAAAGCTGGGTCGTGATGCAGTAACAAAGCCCCAGTTCTCAGTGACTGAGCCCTGAGTGCTTTGGGCACTGATGCCAGGTCCAATGGAGGATTGTTGCCAGGTGGCTTTCTGGGAACCTCTTTTCCAAACAGGGTCTCAGGGATGAGTGCAGGACCCAGGCTTCGCTAACTCTGAGTCTCTAGTCTTCCAGGGCCTTGATGTGTCCGCATCCCTCCTGTGATCTCCCACATCTGGCCATCCCATGAACGAGCTGGATATAAAAAAGGGAACTTGGTGAGTTTTAGAGGTCAGGCCCTCGAAGTGGCATATCTCCCTTCTATATATTCCATCATCTGGAGCTGGTCACAGGGCCCTGCCTCCATGCAAGAATGGTACCCAGGAAAGAGTTTGGGTGAACTTTTAGCTATATCTCATTCTTGCCAAAAATGCCTTAAGTTGTCAAGTGGAAGTATGTTGTAAATTCAGAATAATATGCCCTTCTTTACTATCCCATAGGCCTATAATCTGCTGTGGGACAATATAAAACAAGAAACAAACAAAATAACACAGAAGAAAAATAACACACATACACACATCCATTCTCACAAAGGAATAGTTTAGGCTCCCATAGTTAGTCCTTGCTTACAACTACAGAATTCTCATTGCCTAAAAGAGTCAAGAAGGGATTCTTGACTAAGCTAGTAAACCTGGGTTCGAGTCTCACCCTTATCACTGTTCGCTTAGGATCTTGAGCAATCACTTCCCCATTTTGATGTTAGCATTTTTCTCAGTAGTCACACTGTATAAATATAAATAGTCATGGATTTTTTTTTTCCGAGCCTGACTTGGACTTATAGACAAATTGTGATGTATTTATGGAGTCCACAGAGAATTGTTTTAAAATCAGAACCAAACCGAAAGATTGGGCTGTGTGGGACTGTATTAGTTTCCTATTGCTGCCGTTACAAAGAGCCCTGAATTAGCAGCTTAAAGCAGAGGTCCCTGACCTCTGGCCGTGAACAGTAATGATCATGGCCTGCTAACCGGGCCACACAGCAAGAGGTGAGGGATGGCCAAGTGAGAGAAGCTTCATCTGTATTTCCAACCGCTCCCCACCCCTCCATCACCGCCTGAGCTCTACCTCCTGTCTGATTGGGAGCAGCACCAGATTCTCATAGGAGCAGATGCTACTGTGAACTTTGCATGCAAGGGATCTAGGTTGCATGCTCCTTATGAGAGTCTAATAATTCGTGGTGATCTGAGGTGGAATTGAGGTGGTGATGCTAGCAGCAGGGAGCAGCTGCAAACATATGTGCACATTATCAGAGAGATTTGACTACACAGAGACCATAATAAATCAATTGCAGATTGATATCAGAACCATATTAGTGGCGGTTGGGGATTTAGCTCAAGTGGTAGAGCACTTGCCTAGCAAGCACAAGGCCCTGAGTTCGATCCCCAGCACACCCCACCCCGCCAAAAAAACCATATTAGTGGCAATCAAGTTACATGGAGTAGACGGGACATAAGCATTTTGGGTGTCATTGTCTTCCTCTCACTCTCAGATGGGGCCATCTAGTTGCAGGAAAACAAGCTCAGGGCTCCCTCTGATTCTGCGCTATGATGAGTTGTGTAATTATTTCATTATATATCACAATGTAATAATAATGGAAATAAAGTGCGTGATAAGTGTAATGTGCTTGAATCACCCTCCAACCACCCCCCAGGACTGTGGAAAAACACTGTCTTCCATGAAACCGATCGCTGGTGTGAAAAATGTTGGGGACCACTGGCTTAAGGCAACACAAATCTAGTCTCCTAAATTCTGGAGGTCAGAAACTTGAAATGACTCTTAGAGGGAAAAAAGTCAAGGAATCAGCAGGGCTGGTTCCTTCTGTGGGCTCCAGGGGGCAGCCTGTTCCTTGATCGTCTGGCTTCCACAGCTGCTCACATTCCCTGGCTCATGGCTGCATCTCTCAAGTTCTGTTCTTATCATCCCTCTGCTGCCTTCTCGTTTGCAGTCCGGTCTCCCTCTGCGAAGAGTGCTTGTGATTATATTGAGGGTCTTGCAGGATAATCCAGAATAATCTCTCCATCTCAAAAATCCCTAGTTTCTCCGAAGCTGCAAAGCCCCCTTCATTGCATAAGGTGATGTTCACTGATTTGGGTGATTAGGTTGTAAGTATTTTTGGGGTCTTCCCTCAGCCTACCTTGGGGAAAGACTGATGCAGCCTGAGGTGGAGGACCACGGACATCAGCTGCTCCTGTGGAGGGGAGCACAGGGTCAGGGAAGCCAGCACACTCTGTCTAACCTGACTTTACTCTGAGGTCTCTGAGACACTGTAGAGAAAGGCCCAGGGCTTGGAGAGGACAGGTCTGGGTTTGCTCCCCACTGTGTGGCCTTATATGAGTCAGTTTACCTTCCTGGATCTATTTTTTAAATCGGAAAAAAATGTATCTTACTGCCACAGCTACTGTAAAGATGAACAGTAACCTGTAAAAACCATTAGGCACCTCGCCTACACCCAGCAATAAACTCTCTACCTGGGCCTCCCACAGGCAGAGGAGACACACCCTTTCTTCTCTGGCTTCATTGTCTATAAATCACAATCATGGTGGCAGAGCAAGGGTGGGGCAAGACCTAGGCCCGGGTTCATATTTCTCTAAACTACAGAATCCTCTCCTTTGTCTCCTCTAGGTATGTTCGTTCCTTCCACATTCTAGGCTTTTCTTAGACCCAGAACGCATCTCCAGCATGGTGTTTAGGAGTGGGCTCTGGAGCCAGGCAGCTTTTGTTCAATTCACAGCTCTACCATTTACTGCCTGTTTGACCTGGTACGCTGCTTACCCTTGCTATGACTCAGTCTCCCCGCTGTGCATTCTGGGTAATGATGACAGCCAGCTCACGGGATCACTGTGAGGATTCAGCAAGTTAGCACCGTAAATGGGAAGGGTGTTTCAGACTCCCCCTATCACGGGCTCAGTGCACCCTGATTCTCCTACCCTCACTGACATCAGAGGAGATGACTAAATCATAACTAAGGCTGCCTAAATGAACCAACTTCCAGATCAGTTTATTATCAAAACACAGTATAAATGTTGTCTTTATGCTCAATAAACAGTTCCTCAGCTCTGCAAACTGAAATATCCCTTTCATTATGAAACCGAGAAGCCATCCATCCCGTGTCTTAAGTGGTATAAATAGACGGCGCGGCAGTCAGGGAGGGATAATGACACTGTTTATTTTCACCAGCTCAGGATGGGCTGACACCGTGTGCACGCCGGGGACCAGCGAGGCTCCTGGAAGGGAACTCGAAAATCTGTCATCCGCGCCAAGAACAAGGTGCGAGACATCTGTGTGCAGGCTGCTCTTGCCAGGCCTGGGGACGTCGGGAGGGATGTCAGGATTCCACCTGGCACCTCGAGGAGTTGGCCGGAGCTGAGCTGGGGGGAGTGACACTGGGGAGGGGCTGGGGAGCCCTGAGATGCTATGACATCACCTGCTTGGTGGAGATCTCTGCGGCTCCCCACATAGACCTCCAACCAGCCTCAGCTTTGGAATCAGCTACTCTGAGAGTCGTGGTAGGACTGGGCGCAGGGCGTGAGACTCTGGCCTGGTCAGGCTTTGGCATCCTGTGCCAAGGGTGCTGGGTAGGTCCTCAACTTCCTGGGCCCCCATTTTGCAGTGGGAGAATGAGGCCGGCCTTGCCCACTTTTGCAACGAGATGAAGAAAGTACAGGTGATTTCTTGTTTTTTGTTTTGTTTTGCTTTCAGTACTGGGGATTGTAACCAGGGCCTTTGCACTGTGCTATACCCCAGCCCTTTTTTATTTTTTATTTCAAGACAGGGTCTTGCCAAGTCATTAAGTTGCCCAGGCTGGACTCTGATTTGCCACCCTCCAGCCTCCGCCTCCCAGAGTGCTGGGATTACAGGTGTACAACAACACACCAAGCTGTACAGACGCTTTAAATATTCTGCTGAGCACAAACCCGTGCCCCAAGTTTCCAGAGAGAGGTGCTGGCTCCTGGGGTCCCACATCAGGTCTTCCGATCCTTCACTGTGGACTTTTTCTACCAGTGTATTCCTGCGGGTTAAGCATTGTCTCAGGAAAAGCAGGGCATATCTAAATGTGCACTGCACACCTCCCGTTTGGGGAAGAGGTGTGTGCTGTTCACACTGGAGGCTGCACAAGTGACTCCAACTGGGGTGGCGCAGCATGCAGCTTGCACAGCTGGATGTAGTGGCCCATCTGAAGTTCTCAGCTAGGGAACAAATGTGTTTTTAGGGACACGCTGACCCACTGACCCCTTATACAAATTAGTTTCTCACTTCCCTAGAAGATGGCAATTGGTAGCGATGAGGTGTAAGACATTATGTGGCAGTGGTATAGCAGGATAGGAAAGGTCCAAAATGTGGGACTCAGCATGGAGCAAGACTGTGTCCACAGTGTAAGCACCTGAAACAGGGAACAGGAGTAGGAAGAAATCTCAGCAGTGATGGCAAGCTGTTAGCTGATGGGAGCTTTTGCTGGAAGAAAATGTGAGCAGGTCAGCTAGCCCTTTTGAGACTTGGTGTTCTCATCTGTACAGTGGGCATAGCAGTGTCTTGGCCCCCTGACCCAGACTGGAGGGTCCCTGAGGGCTGCTCTGACCCTCCCATTCCCTCGGAGATGTGCTGGTGCCATCCTGACAGCAGAGCCGGTCCCTTCCCTGCTTTGTCCTGGGGGCTGCTGGGGCCTTCCCATGTTGGGATTCTGTTCCTAGCAGCGTGGGCAACTAGCCAGCTGTGGACAGCTGGGCCCACAGCCAGGGCTAGGGACAGGGATTTAGGGAGAAACTGAGGCCTCAGTCTGGGTCTGATCTGAAGCATGCGGAGGCCTGAGATGTGAAAGTGCACAAAGAGACAAACCATCCAGTGGAGCTCATCCTTGCCCCAGATCTGTGAGTGCCCAGGTGGGGAAAGAGCTCCAGATGCTTCAAGTGGGTTTGATGCAAGGAATTGGTTACTGGGGGCTCAAAGGGCAGAGGAGCAGAGGAAGATGGGAAGCTGCGCCTGGGCAGCCTGCTCTCCTGCTGGGCCCACAGCTGCCCAGCCTCCATCCCACCTCCCTCTTGCAGAGGCCTCCTATTGGCTGAACCCAACAGGAAGCCAGCAGCAAGACAGCCTGGGAAGTGTAGTCCTGAGTCATGCCAGGTGGGGATGAGGAGAGCAAGTTGCCGCTCTGGGCACTGTGTCCTCTGAATTCCAGAGCTGGATGGGTGAGGATATGCTGTCTTATTTAAGGTTAATTTGGGGTCATCTCAACCCCCTTTGAGGGAGGTAGGGTGAGGTCAGTTTTATAAATGAAGTTCAGAGAGGTTAAGCAAAATGCCAGGGTTCCCACAGCTGGCAAGTAAAAGTGTGAGATCCGGACCCCAAGCCTTTGCTCCTGCTCTCTTGGGGAAATTATGGGTCAGAGTTCAGCTGAGCTATGGCAGCCAGTGTCAGGGGGCTGCTGAACACAGAAGCAGTGGAGGCGCCACTGTCTTCAGGCGACGGGAAGAGGGCTACTGTCTTGTGGCCTAGGGTTGGGTTTCAGGAGATGCACTGATGACCGCCCACCAAGCTGAGGCCGTGGAGCACGGCAAGGGTAGCCCTGGCCACCAAGGTCAGAACCCACCAGCTTCAGAGGGAGTGCTGTGGGGACCCAGCTCCTGGTCCCACAATGGACACTGTGGTGTTTATGTGGCTTCACTGGAGCACTGAGCCACGGGGTCCCACACAACCACTGCTATGGGCCACAGGGGTCGTGGGACAATCAGTGTGGGAGGAAGGAGGATAGAGCACAATTCAGAGATTGAGGCTGGAGTCCCAGCTCTGTCCCCTCCTTCCTGAATTCCCTCAGGCAGATCAAAGTCACTTCTGGTTTGGGGCCTGGTGATCCTGCCTTGAAAGTACAGTGTGGCCACAAGTGTCACCTGTAAGGACCACGGCAGACCCTTTGACGAGAGCCGTGGTTACCTAGTGGCTGCCCTGTCCCTCTGTCTTTCTTGTTTTACCAACATCTTATATCTACATGTGCCACGTCTCTGAGTCCCAGTGTTACCTGATGGAGGGCCCCATGGGGCTTCTTTCCAGATCCTTGGTGTCCCAAAGAATTGGATAAGACGCATAGAAAAGGCAGCAAAAGCGTACACTCACCGAAGTCAGAGAAGAAGTGCTCTCTGCAGGAAAAGAGCAGCCTTGAGGCTAAGGGAAAGGGGTCTTTTGTATCCCAAATCCCCAGCTGATCTCTCTTTATGTAAATAAGGCAGTGGGAAACACTTACTTGGCAGGTATATAAACTGTCCTATCAAAACACTGGCTTGGCTTCCTTTCCATGTAAATCAGGGATCAGGAACTATGTTTTTTGATTGGCTGTGTCCATATGCAAATGAAGGATTGAAAGGAGGATCTTCGGATTGGTCCTGTGAATAGCAACAGATTCAAAGGAAGATTGAAAGTAGCAAGTCTCTGATTAGTCCAAAAGAGCACTTTTCTGATTGGTTTTATGTACAGTGATGACGGTGCCATTGTACTGGGAATGTCCTTCCCCCTGTTGCCCTGTCTTACCAGCTTGGTCTTCTCAGTTTCCTGTCAGCTGAATGACCTCCTTGTAACCTCTCAGGGGCCGCTGGGCTGAAGTCTGTGCCATCCCCGGCAATGGGGAGTCTGGGGACTCCTGACTCCTTCCGGTGCCCTTCATACCAAAGCATGCTGGGAAAGGATTGCTCCTAGGAAGACTTTCTTTGGGGGACTGGTACAGTCAACAAACCTCGGTGGGATTGTTTGGGAGAAGGAACTTCTGCCACTGATCTAGAATCAGAATTATGACTACATTCCCAGGCCTCCTCCAAAGGTAGAACAAACTGTTTAAGTAGATTTCGGCCAATAAAATGGTCAAAGGACCTGACATAAATCCTTTGTCCCTTTCTGTTTGTCTTCTTTCTTCCCACTTCATGGATTCTGAGTGTAGTAACTGGAGCACAAGCTAGCCATATTAGACCATGAGGCATTGCATTAAAGATGGCAGAAGAGTGAGATGGAAAGGCTAGGAGTCTGGTGACTTTGTATCTTTTATGTGACGCTAAAGCAAAAACTTATATCTCTTTTAAACCATTGTTATTTTAGCATTTGAATATTCATGGTTGCATTCGATGTTCATTAATAGAGTGTTCTCCAAACGTGGAGTGCTTTTCACCTTTTCCATTCCTTTCATTTGTTCCTGGGGCTTTCTGTGATTGTGCTCAGCCCCCTTTCCTGGATTCTCAGAACACTGTCCCTGTGAGTCCCTGAGGGCCACCCACCAATCTGGCCTTGGTACCATTATTCTCTGTTTCTTTTGTTCATCTCGGTATCTTTGGTATCTTACCATATTATTGCTTTTATTTTCTCATATAGCTGAAATCTGTGGTCTCCTTTAGTGCAGAGCTGGGAGCTATAGTCTCCTTACCATGTCAACTACTAGGCTCTGGGGATGTAAAGGTGAACAAAACAAAATCACAGTCCTTGCCTTATAGGATTAAGGGTTCAGCAGAGGTAAACAGGCTTTCAACAAATAAACAAATGACTGTCTAATTACAAAATGCAGTGAGCGCCAAGAGGAAAAATACCAAGGGCCTCCAGCTTAGGTTGGATGCTCAGAGAAGACCTCTTTGAAGAAAGTGCTAGCAATTTGCAGTTGCAAACTCAAGGTGATGAGAGCAGGCAGGTAAAGAGGAAACAGTACTCTTGCCAAAGAGTTGCAGCATGGGCAAAGGTCCTGGATACCCAAGATCATGAACGAGGATGGAAGGTGAGGGGGGAAAATGGAAGAAGAGATCAGAAAGCAAGCTGGAAGCCAGATCACCCAGGACCACATGGGCATGGCAAGGAATCTGGATGAGAAGGTTTATGCACCAAGATGGTCTATTAGGGTCAAATTCTCCTGCCTGTACCTGACAGTGGCTTAAACAGGCTTGGAAGAAGGATGTCCAGGGCTCCCATGAGGCTTCAGAATGCCATCAGCCACCCAGGAGCCACCATGCTTGTCATGTGACCCAACATGGCTATTGGAGCTCCAGTAACATCCAGAACCAGGAACCAGAAAGAAGGTGAGCAAGGCCTCTTGGCTGACCCAGCCCCTGTAAAAGGTTTCCCAGTCTCTGCTGAGATGCTTCTGCTGACATCTCATTGGCCACTGTGGCTGCAGAGGATGCGGGGAAATGTAGTCTTTTATCTGCACACAGTCTCACCTCATAGAAATTGGCTTCTTATGGTAAGAAGGACTGGAGTAAAAATATGTAGTCAGGAATACGGAGTCCTCTCCAGAACTGGGCTCCAGGAGGCATTTGTTAAAGTCCCACCCGTGTAAGGTTGAGGGAAAGAAGCCAGGTGTGATGGATCACTCTATGGGTCCAGGAAAACCGATCTCTAGGGATGAAAATCAAACCAGAGGCTACTCACAGGGTGAGCACAGGTCTCAGAGAACTTTCTGGACAGCTGGGAATGTTGTAGTACTTCATTTGGTTGGCAGTTATGGGATGGAGACTCATTAAAATGTAGCAAGGGATCTACCTGACATATATATTCCTTACTGCGTACACACTACACTCTGATATGTTTTTAGAAGTATGTTCATTCCAAGATTTATGTCTCCTGGAAATTAATCAGAACACACACACACGGACACACACACACACACACACAGACATACACACACTTTTTCTTTTTGTATTTGTTCACTTGGTAGAAGTCTCTGGCATTAAGGCAGTTATCAAGTTTACTATGTCCCTTTTATAAGGCCCCCTTCAGGGCCTCTTTTCTGCAAAATTTTCTCTGCTCCCCTGAGCTGGGCACTCCTTCTCTCTCTCCTAGGATGTCCCCAGGTCTCTGTCCCTCACTAACACAGCAGACTTTGTCTCTGCCTTGAATGAGCCCCACACTCTTTAGCCTTAGCCCAATGCCTGGCACATGTTTGTTGAATGAATAGATGGCTTTATGATCTAAGCACTGCCCATGCCAACCCTTTATTCATCTCATGTTCTGGAGGTGGAAAGATAATGACCCCAGAGCCCTGTGCACTAGACAACCTGTCCTTGGACATGGCCAAAGCTTTGCAGGAACAAAAGCAGCAGGGAGAAGCAGGATATGGTTTTGTGGTAACACAGCCCTGGAAGTGACCTGGGGCAGCCGGATGCTGCATGTCCGCTGCTGGCTGGGAATGGCTGGAGAGGGGAGAGGCGGTGGAAGGAATGGGAGTATGTGCACGCGGGTCTGAGGGCTGAGTGATGGCTAGGAGTGGGCATGGGGAGCAGTAAGTGCAAGGCCACAGCGCGGTCCTCCTCGGGTGTTGCTATCTGTCTGTCCAGGTGAGCAAGATGCGGGGCCAGGCAGGCTGGCCTGCAGGGAAGCCAACCCCCTCCCTCTCTTCTCCCTCCTCTCTACTTCTCACAAAGTGGTCCTGAAATGACACTAGGAGCAGCTGCTTAAGCAATTTTGCCAATTAATGGGTCTCTGAAATTAAACCGCCTACACAGTCTGCATGAGCCTTCTCCAGGAGGGACGGCGGCAATTGTCTTCATGATAATCAGGCCTGACTTGCCTTCACACACATTAATACAAAAGCAAAGGCACCGGGAGAGATGCCCTTTCGTGGGGAATATCGACAATATCGTAATGAGGCTTGGGGAGAAGGATGCTGAGGCGTGGTTCTGCATGCTCAAATCCCTTTCCCTCCACTGGTGAGGGCTGGCTGGGCTGCAGGCAGCTGGGCAGACAGTAAAGGAATATCAATGCCTGCCCTGAGCTAGGCAGGCTGGACAGCCTGGGGAGTGCACAGCAAAGGGCAGGACGTGCTTTGGAAGAGCAATCAGGAGGACCTCTCGGGGCGGTGGCCTGGGTGGTGGCAGCAGGAGGAACAAGCCAGTGAGTGCCCTCGACAAGAGCCAAAGCACACTGGCCCTGGCTGGCCTTCTCCCCCGGCCAGCAGGGCCTCAGAACCTCCTCAACACAGCGACTCTTTGGCTCCTCCCAGAGGGAATCTGCCATCAAAGCTCAGAGTACCTACAAGTTTGCTTTGGGCATCTTCCTGTCTCCTTTGCGCTACACGCTTTCCACCACGCACATTCGGCCAGGCGTTCCCCCAATGGGCATTGGTTTTTTCCGAGGATCAAAGACTTAGAGGCAAAATTCTAAACGTGAAAATTCAAGAGAGGTGTGCAGATGTAGGACCACAGAGTTACCTAGGTCCTTAGAAGAGGAGGACACTTCCAGCTCTCTGGTATCTACAAAGTCCTAGCCATCGCGAATGCTTTCACCTGCTACTTTGCTTAGCCCTTGTGTCAATCCCCCATTTTGCACATAGAGCACCCGAGGCTTAGGGAGGCCACGTAGCTGGCCCCAGGCGACAGCAAAGAAGCAGCAGAGCTGGGATTGGAACCCAAACCTGTACACTTCCCACCACACTGATCTATTCTGGGTCCTGTTGAGTTGGTGCTGGAGAATTTAGCGGAGCAGACAAAGTTCTCCGCCTGCTGTGTGTCTCAGTTGCCTGGATTCTGAGAGTGGGGGAAAACGGGAAGGTGGAGGAAAGGGCATGGAAGGAGCAGGCTGCAGCCTCGTCGACCTGATTGAAGCAGGAGTTCAGCCCTTCCTCTGTACCGTCAGTCTGTGCTGGCTCCAGGAGCTCTGCAGAGCATTTCACTACCTCGGCGTCCCTGGGAGCTTCCTGCAGCTGTGGCGCTGCCACGGGCCAGTCCCTTGATGTGCCCTTTACGGATTAGCTCTGACACTCACAGCTATTAAGCTCATGCAGTCCTCCGGTGTCCCAGTGAGGACAGAGAAGCCAGCCCGCCCGCCAGGAGCCACCCCAGTGTACATCGTCCAGTCCAGGGGTTGCTGAGAAAGGTGGGCTCTGTTACCTGGCGGGGGACCATGTTTGCCTACCCACAGTGGTGTCCTCTGCCCTTCCCTGGAGGTGCCCAGCTGTGGCACCAGCCCCCAGGGACAGGGCTTTTTATTTAAATGGCCCTGGCTCTTAACTGGGAGTGCCGCAAATCAGCTCTTTGAGAGTTGCATCCCCCCCCCATCTCTTTCTCTCTCTCTCTCTCACTCACAAAACTTTTGGCAGGGTAATTATTTTCGGAAGTAGGATACTTGCTTAAACCCTCAAATAATGCAAGACCGTATACGATTGTGCCAAACCTATGCTAAATATAGCACATCACCAACCATAGCTAAATGGCATCACTTTTTTTCCCCTCTGGGGAAAAAGCCTATTTGTTTCTTTCTTCTGTCTGTGATTGTGTGTATACATTTACTGTAGAGGGGAGGTGTTTGGTACTGCTTGGTTTTTGCTGCAGTGAGTTTAAACCCAGCATACATGCACACACCCAGTTCTGACAGGGCCACACTGGGCTCAGAGGCGAACCAGGGGCTGGGATTTGAGGACTTGGACACCCACACTGACTGGGTCTTTTCCCACTTCTCTGGCTGTAAGGCAGATACCCCCGTTCTTCATTAATTAACTTCATTAATTAACTTCCACCATGTAGGTCCTGGTGGGAGCTTCCCCTCATTTAAACTGCAACCTCAGGGAATAGGTACTCTTAGTAACTGAGTTGGGAGAAACTGAGGCAGCCAAGAGCATCTGTGAGGAGTCACCCATTATTCTCCTTCTTCAGCTTCTCCAGTGACAATGATGCCTTGGTGATGTTCCCGGTAGTATAGATGCCCAGACGGGGTGGCAAACAGACTCACTCCTATACACAGGACACCAGTGACCCTAACTTCTTTGCTCAGTCCTAAAATAGGCAGAGATGGCTGTAGCAGAGATGATCAGCAGTGTAAAAGATGTGCACGTTCCCCATTTCATGGGGGGCTCAGCCTCCCCACTGCTCAGCCAGGGACTACATCTCCCAGGATCCTCTGCAACATCTCAGGCCCTGTGACTTGTACCCACCAAATGGAGAGGAGTCGACCAGGATTTTAGGCCACAGTGCCTTTGCTTCACCTTCCTCCCTTATCAGCTAGTGGATATGGAGAACTCTGAAGCCTTAAAGTAGACAGAGCCACCAGATAGGTGGAACCCAGGTCCCAGAATCATCATGTGGAGGCAAACTGCCCATCAATGAGAAACACTCCCAGGGAGGAGGAAATAAGCAAATAAATATACATTGGGTTAAACCCCTGATGATTTCAACTTTGACAGACTTAGCACTGGCCTCACCTAAACATGACCCATGGCCAGTACAGTGCCTAAGATTCCTAAAGGCTTTGTCCTCACTTATATTTGACCAGGACACACTGTCCAGGGGACCCCAAGAAATCCACCCTGGACTCCTAAAGCCTCAGTCCCAGGAGGGGACATGTGCCATGTTGATTTTGTCCTCATTTATAGATGCTGTGGTAGAGCCCTAGAGAAAGCAGCAACGTGTCTGAGGTATTATCATGAGTCCCCGTCTGGAGCTCAGGAGGTAAAGGCAGGAGGGCAGTCGGCACTGTCCAGCCGCAGGAGGGTGTGATGCTGCATGCCCGAGAACAGAGGCAGGATGTGACAATGCTTCTGTGCAGGTGTCTGGAGGTCTCTGTGTGTTTCCCACCATGCAGTGTCCCCCTCCCTGTGCCTTTCTCTCCCGACAGCCCTGGGGAGTGGGCCGGGCTGGGCTTCTCCAAACGAGACTCAGAGGGGGGACCCCCGGGAGGGAACCCGCTTTCGGGCCCTGCCCTGGGCTCCAAGGACCACGCTGTCTCCAGCAGCCAAAGTGCTGGGAGAAACCTGGGCCCTGAGACATAAAGGCAGCAAACGCAATGTTTTATTAGTGCTCCAGACGTTTATTTCCCGAGTTAACAACAATAATAAACTCGTTTACGGCTGTGAGTTTCATTGCCTTCCCCATAGGGCGCCCACCTGCTGCCGCCTGCCGTTCAGCGCGTGTGCGGCTCAGAGCGTAGAGGGCATCCTGGCAGCTGGCACAGGTGGGCACCGCCTCTCAGCAGCTGGGTGGTGGGCAGGTCCCCTGGGCAGGACCTCGATATACTTCTTCTGGCTCAGATCATTTATCTGCCTGAAGCCAAAATAATGGCAGGGTACAGCTAACCTTCACACAGGGCAGGAATTCCAGTGCAGGCGTTTAGGCCAAAGTCATTTCCAGGCCTGGTAAGCATCTCCCTAGCACCCTGCCCAGCAGCCTTGTTGCCTCCCCTAGTTCTGGCCTGGCCCTCACTCTCCCTCCAGGGACAAGCACCTGGGAGCCTGCGGCCTTTATCGCCCAGTCGAGCTTGGGAGAGCAGTCAGTCTCTATTTGTCCTTTTCTGGTCTCACTGTGGCTGTGGTGGTCCCTGGTCCCCTTCCTCTTAATGTCGGTGACATGGGCTTTGGTAACAGAGCAGGTGTTGCTCCAGGCCCTTGTACTGTCCATCCTGTGACTCTTCTCTGGACCAGGAGCTAAAGTGGATGGAGGGAGAACAGAGATGCATGAGAGGGATGCTATGAACTGATGAAGATAAGACTCTCCTTGTGTTGTTGTTTTTTAAAAATTCACTGAAAATAACCATCCTCCTGTGGTGCGAACTCCCGCCTGGGTTGTAATTGCTCCTTTGTGCCTTATCCTCCAACTCGATGCAGTTTCCTTTTCCTGATACTTCTGCACATGAGGTTTTGAAAAGTTCTGGAGTTCTCTCTGAGCAGGCTGGGGCAGAGGGCAGGACAGATGAGGGGCAGAGGGAGGGCCTTCACAATCTCCCCACGCACGGAATCCCCAGGAGGCCAGGTGCACAGCTGGCCACTGATTGCGAGGTCTGGCATGGGGCCGGAGGCCGTGCATCCCCGGGGATGCTGATACTGTTGGTCCCCGGACCACATTTTGACCCCTTCACCCAGGGTTCATGTTGACGAACCCAGAGCTCTGGGGTTCGTTAGAGCCAAGTTCAAATCCAAGTCTGTGGCAGGTTATGCAGAACTCTGAGCGCACGATCACACACACACCTCATCACGGGAAAGGTGCAAATGATTGTGAGCTGGGTACCGGGCTGGGTTCTTGGTCTGGAGTCTTCTTTTCATCCAATAACACAGAAAGAGTTTGACGTTTTGAAGGGTTCCACTTCACAGAGGCAGAAATGGAGACTCGGGAGTTAGCAAAGGTCCCAAATTCACAGTGCTTTCTGCAGGTGGAGTGGCAGAGATTTAGGTGAGGTCTGACTGGAGCACTCATGGACCTGAGAGAGCACCCCTGGGTCACTAGGGTGGGTTGGGGGACTCATTACAGGATGCACATGAAACACCCAGCATCAGGCCTGGCAATGCTACTCCGGCTCACACAGGACCCTGGAGGAGGCCAGGTGGGGAGCGGGGAGAGACAGGGCTGGGCTCTCTGACGTCTCGGCTTCCAAGGTAGATCCTGCCAGGGAGGCAAGAAGCACAAAGTGGTGGGTGAAGCGCCCAGGGACAAAGCAAAAAGAAGCAGCCTCGGCTCTGCCTGCCCCCAGGTCTAGGTCGGGGTGGGAGGCCCATGGTCTATTTCTGACACGCAGAGAAGGGGTTAGCCCACTGCCATGGCTGGACCAGATTGCCCGGTCTGTGAGATGCCCTCTGTGAAGGGAGAGCATTTGGACAGACGCCCCACTGCGAATCTCAGGGACTCTGGGGTGCCCTTCGAGAGCTCCCAAGGGAGACGCAAGGCCTTGCCCTCCCCATCCCTGGTAGTCGACTATGACCAACTGCATAGTGATTCTGTTTTAGTATATGTGCTGCTCAAGTGAGCACAGTGTAGTGATTCTGAAGTATTTTCCATAGAAATAATTATCCGGTCACAGAACCAGCCCAGATACAGAGACAGAATCCTATGAGGGGTTTTTGTTTTTCTTTTTTGCAGTATTGAGGACTGAACCCAGGGTCTTTGGACTGAGCTATACCCGTCAGCCCTTTTTAAAATTTTTTTTTATTTTGAGACAGCGTCTCACTAAGTCAGAAGTTGCCCAGGCTGACCTGGAACTTGCAGTCCTCCTGCCTCAGCCTCCCAGAGTGCTGGGATTACAGGTGTGCACCACCACACTTGGCTTTTGTTTTTGGATACTGTTTTTTTTTTCCTCCTCTGCTTTACTAAAATACAACTACCCCTGTGCTTGCCCTACACCTCCATTACTGCCATTGTCATGCAAAGGAAGCCCACTCACACATACTCTAAGATAGGGGAGTAGGCACAACTTGTAAGCAGAGAAGGATCAAGGATCGGACACAGCCACCACACCCTGCGAGCTGTTCAGGCAGGTGCCCGCGCCCACCACGGGAAGACTCGCCCCTCCATTGCACCCCACCTTGTTAGTGGAGAGAGGTGCAGGGCATGTCTAGTCAACCATAGGAAAGCAGACGCTTCCTGGTGAGGAAGGGGCTTTGCTGCTGAGGTGGTGTTCGGGTCTCCCTGTGGGGCTGCTGTTTTGGAGATGAGTCTGCATGGCCATCCAGATTTGCTGTCCTGAACCACGGCCATCAGTATAGAGAAGCCCCTATCCCCTTCCCAGACGGCCTTTTCTTTTAACCCCACAAGGCCTTCCTCATTGACCACCTTGCAAGGAGGGACGAGGGGCACCCACTGAACAAGTCCCGTGGCAGGAGCATCAATCCTGACCTTCCTAGGCTGAGCGACCTGGGGGCTATCGGTCATTGTGTCTGCTGCCTGTCACAGCGCTGCCTTCCTCCTCCTTCCTCCTCCTCCTCACTGCCCCAAAGCACATATACCACTGAGCATTTTTAATCAGAAGAAATTAAAAAACACTACTTTGAAAATGTCACTGCTCCTTTGGACACTGTGAGAGTCAGGCAAGGTGTCACTAATCAGGGGAAAGTGTAGTCGTCAGCTAAAGAACGACCAGACTGCAGCTGGGACAGAGTAGAGCAGGGCAGAGGTTTCCATTAGGCACACACACTGGCTGTGTCACCCAAGTGGGTCATGTAAGTCTCTGTGTCCTTGGATCTGTATGAAGGGGACAAAGACAAGACCTCTCCTGATGTCTACACAAGTGATGTGAGACAAGAGCCTAGCATGGTATAGATGTTTGTGTGGTGTCAGTGGAGAGAAAAAAATGTAGGTAATAATTCTCCTCTGTATTGAATAGGATTTCACTGTTTTCAAAGCATTTTTGAATGCATTGCAAGGCTGAGTGCCAATTATTACTGGCTTCCTAAATGGAGAGAGAAGGCTTGGTCCACCTGACTGTGGGGACTGGGGCTTCTGGTCCTCCAGGGATCTTGCCCCGGGATTCTGATTACTGGCATTCTGAAGTTCTGGTTCTATCAGGAACAGAGTTTGAATTAAACACCGATTGCTCTTTAATAACCTTGGAAACCCTTTGCGACAAATGTATGGACCAAACCAGCCCAGGTAACTCACTTTCCCTTCTTCCAAAATTGAATTCTTCAGGATTCACACCCTGGGGGAGTGGAGTGTTTCCTTGGCAACAGATGACTAATTTAGAAGTCCCTGTGAACAGGTGGGAGACAGGAAGGGACAAAAGAAGCAACATGGGCAGGTGCCAAGTTGAAACAACAGGCTTTTGACAGACTCTGGGGTGCACACTGGAGGGAGGCCAGGCAGGGAGAGATCTCGGCTAAGGGAGCCCAATGTGATAAATCGGGCAGCTGGCCAGATAAGGGCTTCCAGAAGGTGGGTTTGGCAAGTAGGTCAAACTAAGGAAAGTTGTGCTGATCAGGACCCCACCCCAGATTCATGACCTCAGTTCCCAGCCAGCGCTCTGCGGGCCACACGGTCTTGATCCCAGGCTTTCTCTGGTTTTCTTCCTGGGACGTCTGCTCCAGCCGCTCTCCAGCCACTTCTGGTGTCTTATTATGTATAGTTCCCCTTACACAAGTCTCTCTGTGTGGATTCTGCCTGTCCTGCCAAGGCCTAGCTCAGAGCCTGTCTCTGTAGCTTCTTGATTCCACCAGCACAGGGTGTGCTCTCTCTCACCGTCCTCATCAACCACCGCTGCCAGCTGAGTTCACTGTACTCCCAGAGACCGAGACCGCAGCCCTCAGATAGACTTGAGGATCGGGGTGGTGGGACTGAAATCACGAACTCTACGTTGCTTCATCCAGTGAGCTGACTGGAGGCACAAAGATTCTCAGCCTGCAGGTTCATCAGAGCCACCAAGGGAGCCTTAAACAATGCTGAAGCCTGACCCTGCCCTGGATCACTGAAACCAAACAATGGTGGGACAGCTAAGTCATTGCAACTGCTCCCCGGGTGATTCTGATGCGCTCTGAAGACAGGAACCACAGCGTTCGCCATTTCTCGTGCTTAGCTGCGAAAGGGCCGTTTGAGAATAAAGCTGCTCCCTCATCATTCCAACGCTGTAAGGGTTCAATACATGGTAGCTATTGTTCTTTTGTTCTTTTTTCTTCTCTGCTCCTTCAGAAATGGAGAGAAATAATCCAAGACCTGATGTGGGCCTAAACTGGCCGAATACCCAGGGAGAGTTGCCAAGGATGGCAAACGCATATGTAGCCGCTCCTCTCTAACACGCTCTTGGCAGACATCGCTGATTGATTGCAGCACACGATTGAACCAGTGTCCTCACACTGTTCCATTGCTCCGGGCTTCAGGCGGCTCCCATCAGCTGGAGTTGGCATCCTAGTTGAAATGTATCTGCTCCCTCTGATAGACGAGCAGGGGTAGTGGTGTTGGCCCTGATCTTTTAGTTTTCCCCTAACTGTGCTGTGGGCTCCTCAGAGTCTCACCTGAGATGGAAAAAGCAATTCCAAGTTTGTTTAAAGTAAATTTGCTTATTCTTCTTTTCTCAGGAATCAGGTGCTCTTTCCTTTTGGCTCTTCTGATGACCTAGGACAAGGAGGGTTGGACAGCAAGGAGCATAGCATCAGATGAAGATGCCTGCGTGCCTTTAACAAAGCTGATTATGTCGTTGATTTTCCCACCTCTTAAGCATGTTCTGAAAGCCATCAAACCAGATTCCTTCTCTGAGTACATGGAATTCCTCATGACCTTTCTTCCTCAAGGCCAGACTAGTGGGGTGAACAGGCTTGATAGTGGGATGAACAACCTTAGCTCCACTGTTCAAACTGTGTTCCAAATGCCCTTGATTATTCTGGCCCTGACATTCAAGGTTCCATACCCAGCCTAACTTTCCAGCCTGACCTCCTTCGGCACCCACCAGGTTCTGCCACACCATTCCTGAGTTCTCCTGAATATTCGAGTCTTCCTTCTTTTTGCCAGCTCTTGAAATGTCTTTGCTTTCATTTCTGTCTGCCTAGTTCTACCTACTTGTAGAGACCCACATGTAAATACCTACTGAAGCTTGGTGTCGCATACTGCCCTGGATCTCTCTTTTCCATGATCTCCTATTGTGATCAAGGTGTCTTATTTTAGCCAAGACAAGCACATGACTATAGATGCTCCTCAACTTATGATGGGGTTACATCCTGACAAAGCCCATCGTAAGTTTAAAATATTATAAGTTAAAAAATGGACTTAATGCACTAACCCAGCAAACAGAATAGCTTAGCAAAACAACTCACAATATGGATTGCTTTCTTTCATGATTATGTGGCTGACTAGGAGTTACACCTCACTAACTACACTGACCAGTATTATGAGAGAGTACTGTAGTGCATATCAGTAGCCTAGGAAAACATCAAAATTCAAAGTATGGTTTCTGCTAAATGTACACTGCTTTCACACCATGGTGAAGTTTAAAAATTGTTAAGTGAAACCATCATAAGGCAGGGGTAGCCTGTACCTTTTTTTTTTTCTTTCTTTCTTTTTTTTTTTTTTTTTTGGTGCTGGAGATCGAATTCAGGGCCTTGTTCCACCACTTGAGATAAATTCTCCAACCCTACCTGTATTTCTTAAGCTTCTACCAAGGGCCAGGCACTGTCCTAGATAGCAGCTCTGTGAATCTGATTTTATTTAATCTTACCAGTATTTTTATTTCTTAGATCTCATCATCTTCATTTCAGTAACTTTGCCAGGGCAGTCATTATCTAAGGTAACAGAGTTTCTAGGTGACAGTCCACATCTTCCCTGTCTTTCCAGGCTCTGTTCTTTCTTCCATCTTCCTCTATTTCAACAGGAGAATTTCCCCTTGTCCACCTTGTACATAGGATTTGGACTCAGACAAGCTATATTCATGGCCCAGGCCACCTATTTTGTTACTCTGTTCTTTGGGTAATTTACTTGCCTGTCTTGTTTCTGAAATAATCCCCACCCAGCCTAGTCAACAGATCAGAGGTCTTCTCTGTTTGGGTATAAGCCTCTTGGGACGAGGCCTTGTTATACTCATCTTTGTACCTTGTAGTACTTGGCTGGCACTGGGCCTATCCCAGTAAACACTCATACAGCCTTGTAATTCAGGGAAACAAAATGAAATTGAGTGAGTTGACAGGCCAGGGAAAAAATCCAAACACTTAAAATTTGGGTCCAGAATTGATTGCTCCCAACAACATCACCTGGATAGGATTTTGGTCACACTCCCTTGTAACTGGTTCTCTGTTTGCTTTGTTTAGCAAATTCCTTCACAGAGAGACAGGGAGGGAGTCTGGGAAGGCAGGGGAAGGGTGTGGGAAGACGCTGGAATCTGAGAAGGAGCTCAGATTGTTGGTTGAACATATTGCTGTCTGTGTGGAAAATGTTCACAGCAGTTACAACTTTGGATGAATATGCATTAGCGGCGGTGCTGCAATTGGCCCGCGTGCGCCACGCTACACTTGGAGACTTGGCAAGATGGGTAATTATCTCCACATTATGTGCCTTGTCTCTTTCTCTTCTTAATTAAGTAACTAATCTGGTGGAGGAGAGCTCTGTTTGTGTTTGTTTGGCAGGTGCAGCCTCGTGACAGTTGTCTGGAGAAGTTTCTTGGAAATTTATGAGACTTTCAAAAAACAAACTGCTCGGAGCTGAGCCGACCTGCTGGAGACCGGGAGAATCAGAGGCTGGTCTGTCCTGGAGCCTGACAATGTGACAGCCCCTGGTCCTTGCAGACAGAGTGGCTCCTGCTAGTGGGGCTCACCAGGGGCGCTGATCTTCTGGGTTGCCCCCAGGGTGGCAGGAGCAAATTGCTCCAAAGGACAAGTGTTCCTCTCCTCCTGGGAAGGAGGCAGGTCAGAGAACATAATTAGAATAACAATACATGATCCTTGCTACCTTGTTTCTCTCTACAGTTCTGTATTTGAGCAGACCCAGCCCTACCAAGCTCTTTGTAAAGGAATGTATTAAGCAGGCAAAGAGTTGGCCACTTATTGAATAACGATCACACCATTCACCGGCAAAGCCACTGACATAATGTGTGTGGCTGGGCTGGCTTGAATGAACCCAAGGTCCTTGTCCTGTGACCCATAGTGCAGCAGTGTGGTCACTCAGCAGGGTGCATGGACCATGACTCTGATGGCTCTTGCAGGCTGCAAAGTGATCAGTGTGGCCTGTTGCAGAGGGTGAAGGACAGTGCAGCTTCTTTTGGAGTCTATGGGTTAGTTGCAAGACAGGGGTGAGAATGAGCCAGGCCTGCTAATGGTAGGATACCACGGATCCAGGGAGGGCAAATGAAGCTGTTACCAAAGCAGTAGGAGTGGCCAGAGTGAATGTCACAGGCGTACCTATGGGCCCAGATAGTGCTGTCAGTCGCGGGGAGATTGCTCTAAACTAACCCAGGTGCACAATGCCGACAGAGGCAGCTGTGGGCTGCTGTGCTCAGCCAGCTGCATTAGCCCTAGGAGCCCTGGCTTTGACCCCTGAGTTCTGCCTTTTTATTGGAAATGAGGGGCTTGTCTTCTGTGTGTTTCTGTGCAGTATGTCCCCAATACATTCCAGTTCAATGAACTAAGCTCTCTTTAAGGGCCCATGCCAGGGAGATGGGGTGTGCTACAGAGAAGAAAGCTCCCTTAAAGTTCTGGACCCTCAGCCAGACCCTAATCCTCATGCTGCTGGGCAGGGATTTTGCAGATGGGATCGAGGTCCCTAATCACTTGATCGACAGACAGGGAGAGTATCAGGTGGAGCTAGCCTGACAGCACAGGCCCTTGGATGGCACAGGGTGAGTCCCCAGGTAATTGCAGAAGAGAAGGTCTGAGGTGTGCAGTGTGACAAGGTTTCCATAAATCATTTCTGACTTGGAGGTGAAGGAGTCCAGGGGCAAGAAAACAAAGACATTGGGGAATGGAGACATCGGTCCCAAAGCCACAAGAAATTATGTTCTGCCAACAGCAAGAATGAGCTTGAAAGTGGATTTTCCCCGAGGGCTTCCAGATGAGCACTCAGTTTGGCTGCCTGGTATCAGTTGTGCTGTATCCTGAGCAGGGAACCCGTCAACAGATTGCACTAGGCTCTGACTGATGGGACTGAGAACCTGTGGATAGGTGCTGTTGAAAGCTACTAAGTTTGTGCTAGCTGCTTGTGCATAACAGAAAATCAGTGCAGCTGTTAAGCCTCCCCACCTGACCTAGGAGAAAAGCTACATTAAGGGTCTCTGCTGTTTCTTCTACCATCTAAGCACATGGGCTCCAGTTCCTTCTTCTGTGAAAGTAGGGATAGGACTCAGTGTCCTTTGTGGTCCCTCATAGCATGCTCATTGCAACTGTGGCCCCAGATATTAAGTGAAGACTCACTTGGGATTCCCTACTTTCCTTTGCATAGCATCTTTGACTTCAAGGTCAAAGAAACCCTCCCCTGAGGCTGTTTCTGGACTGCCATGCTCTGCTCAAAGATCTTTCATGGATCTCTATTGCCTTTAAGAAAAAGGGAGGCCCTCCTCTCTCTACTACTCAGTGTGTACATGATTTGGGCCCAGACTAACTTTTGGCCATGGCCATGTGGATTCTACTGCGTCCTCGCATACCATATACCATCATGGGTGTCTGCTTCCATTCTCTCTACTCCACTGTCCATGCTTATCCATTCCTGTTACCGGCCTAAAAACTAAATGGATATATTTATGTCCCTGCTTTGGAGGCTGGAAGCCTGAGATCAGGGTGCTAGTTGGGTTGGATTTTCTAATTTTAGTATACGTGCTGCCGAAGCGAGCACTGGGTTGGATTTTCTGACGAGGACGCTCTTCTTGGTCTACCAAGGGTGACTTTCTTGTTGTCAGATCATCTTTCTGTTGTCTGTTCTTATAAGGGCTCTAACTTCAGTTGAGGCTCCATCCTCATGGTCTAACCATCCCCCAAAGGCACCGCCTCCAAATATCCCATTGAGATTAGGATTCAATGTGTGAATTTTGGAGAGACATCAACATTCAGTCTATAACAACTTCCCATCTTCCAAGATTTAGTTGAAGTCTACCCACTCCAGGAAGACTTCTGGGTATTTCTCCAGAAGTGGGCTTCACTTTGGTAGTAATGATAGTAATGGTAGTAAGAAATGCAGCTCAAATTAGGTTGAGAAAAACAAATGGACACTAGTTATCCATGGAAATGTGGAGTCTAAAATTAACCCAGATAAATCCAGGGCAGCAAACTATGTCTTCAGGAATTCGTGTCTCTCTTTCCCTCTCCTTTCGTCACTTCCTCCTGTGAATCAGCAGCCTTCTACATGTGGGGTAAAAAACTATGACTCCTGGTATCCCCAAGTCTGATTCCTAAGCTTGAAAATCGAAAGGAAGAGGTATCTTGTCTTCCCCAGCTTTTCTATATTAAGGATTGAAGAAGATTGAATGGTTCTGCTTGGACCATTTAGTCATCTTAGACAAATCCTTGCATCCAAATAGATCAGCACTACTCCGATTGGTCAGTGGGGTATCCATCTTGAGCCAATCCATTGCATTCGAGCAGTTAAATATTTCTCTGATTGGCCAGAGGGTCATCTGCCTGAACTTTGGTGGGAGGGACAGTGCTGTGACTGATAACCTTATCTGGACCACGTGGCCTGGGGAGGGTGTAGTTCTCCAAGGAATAAAAGGATGACTGGAATAAGCAAGAAAGATGAGACAAACAAGAAATGCCCATCCAGCCCTCACTTCATCCTGCTGTACACTACCGCTTAGCATCTCTCCATTCAGTTGTTCATGATCACACACTAACCTGCACAGGAGATACTATATGTACGTGGTTGAACTGAGTGGTTTCTCACACAACAGTTCATATGCAGAGACGTGTCCCCTCAGCTTGGTAAGAGCCAGTGGCCCCGATGGCTGGCTCAGCTTCTCCTCAACCCCTCCTGGATGCAGACCTCTGGGATCAGCAGGCCCTGTGTCCAGCCTACTGGCCTCGCTGAGAGGCTCGACTCTCCCTTCTCCTTGCTGCAGCAGGCTGTATGCGGGGGGACGGTCCAGGGCTCATGCCACCACATCCTCTCTCTTTCCATCTCCATCTCTTTCCTAAGCCTTAATGGTAAGCAGAGATGTGCTTTGTCCATTCACTAGGAGGACTCCACGAGCTGTGTCCTCCAGTCTTGGCAGTTAATATTTATTGGGGAATAAAAAGGAATTTAGAAAATTCTCTCTGAAGTCAGCATTTGGCTTACTAGCTATTGCTCTGATGCATAATCCCATTTTGTGTGTCAATAACTGAATATTGTCTCAATCTTTCATTCTGAATCTCTTTTGAAACAAAGTCTAATCTCCTTCCAAGCAGACAGTTCCCTAGAACGGACCAAGAAGGTCATTGTTCAAGAAGGCAAAGATAAAGCTCACCAAAAAATGAAAAACACCATCCAACCCTGCGTGAGCCGCTTATTTCCTTGGCCAGATTGCCTGCCTCCGTGGGGCACCCTACAGTACCTAGAACTGCACCCTTTGCCAAGTGAGAGGTGTCTCCTGGCTAGATAGAGCTGTGTTTCACAAGCAAAACTTGAATACTGTATTTCATTAGGACCCCATGCCACTCGCCCCATTAATTAATTCCTAACAGTTCTTGGTACCTGCTGGGTGCTGAGTACTGTACGGGCCCCGTAGGTAGGAAGATGGTTGTAGCTGGAGGGCATGCTGTTTGCTGCGACAGCACCCTCCTTACACTGGCTGAACTACGGGGGAATGGGGGATGTAAAATCCCCCAGGGCTCTTACCTACCTGTCCTGCTGCCCTTGAGGTTCTGGAAGGTGCTTGAATTGTTCTGTAGATCTCCCAGGCTCCATTTCTTTCACTCTTCCCCACTGATATCGAGCACGCAAAGACCTCTGTTTCTAGAATGTGCTTAATGTGTCATTGCTTGACCTGATCTATAAATATTGGTGCCCGTAGTGCCAACTCCTTGATGCATGATGGGGAGGCCTCCCTGGAAGTACAGTTCAGTTGAGCACCTGATTTATTTCTTGGGTTACAGATGAGTGAGAATTTTTAATGGAAGTCACTTCTTTAGTGACCCAGGAAATGTGGAAGGGACAGAAGCTCACTTAATCCTTTCCTCCTTGACTTTTTTGGGCCATAACTGGTCTGCACTTTATGGTTTCCACTCAAAGAGATGCCTGGGGATTGATTATGGTTTTGGGCAACTCACACAAGCCGAGTGTATGTTGTAGACCCGTTGTAGCTAAAATAAGCAAAAGAGGCAGCTGTAATTTTAGGACAGCAAATGGATGATTGCAAAGTGGTGTGGAAAGATGTTGTTTTTGAGGACAAAGGAAGGGTGAAAGTTTGCCAAAAGACTTTGCCAGAGATGACTCAACTCTGAGCCATTCGGTGTTGGAAAACAGTCTCAGCTTAGAGGGATAGAAGGGACTGCAAGCTTGCAGGATCAAATCTAATTCTAGGCCTGGATCTACCATCGACTAGCTGTGTGATCTTGGGAGAATCACTTTCCATCTCTGGATTTTGTTTCTGTGTTGGCAAAATAAGATTTTAGTCTTAATTCTAGGGTTCTCCACAATTCCATCTAGGGGCAAGATGATATGGTTTTGTGGTCCAGCTGAAATTTTCTTCCTTGATACTATTGCAGGTCTTCATGGTCTTCACATAGGCTCGTTGCCATGGAAATCATTCAGAAGACTGTCATCCCCTCCTCCCCCATACAGGGGATATGGCTCTGGAGTTGCTCTGGAGTGGGAGGTAGGGGATGACAGAGCTCTGCTTGATACTTGCCCCATGAATCTCTGGTTAAAGGCAATTTCTAGAGATGTGACTGAGTAGAGGAAGAAGGAAAGCTGGCCCACCCAAGAAAAGCAGGGACAGGATTTTGTAATGAATGTCTGGTTCGTGAGCTCTGTGAACTTGGCCAGCCTTTTCTGGACTCAGCCTCCTCATCCAGACAATGGGGAATCTCTTGGGAGCCCCTTCTTCACAGCTGCTCCCATACCATGCCATAATGGTGTGAGGCTGGACCTCTCCCTTGGAAACACCATAAAGACCTTGGCCTCCCCAGGGCTTGCAAACAGCAGGGAGTTCTGAAGGAGACTCAGACATCTCTCTGGGTGGCAGAAATCACAGTGTGGCCTTCAGGACCGACATGGGTGAGGACAGCTGGGAAATGCTGAGCATGGCCTCCTCTTCCCACCTCGTGCCTTCTCTGGAGGACTCTGGGTCTGGCTTTGATGACAGCTATTATCCCTTCCGTAATCCACTGGTCAGTCACAGTGGGAATTAGGAAACCAGAGTGGGTTTCAGAATGGCAAAAGATGAGTCAGGATGACAAATTTGCCAAGCACTGAGTGATGGTGTATTTTGAGTGCCCACTAATAAGAACCCCCATATTGGGCCCATTTCACATGTGATAAATAGTGATTATTTTTCATTCTTTGTGCTCCCAAAACCCAAACTGTCTTCCAAGGATGAGTCTTGAAAGACCTCTTGCAAAGACCTCCTTTTGCCTCCTTGGTCACAGGCAAAACCTTGCCTTCTGCCTCAGAAAGTATGTGGAGCAACTGCTTCCTCCCTAGGTATACCGGCGTCTTTAGGGTATGGACAGATGGTCCAGGCCCTGTCAGCCAAACACATTCCTGCCTGGACCCGGAATCATGAGCAAATAACCAAAGACAAAGAGACCGTTTGAGGGGACTCTTGGCAGTGTGACAGCAGTGGACATGGGATAAGTATCCTCGCACATCTCTTCCTAGTGAGAGATCATTCTGTAGACTTTGGCTGCTTGCACTGACCTTGCCCGCATCCCACCCCCATTTTCCAAGCCTCATTCTTCAGATTCTCGTTAATTCTGAGAGCCCTTTCTGTTGTGATAACCGGAGCTGGTTTCCAACGTTTACAGCATGAACTGTGGCTGAAGCCATGCTCTTATCTTTTAATAACCCTGTGGGGAACTACGTAGCACAGACTCCTTGGTGCCATTGAAAATCTTGATCTTAGCCACTGTGATGACCAGTTCTGAGGAGGTTCATCGGCTTTTCTGTGGCTCTCCCTTCCTGCGTGGGGCTTCTCTGATGTCAAAGCAGTAAGTGTTTGTTTACAGGAATCCATATCTTTAATGGCCCACCATATGAGCCATGCTTGGAATAGCAAAGATTTAGGCTTTCCATGCAATGAATTCCGAGCGAGTAGTCGGTTAAAACTCTAGTATCAGTCAGCAGGGTCGAAGCCAAGTAACTATCCTAGGTAGGAAACAAACAAACAAAACAAAAAACCCAAAACAACACTCTAGTTTTAATGAAAAAATTATCTAAATAGAGCAGCAACCTTGCTAAGAAATCCCATCTCATTCCTTTCACGAGGAGACACAGAATAGTTGGTCTATCAAGGACAGGAGGGAAAGTATGCACATATTGTAATTAGCACATCAATGACCCATAATTTAGAAGGGCATTCTGAAATGCTACAGAATATTTGAACAGTTTTTCTCGCCCTTGCAAATCCTCAGTAGTTTTACTCATCTCTGTCTTTTTTTGCCTTGCTTGTATTTATGACTTGGGCTGACTTTTTTCAAAAACAGCCAGGGTGACGTCCTCATGGTGATGTTCCCGGATTCCTCAGTATTGCAGCCCCATCGGCAGCGCAGATCTCCTCCCCAAAGACATTGCTTTTGTTTTATTTTTCTCTTTCAAGAAACTGACATCTTAGCGCCTCATATCCATCTTAGTTTAAACAAATGTTTTGATTACATCCAAGAGAGAGACCAACAAAAGCTGTTGGGACTAAACTGACGCATTCGCTATTAGTTTTAGACAATTTGTTCTAATATTGTCTGGAATCATTCATTTATACACCCATACAGATTTGATTACTTTACTTGTTTCATTAATCTTTATTTGTTTAATCATCTGTTTAATCTGTTTAATCACTGGTTTAAGTGGAAAGATTACATGAAGATGTTTAGTGTTGGCTCCTACAGGCGTCCTGACATACAGCCCAGGATTCCTTTTGACTATTTATTATATTCTTTTATAGGGCTTCATGAGCCACTTTAAAGCCTATAGGATGCTTCAGGGAATTCAATAATTTAGTAGTTCTTCACCACTGAACATGATGTATTTTTAAAAATGTTATTTAAATAAGCAATATTTGTGGAATCGTTTGACTTCCATCCTGGGCTCGTGGTTCCTCCTCTCCCAACCAAATGCAATATTTAGGTTGGCACGGAGACCAGTCTTTAAGAAACTGGGAAGGGAGGGCGGGGAGGCTGGGTGTGTTCTCGGGGATGAGAGAGCGGTTCTTCTCTTTTAGCTTGTTTGTTCAGAGAGTCAGATTTGGTTCTTGTTTGAAAGCTGTGCCTGGGATCTGACACCACATCGGTAGTGCCAGGAATGTCATGATCCCCTATATCTGTCTGTGCTGGAGGAGTCCATTATGCATTGACCTCCAATCAGATCCGGGCGCAGGGTGTTAAATGCAGTGGCGATCTCTTGGGAGCCGCCCCTGAGCAGGAAGAGCTTCCTTTGCACCCACTGCATTTAATAAAATGATCACCATGTATCTGTGGTGATGGCTCTTTGTACTAGTCTCACTTATGCTGGGCGGGGGGGGGGCAATGAGTGTCAGCAGGTGTTATTTCAAGGAGACAGAGGGAGCGTCTCAGGTGACAGCAAGCTCCTGGGAAGACAGCGACACTACAGATAGCTTTACGGCCTGAGCCTGTCCTCTCTGTGAATGGAGACCCCACACCTGCCTCCTGACTCTACTCTGGTCAGCCGTCTGCCTCCACCCTCCCCAAATCCTCTCCACCTTCCAAGGCCCAGCTTAAGGGTCACCTTCCCTCCCTCACCCCAAGGTCATCCATGTACAGGTTGGTGCAAAATGAGAATTGGAACTCCCTACTTCTGAAATTAAAAGAATGTCCCACCTCAACCCACAACTTTCTTAACTCTTGGTCTCTTGTCACACAAAGCTGATATGAGGAAAGAAATGACACTGTTCTGTGCTATGTCGCCTTCCCAATTAAAGAGCATTGTTATGGCCTTCCGAGTATGCTGGTTTCATGCTGTACAGCCCTGTGGGGGTGGGGCAGAGTTGGTAACATGGCCATTTGTACCCACGGAGGGAATGAACCCGCTGGGGTCCCAAGCCCTCACCCTGAGTCCTCTCAGACGCAATCCTTGGGGAAGTCTGGCCCTCAACATACCTGAACATGTCTGACTTCACACCTCTGCTGTCACTAGGCACAAGACCTTGCCCAAGTTATTTAGTATCTTGGGCCCTTGTCTGTCATCCAACAGATGAGCATGAGCATGGCTCTCACCCCACAGTTTGCTATGAGCAAGAATGACAAGCAAGTGTGGGTGCCCACCCAGCCTAGTGCCTGGGCAGAGTGGTGCCAGAGCCAGCTGGTGAATGGGTACTGATCTCATGCAACGAGCTCTTCCGTGGCCCCTGTGCAGATGTCCCAGGAAGGGGGAAGGACAGTGGGCTTCCAGGGAAGTCAGCTCTAAAGGAGGAGAAGATTAGTGATCCTCATGTGTCCTGTGTCTGTCCCGGTGCCATCTGGAGGGTGGCTTGTGCCCTGTGTTTTTCCTGCAGCTGAATCTGTGCCAGCCCTGATAGGGGCTTGTTCTTGTCCTAGGTCTCCACTCCTTCTACTTCCCTCTGTTTAGCCTCCAGTCTGAAGATGCTCTCCAGCTGGTCCCCAGTGGGGGCCTAGACCCTGGAGGACCTAGACCCTGGAGGACCTGCCCGCACTGTTGGAGGACTTGCTTCTTCCGGTGAAGGCCTGGGTGGTATCTGCAAGAGATCTGTTCATTAAAAGGCTTCCTCCTGGGCTTCCAGACTTCAGCACCCGCAGACAGCTAGGTCTTGCCCCCGTCTGGAAGCCTTTGCTGCCCTCCCTTTAGCCCCTTCCTTAGAAATCCCAGAAGAGCCGGGCAGGGAGGTCTAGAAGCATCTGGGAGAAGCTGGCAGCCAGCCCAGCTCGGGACAGCAGTCCCAGATAGGACCTGCAGTCTGTCCTGGAGCTGAGGGCGTCACTGCAGGGCTTACTCAGTAGATCTGTCCTATTACTCTGAGCCTCGATGTTGATGTCAGAGAGCAGCATCAGAGGTGGAGACAGATGTCCAGCCACCCAGTTCAGCTGACTACACCTGGCACTCCTTATTCACTCTTATGTAGGGAAACTTTGCAGCAAGTTTGCAAAGATTTTCACCTGTATTTTCTTCTAGCATGTTTATAGTTTTAGTTCTTACATTTAAGTTTATGTCCCATGAAGTGTTGACTTAGTTTTGATGTGTCTTATATTTGTACATGAATTAAAATTTTGCTAGGCATAAAATCTGGGGTTTATTCTTCCATTCTCAAAATCTGAAGATACTTTTACAGTGTTTTCTGGTGTGGAATGTTTATTTGAAATGGAAATTCTAGGGGCATTCTCAAATTTCAAGGTTTCTCAAAGATGGTTTGTATTTTCAAGGCAAAATAACCTAAAGGGTTTTTTTTTGTTGTTTGTTTGTTTTTTTTGGTGCTGGGAATTGAACTCAGGGCCTTGTGCTTGCAAGGCAAGTACTCTAACCACTAAGCTAAATCCCCAGCCCCACCTAAAGGTTTTTTTTTACTAGTCTTAAACGTTCAGTCTTCACCAAGATATGTCTTGGAACTCATTTTATTGAAGAGCTCATTGGCTGAACATTTCTAAGCACCACCTTCCCTTCAATTGGGAATTTAACACTTCTCCTCCCATCAGGCTGGAATAGTTATTCCAAAGTGAAAATTAAGGGATGGAGGGCTGATTGCTGTCTCTACAAGTTGAGGAGAATTTCTTACATGTCTGTTCTGTTGTAACTTGATGCAAGTCCTGGGCCTAAGCAAAAAGGCCTGAAAATGTTTCATAACACAATGACTGTTTTTTAAAAAAAAACTTTTTGTCTTGAGCCTTTAGCTGGGGTATGTGCTCCCCAATTGTCCACAGTCATCACAGCCCCTCCCTGGGGTACCCCAGGCCCGTCCAGGTCAGAGGCTGACTGCCTGGTCCCTGTAGGTACTGTTTGTCCCTTCCATGTCCAGAGGATAGCAGATGAGTATTTGACAGGTATCAAAATGGACTTTTTATTTTTCTTCATCTGTGTGTCCTTGTACCCTAAGGCAGAAAAGGGGGTAAAAGTGACTGTGTCAAGTCGCCTTGTTGGGGGTAAATAGTCAACCTGGCTTTGGGTGTCCCAGTGGCTAAACAAAGAAGGCAACCCAGTCAGTGTGCAGTCCACCCTGTCAGTGAGTCTAAATTAAATCGTTTTCTCAAGAGAAGCAAGGTTGTACTTGGAATGCCAGTGTATAAGACGAAAACTTCTTTTGTGTGTTTCTTCCAGATTTGGGAGCCCAGAAATCTCAACCGATCCCTGCAGAATCTATACAAATACATTCCATGCAAAATGCATGCAGAGGAAGCTTGATGTCTACATGAGCTAATTGACAGGAGAAAGGATTTTGAGTTTAGTACCCAAGCACTTATTGTATCTTTCTTCCTGCATTATAGATAGAATTGCTATTTGCTATGAAAAAAAATGAAATATTTCATTGATGCCTGCAAAGTGGTATGAATTCTGTGCCTGGGGTATAAAATAAATGGGATCATGAGGTTTTTAAAAAAGTAATTAATTCTGCCTCTTTTTATTTCCCACCTAGTGTAGTGTCTCTGTATGGACAGTGGAGAGAGGGGGATAAGATCATGTTTAGTTCATGGGACTGATGTTAGAATCCTGTTCTAGGATTGTCATATCTAAGTGTTTCTCAGCACAGCAGGCTGCTCTTTGGAAAAACCTGGAAAACGTTGAGCAATACCATGCCCAGGACTCACCACAGACCAGTCGAATCTAAATCTCTGCAGTAGGGTCTAGGGAATTATTTTTATCCCAGAGATCTTTGGCTGATTCTCAAGAGCAGTCAGGGCTTTGCACTCTGATGTCTCTGCACTAGTGGTTTCCAAACTTAATGCACAGATCTTACCTTCAAGCTGGCTGTAATGCAGATTCCTGGGCCTCCCTCTCTCCCTCTCTCCCTGGAGAGTCTAAATTACTAAGTTTTTGGAGTGAGGCCATGTTAAGGAAAACTGTCTTTCTTCCTACTTCATATCATAAACTATGTGATATGTCTTAAAAAGTGGAAACAAACATAACGAGCAATCGGTAAAAAACAAAAACAGGAAAAGAGAATCAGAAACAAGAAAGCAGCAGAATCACAGTGGAAATGAGAGAGGACAGTCATTACAACTGAATGAAGGTGATGGGATTGAGACCTGTCAGCCCCGAGGCCTTGACAAGTTTCCTCACCTGTGAAATCACATTGGCAGCACACACTGTGCAGGGGTGGGGCCACTAGGTGAATTTCCTGGAAAGGGGGTGAGGTGGACAAAGACATTTTAAAAAGAGCCGGGGCACACCCGGAGGTGCCTGGTTTCTAAGACATGGCACCTGCCCAACCAGTCTCAACTTTCAGTGGAAACCTCCCCGCTGCCTCTCCTGGGTGCCTGACGGTCCTTTACACAGGAGGTCATAGGACTTTCTGTCTCAAGCAGGTACTTCCTGTAAGCCAAGCGATGGGGGTGGGAAATGTCTGCTGGCGTCATTGGGTATCTTAACAAGGAAGACAGCTGGGGTGACAGGAGCAGCCGCAGACACACCTGTCCCTCCGCCCGCCCTTCCCAGCCTGGTCGCCCAGCGCTGGGTTGAAGGATGAATTTTCATGCATTGTCTGTATTTTCACTTGGAGGGACCTGATAGGCGCTGATGCAATATTCTACCAGCTCTTCTGTTTGTCGGCTCCACTAATCATCAGCCTCAATCACTAGTGCGATATTTTATGAATTAATAAAAATGATCACGGGCAGTCCAGAGGGACCCAAGGAAGAAACGCATGCGGTAGAATTTTAATGAGCACCGTAGGGAATTTCAACCTTTACTTGCTTTTTATTATTATTTTTTAAAATTCTTCCCTTCTACACCACCCCCATCCATGACATCTTTTTCTTGCCCAGCCCCCTTTCCTTCAGCAAAATCACAGCCTGAACAGTTCTCAAAGACTGTCATGTGAATTAGGTGTCTTCCCTCTGCCTGTTGTTTGGCCCACGACACTGTGGTCCTTTGCTACAAACACACCCCGTGCACCTGCTCTTTGTCCTAATTGAGCAGATGATCTGCCAATTTGTCATGCTTAGCCCAGACCTGCTCTCAGGTCCCCCCTCCCCCAGACTGCCAGCCTGGCCTGCCCAGAACATTGGGCAGATGTAGAGCTGTGTGTGTGTGTGTGTGTGTGTGTGTGTGTGTGTGTGTGTGTGTATTATGACAGATCTTGTGCTCATTATTGAATAATTCATTGTTGCGTTAATGTCTTCAGATACCATCTCTCACTTCCCCACTCTTCCTCCCTCTCATCTGGCTCGCTTGGGAAAACTTCATTATGCCTGCCGCTCTGACGACAGAGTATACAGATAAAAGATAATTGCTTGGCTTGACTCCTCCATTGATATGAAAATAAGATTTAAATTATTCACTCCGGTTTAAAGGTTAGTTGAAGGTTATTACAGGGGATGAAGGGAAAAAGAATCACTCTTCATAACGTTGGGGGTTGAGATAAGACAGGTTTGAAAGGGTCTAATTTGCACTGTAGGCAGAAGCGCCTTGTTGTGAATACATGTGGATCCCTCCAGAGATTTTAATCTAGGAGAAGTCAATTATTTATAAGCAAATTATGGCTGGCTTTTCGTATATATAAAACACTCTGCGTCATAAATAAGGACAAGGTGGTATTGGGTCCCTTCTCCACACCCTGTTTTTCTTGATCTCAAAGCTTGGATGGGTTCACAACAGGAATTAAATGAGGCGCCTCTATCAGGGAGGTTGGCTACTGTGGTGGGGGCTCTTTCTAATAGGTGGGAATGGTAATAATTATGATGGCGGATTGTGTGTCTTTGGGGGTCCCTGCCTCCGTTCACCCTGTGCACCTGCACCTGGCTCTCCCATGCATGTGGTCGGTATTCCCAGGGGTTATTGCAGCATTGCATGAGAAATCATCTCAGAGCAGCTTCCCCCAAGGAGACACTTCTCCTGCCCAAGAATCAATAATTAATGGCCTTCCGTGTTTCTGGAAGTTGTGCGCTGTTTGAGAAAGTATCCAGTGGCCTCCCTGTCTGCTCCATGCATTAATCATGGGCGGCCATTTTTATCAAAATAAAGAGGTTGGAAAGTGAAGGCTTGTAGCCTCTGGGGGCCACCTTAGAATGCTCTGCAGGCCCCCTTACACGTGACCCCCTAGAAGACCCTCTTGCCCCATGTTCATGGAACTTTGCCCTCCTCATGCCTGCAAACTGGGCACTGTGGATGCCAGTCCCACAGCCCTCTGAGATCCAAGGGAAGTGGTGGGTGACAAGAAGGTCATGGCCTGGAAGGCCCGAGGCTTCCTGCAGCAGTGGGGTGGAGGCATCCGAGGCCGCCTGGCAGGCAGGGTTCTGGCCCAGCAAGCTGCCCTCTGTCTGGCTTCTCAGTCGGCTGTGGTCTCTCCGCAGGATGGCAGAGCTCCTAGCTGGCAGCCCCTGGCAGTGCTCTGTGGGATCCTGTCTGCAAAGGAGCCAGGGCCCTACTGGCTTCCTGGGAGGGTCTGGAATAGCCTGGGTTTGCCGAAGTCCTGATCTGGTGTCAGCATGGGTTAACCTGGCTGAGCTAGGGTGAGGTGGCAAGGCTTGTGGGAACGTCAGGCTCCAGAGGGAAGGGTGAAGGTTCTGGGCAGCTTGGGTTAGGGGCTTTGTGGGTCTGCTGCAAGACTGTATTTTTTACCCCTCTTGCCTTGACCAAGAGCCAGCAACCCTACAAAACACAGAACAAATGGGCTTCTGAGAAAGAGACAAGATTAAAGCAAAGGCATGCAGTGCAGTGTATTTCATCTGTCTTTCTTATCAGGAACCAGAGAGGTAAAACAACTGTCCAAATTCACACAATAAATAGGTGGCAGCACTTAGACCCAACCCAGGTCTCCTGATGCACAGCTAATGATATTTTAGGTTTTTGTTTTTGTTTTTGTTTCTTTTTTTCTACCTGATGGTTGGGATCCAGAAAGAAATGTGTGCTGCTTCTTATCTTACCATTGCGCCCCCTCCTCTGCGGAGATGGGCTGGGTCCTCTAGGCCCCTTTCTACTTGAAATTCTGTGAAGACAAATTTAGTAGAATATTCCTCCAGGCGTGTTCTCCAGGGCAGAGACCCTGACTGAAGTCACTGGATGAAAAGAAACATCAGCTGAACATTCGCACAGAACAAGGCAGCCCCAGGCCCTACGACAGGATTCTCAGCGGTCTCCTCTGTCTGGGGGGTGAAGCTGCAGAGCGAGGGCCTTTCTCCTGGGGGATCCCCAGAGGGTGGGAAGGAAGAGGTGCTGCCATGGAAGGGGCTGTAGGGTACAGGCCAGGGAACCAGGGGACAGTATGAAGTGAGGTGGGAGGAGGCGAGTCCTGGGTGGGACTGCCACTGAGGCCCACCGTAGGGGAGCTCTGGGTTGGCCAGGCTGGGGGAGCAACGTGAGCTTGGATGCTCAGCTGGGCTCCTGCTTGTCCCCAGGCAGTGGGGTCGTGTGTGGAAAGCGAGATTGACAGGGACGAGGAGGCCAGAGGTAGGACATCTAAGCAGGGGGAGCCTGGTACAACTTCGGTGTGAGCCAGTGGGGTAGGCATGGACTAAGTGATTTCAAAGAAGAGATGATGGGATTTGTTGGAGAACTATTAAGAAGAAGGGAGAGCCAACATGAGTGTACACAAGAAAATGGCAGCTGGGAAGGAGTTGGCGGGTTTGGGCTGGGGAAATGGTGGGGTGGGGGGGTGAGGCCTCACTGCAGGACACGAGGAGAAGCTTCTTGGCAGTCAGTGACAGAGGAGCAAAAGAAATCTGGGCCAGGAGACCTCTTGTCCCCACTCAGAGGCCTGGGAGGGCCTGTGACTTGATGACCTGCTTACAGGCAGTGAGTAGACCCAGCGCAGGGCCCTGGCCCCGCAACTGTGGGTCCAAGGCTCTTCCCACTAGGCCACATCGCTTCCCAACGGCATCTCCAGAAGGAAGAGGAAAAGGAGGCCATGCTGGGTGGGTGTTCTGTCTCCTCAGTTCACTTTTCCATTAGCCAAGAAGGTTCAAACCCTTCCCTAAGATGGGGTCTGCAGGATTACCTGAGTTACACTTAGGAGACTGTATGTACCGTGCCAAGTAGCATCTTAATTCTCTGCAATCTCTGGGTTCCGGGAGGCCCCTGGAGAGGTCTGGGAGGGAGGCCGCACACAGCACAGTGATTGATGGCCTGCTCAAGATGGCAAGGTTAATGAGTCTGGGGCTGCTGCTGGAGATGGGTATCCATCCAATCGGTGGACATTAAAACCCTCCTCATCATTTTCTCTAGCTGCCTCCCTAATGCGATCCAGGGATGAGCCTGGATTTAAATTCTCATTACCCAGTTCCACCCACAGGTAACAGGTCTCGCTCATTCACCATGGGTAATTTCCTGCCCCATTACCTGTGAAACGCGGAGAGTGGCCTGGCCATTAGGGGAGCAAAGGAGCCCAGACTGCTGCTTCTTAAAAATCACTGTAAGGGGCCCTTCCTGCAAGAGTCCAGGTCTTTGAAGCTCTAGCGCCAGTCGCCTGGCAATGCTGGCGTCCGACAGTGCCTGGCAGAGGGGGCAGCGCAAGATTCACTCCCCCATCAGCTGCAGGCCTCTGGGCTGCACTGCCGGGCTCTGGATAGGTATTTCCTATCTGTCTATCTCTCTGCCTCTGCCTGCCTCCCTCTTCGCCAGTACTCGGATTGCACCTAGAGCCTTTGCACTGAGCTATATCCCCAGACCTTTTAAAATTTTAATTTTTAGGCAGGCACGGTGGTGCATGCCTGTAATCTCAGTACTTGGGAGACTGCGGCAGAAAGATCACCATGAGTTCAGGGCCAGCCTTGGCTGCATAGTGAGTTCAAGGCCAGTTTGAACCACACAGTGAGACTCTGTCTCACAAAAAATAACAGACAAAAAAATTCCTATTTCTTATTTTAAGACGGGGACTCTCTAGGTTGCTCAGGCTGGACTTGAACTGGCAATCCTCCTGCCTCAGCCTCCTAGACTACTGCTGGGATTACACAACATGTGCCACCATGCCCACCTCTGTGATCCCTCACGTGGGATCCAGTGTGGCCTGCTTTGCAGGTTAAGTCCTCAGCCTTTGCCTTCCAGGTCTCTGAATACAACGGCAGCCAGATGATCTGTCCCTCGCCGTCTGCAGACAGGCTCAGGATACTGGAAGAGGCTGGCGTCTGACCCTACACTGCCTCCTTGTGTGCCCAGCTCTCCACATTCTTTCCTTTCCTCTGAGAGCAGGTTAGGGGGGCAGAGACCACGACTCCCTCTAACAGAGGACCCTGAAGCATTGCAGCTGAAAGCAACAGCAAGCACTTGTCACCTCTCCCGGTTTCTGTGGGCCACGTGTCCCAACACCATGTTGAAGTGAAGGAGGAGCGGGTGTGGCCCAGCATGGTGACATGTGCCCGAAGCACTGTACCTCACTCACAGTTCTGACCAGTCTCTGGAGACATCGTGGTTCTGATGTCAGCAGGGCTGTGGGCTTCTGAGGTTTGGCTGATCCCAAGACGCTTTTGCAAGAGGGCACTACATCCCTGGCAAGTTGGCGCTGGTTGTTCACAGGCGGCCTCAGCTCCTTGCCATGTGGAGCACAATCTCTAGGGAGACTTTGGGCATCCTTATAACATGGCGGCTGGCTTCCCTGCAAAGAGTGACCAAAGAGAAAGCAATGCCCCAGAAGCCACTCCAACTCTTCCTCAAAGCTTCGGTGACAAAGGTCAGTGTGACAGGCAGCTGCAGAAGGGCATCAGTTCCAGCAAGCACTTGAGAAAATCCTAGAATCTGGCTACCACATCTAGTGATTCCACATGCTTCCCAGGGTATGGATCGGATCAGTCATGGTAGGTGCCAGCGAGGAAGGGGAAATTACTGAGCATCTCCCTGGTTTATTTATCCCTTACAACAGCTCTAGGGCAGGTTTTATTTTCCCAGTGAAGAGGCAAACTCAGAAGAGAGCTTGCTCAAGACCTAGTCAACATAGAGATGGCTGTTCAGGATTAGAACTCAAGCTCTTCTCTTTCCAAAATTCCTGCCCTCTCGGCTCTGCTAATCTACCTCCCTGATTTATTAAAGGCTGACAGTTCCCTAAGAAGAATTCTGGGATACAGGTGGGGGGAGAAGCGAAGCCGGTGACTTTGGGTCATCTTGAAGTGGCCGGAACCGTAAGTCATCGCTCCTGTCTTCCGGGGAAAGCGCAGTCCACTAAAGGGGTCCCTCATGATACAGTGACTCGAGTCATCAGCCTCCAGGTTTCTCATCTTAGGAAAGAGAGGTCTGAGGTCACATACTATGGGGACCCTAACAATGATGCTGCTTTCTCTTGCCTTTAGGACGAGAGAGATGGGAGAGAATTAGGCAACTGGAGACCAAAATACTCCCAAATTCTCCAGCAGGGTGTGAGTTGCTCTGTATTAGAAGGATCTCATCTCATTTGATGCAAAGGCAGGCGAGCCCAGCTGGTGGTTTCTACCTATGGCAGCACCAGAGAGCACCAGCAGCACCAGCAAATGGCTTCTCTGCCTGTCTCCAGAGGCTTTCAGAGCTGTGCAGTGACTGACATACCTTCATCTGGATGGAGGAAGTACTACAGCGAGATCTCTGTCCCAAACTAGAGAGCCTATGGCCTGGGCTGTGTTGCCACTTCTGACATGAGCCTGCTTTTGGTGTGGTGCGACTTCCGGCATGACGTTATGCTATTTCCGGTGTAACCTTGGGCGTCTTGCTGTCTCAGAGGTAAGGTCCTCTGAGATGCCTCTGGCGGCTACAGGGAGAGGTCTCAGCAGGTCCAGGGCTGTGTCTTTAGTTTTCTTGTGGGTCTAACCAGAAGCCCCGGGCTAAGACACTACAGTGGGAAGGCTCCAGAGGCAAGGTGGAAAGCCAGGGTGTTAACGAGGAAGGGTGCAAGGCTCCATGGCTCTTTCAGTGACCAGGCTGGGTGGGGACCTCAGCCATGGTCCTGACCCACCGTAGTGATGGCTAACGTGACCTTTTGTTATTTCATGCCTGTCGCCCACGGGTCTCCTTCATGCCTTAAACTTTAATTCTGTAACACCCTGTGGACTGTTATTATTCCCTAATAGGACCCCAGCAGTAGGCACGGTGGGCAGTCTGGTGCCCAGTGGCTGGGAAGGGAAGCTTTCTTCACTGAGGTGCCCCGCTTCCCGACCCCTCCTGTAGTCCCTGTTTCCAGCTTGTTTTTTCATGTCATGCACAACAGCCCTGACTTCCTTATTTTCTTGGGAATTTGTCCTGCCCCCGACGCTAAATGCCTCATCAGGGAGGACGACCGTCATGGTGTCTGTTCACTGAGGTGTCTCTGACGCCCAGGCCAGCATCTGGACACCCTTGGTGCTCGACAACCGGACCTTCTAACCGCCTGGGGGCAGATGCAGGGTGACTGAAGCTCAGGGAGACCATGACACGTTTGGATGGTGAGCAGTGAGTGTGCCGGGGTGCCTCCTGCCTCTCTACCAAGCCACCTCTCAGAATTACCCTGGGGTGATGAGAAGAAAGAGGGGCAGAGCAGAGTGAGACATGGCCACACCTCCCAGAATCCCTCTACTCTCTCCTCTTCACCTACAAGATTATAGTCCAGGGACCCCACAACCAGTCCCAGAACCCCGGAGCTGAGGTGTGTAATCCAAGGCCACGGAGGGGAAGCGGCTAGTCTGCTTACTTCTAAAGTATAGTGTTTCGAGGAAACGCGCACTTGTTTTTGTACCCACTCCCTCAGTTTCCCCAACCATTATTACTTAGCCCTTCCTCCCAGCTCCAGCTCGGCTTCCCTTCACACCATGGTGTGACCCACCTACCTCTCTTGCCCTGTGAACACCATCCTTCCTTGACACTGTATCTCTGAGTCTGACGCAGGCTTTGCCCTAAGTCATCTCCATTTCCTCCATCTGTGCAGGGAGAGGGGTTTGCATGAGAGCATTTCCGAGGTCTGCAGCTCTCCATGTATCTGAGATATTGGGTCCCTCGGTTAGCCTTGCAGAATGGGCCCCATCCTTTTGTGTCCAACCTGGGGGCCAATTCTTACCTTGCGGGAGATGCCCTGCTAGCCAGGAGGAGAGGGCTGCCCGGGGGAAGGGACTCGGGCTGGGCTGAAGACATGAAATGCCAGGAGATTTGCTCCATCTCTGGGATCTGGCGCGTCTTCTCTGAGGACCCGGGGAGGAAATGGAGTGGTTCTCGAACCTGCTTTGGAGGAAGGAGGGGGAGACGTTAGGGGGTCTGTGTACATCCTGCCCCAGTAGCCAAGAGAGGCCATGGCTCAGGGCTAACAGCACTCTAATTTAGGGGACACTTCTTGCGACAGGCTGCTCATGGCCATGCTAAGTGCCTCCTGAGCCCCGCCCTCAGCACACCCTTCCCTGGCATCTGTCATCTGTATTTTCCCAAGGAGGCCACTGCCACCTGGGAAATTAAGGAGGTTATTTCCTAGGTGGCAGGGCAAGACACAGGTCCCAGGGTGGTCCACTCCACAGCTGAACTGGAGCTCTTCATGATGCCACACTCTGGTAGCTGACAGCTGTGGCTTCTGGCGATTTTTTCCCAGCATCTGGGGGAAACACTCTCCGCTTTGACTTTGGGGTTCCTTGACCCAGAGTTTGCTAGCCCAAATTAAAATGGCAGGCTGGAGCTGGGGATTTAGCTCAAGTGGTAGAGCGCTTGGCTGCATTCTTCAGGAATAGGAGCCTGTGCACACACATCTGTGCAAATATGGTTATATACACCTGTGTATCCTCTAGCATCTATGCACACATGTATGCACATGCATGCGCACATGCACCGAGGCCCACACGCCGGCCCTTCCCGCCTGTGCGTGCATGCAAACACATGCATGTGGTGCAAAGTGCTCATCCTTGCTTATGCCCACATGTACCAATGGGCCACACACGTACCTCTCTGTCTCTCTCATACACACACAAACACACATACACACACACGCATGTACACGTGCTCAGCTCCAGGGCTTTAAACTTACACAAATCTCCAACCGTTCTTTCCAATGGCACATTCTGCAGTTGCTAGGAAATAGGAAGAAAGCTTCTCACCCTTTTCCCTTCCCCTTTGGAAGCAAATTCCCCTAACTCCCCAAGCGTTTCTGTCTTTCTCACTGGCTTGTTTCTCTTCATCTTGTTGGATTTGGAGGGGGCAAGAGGGAGCAAAGGAGAGGGGAAGGCGGGAGGGAGGCAGAGGCAGGAGCCGGTACTTGGGGCAGCTCAGCTTCCTGGCCCCACACACTGGGCTCAGGCTCCTGCTCTGCCCAGCAGAGTCCTCGTTGGAAACAGCATCCTTTGACTGTTGCTATTGATTATGGCAAGATTGTGTGTGGCTAAGAGCTCCTTGGAGCCAACCGGTATATTAAGCAATCATTTCTATAGCAGATGACATAACTCCCCCGGCATCGGTTTGTCCTAATGGGCTTGGTATTACTCATGTGCTAATTGATTGGGCACGCAGGGAAGAAAAACGAAATTCACTTGTGAGGCGATTTTATGGCAGAGCTCATAACAGAGGTAATTTGCTGAAAATGTTCAGCCCTGCTCCAGTTATGTAAGATTGGACGCTGCAGTGTGCGATCCCCTGCGCTGGCCTGGCTGGCGGAGCTGCTCCGGGTGGGCCCTCCCCCACTTCCCCCAGGATGCCGCCAGCCACCCTCTCCTCCTCCAGCTGCCACACTGTCGTTGTGCCCTTGGGAGCACTGACAATTAGTGCCTTATGCACAACTTTCTCGCCTCAGGGGCAGCTTTCAAAATATCTCAGCTTCTCCTGGTGAAAAAACGCTTCTGTCTAAGGGCAAAAGAGTTATTTTCGGATCAGCCGTCTAGTGTTACAAAGCTCTTGTTCAGAAGGGTAGAGGAGGAATGTGGGTTTTTTTTTTTTTTTAAGGGAAAGAATATTTTACCTGGCAGAGGGAAGGATGGAGAGGCCGGAAGAAGCTTGAGGGCCTCCCTCCTTCCCTGCTATCCTATAACCATCTTCCTTCTGCCTCTCTCTCTCTTCCTCCCTCCTCCCTGGAGCAGTGACCCTTACCAATGACTCAGGAAGACTCTAGGGCCTTTGCTTGGCCTTTTCGCTCTGGCCTGGCTGCACCATCCTGTGTCCCCCCCTGCTGGTTTGGTGGGGCAGAATCAGGTCCTTCTAGTCCTATCTGTCAGGACTTCCGGGTTGCCACGCCCAATACTCCAGATGGCACACTGTCCAGGCTGTGGCATCTGTGCCCAAGGGATCTCCTCCAAAGGGCGCTGGGCTGCCCCGGTCCATCCTTGGGCTCCCACGGCCCCCGAGTGTGCTGCAGGCTGTCCCTGCAGGTCTCAGGCAAAGAGGCACAGGCTGAATGCCCCTCAGAGAGTCACATCCTGGGCTGGGCGGTGAAGGAAAGAAGAGCCTGGAGCTGGTCTGCCTCAGCTTGCTGGGAACTGCACCCTGACTAGCATCCTGGCGGGCCCTAGCATCTGTGTCCTGCCTTGGGAGCACTGGGGCCTGAGGAGTCGCAGGATGGAGATGACAGGGGGACGCAGCACACCCCGGGATTTCAGGGAGACCCTGAGGGGAATATGGGGCTCGGGCACAAGGGCATCGACTGTATCTGTGCTCAGGTTTCCCCATCTCTTATTAAGCCGTGATAATTAATAGGTCTAGAATTTTGGAGCAAGTCGGCGAGATGTCAGTGGCGAACAGAAAGTCGGATTGCTTCACCTTGGCCAGGCGGGGGAGACTTGTGGGACCTCGAGAGGGCCCCCATTCCCAAGGAAATGTGCTCTGCTTGCCCAATCTGCCTGGTGCAGTAGCGTGGCCTCGGCCTGGAGAGACGTCCACTGTGGAGCTGTGAACATCCTGGGAAGGGTGACGAAATGAGGGGGTTCCCTGGTCACCAGTGGGGGACGGAAGACAGTCCCACACACGGAAGGCTGGGGAAGGGATGAGAAAGGCCAACGTTCCTGTCCTGTGACCTCAGAAAGCCTCCTCGCACTGTATGTCCTTAGTGGGGAAATGCAGTTTTATTAACTACCTGTGGCATCCATGTGCCTGGAAGACTAACTTAAGGGCTTAGCCCAGAGCCTGACTGCAGGAAGACTCACTACACAGAGGCTGTTAAACTGTGGGGACCAGGAGGGTTTGGAGGCTTGAGAAACTGGGCTGACTTTGTGGGCAAGCACAGCCCTTCAGCTTGGCTTTCACTGGGTGCATTCTTCCCCAAGGTACCAGGCAGGTGTGAGCCCCTGAAGGACCCCCCACACCTGGCTTCTGGGGTCCCCATGGTTAGTCCTCACATATAAAGGGAAGAAGGTCTAGAGAGAGACCTAAAGGTGATGGAGAGGGAGGGACAAAGGGCAGGGTAGAGGGATTCAGAGAGGGAGAGAAGTGTTAAAGGCAAAGCTGATGCAGGGAGAGGAAGAGAGGACTGGGGTGGGGACTGTTAGCCATGGCCTTCAGGGCTCCAGAGGATCTGCCAGTAGAGTCTGGATAGAAAGAAGAGCAAGAAAGACGTTAGTGACTTTGGGACTGAACCTCCTTCTGGCAGGGTTGTGAGTTCTAAGGGGGCTTGGAATTTCTGTTTTCCCTCCTGGGTGCCCAACACCTTGAAGAAACTCTGGTGCAAAATAAGTGCTTAATATGTACTTCTTGAAGGTACATGTTGCTGTAAGTGTGTGTGGAGGTACACAGGTGTTCTTTTGAGGGCTGGTGTCCTACTGGAAGGCAGGGGACTGCCTGAGTGTGACCCTAGGTCTCTTCCACCTGCTGGAGGCTGACTCTGGCCTGAAAGGCTAGGCCCCAGGGTGGCTAGTGTGTGCCAGGTTGGGGACAAGCAGGTGAAAGCTGTCTGGGGAGGATTTCCCTCTGCAGGCATCAGCTCAAGTATTGTGTTTACACCCCACTCGTCCTCTCAGGACCTCCAGCTTTGGGAGGACTTGAGACCTGGTCAGTCACGTTCCTACGTCCTGCTGTGAGCCACAACTCTGATTGGACCTGATCTGGAGCTTAGAATGCCAAGGCAGCCTGGGGGGAGCCAGCCACCTGACCCTGGTGGCTGGCAGTGACCCTGAGACCAGAGGCTTGGCCTCATAGGTGTCCCCACTTTAATTCAGCTGCGTGAGTTGGGGACCGTTATGGAGAACCCACTGCCTGTGGGCCCCAAAAGCTACCTGCACTCTGCTGGGCCCTGTGTGTCCCTTCTGCCAACCAGGCAGTGCTGGCTTCTGTTCATCTGAAGGCATAAGGGGTAGCGGAAAGGGTTCTGTGAACCCCTAGCTAGTACAGGCATGCCAGGTGCTGTCTCATCTCAGCAAGTGCTGTCACCTCTCTGCCATGGAGCCAATGGCCCAGGAGGCTGACTTTTAGGTCCCTGCCCTAGAGACAGCAGTGGGGGAGCCCTGGCTCGGGAGCCCAGGTCAAACCTCTGACCTACTGGGTGGCACAGGGCAGGCCTTCTTCCCTCTCCGGTTCTGTGGTTTCGAGGCACTGCCTGCCAGGGGAAGGCTGTCTCAGCCTCCTCTGATGGCTTCTCCCTCACAGGCAAGGCCTCATTAGTAGAAAGGTCAGGGATGCCGGGTTTCTGTCTCTAGACATGGCTGCCCTAGAAGGAGACCGTGCTGAGCGTGTGGCTGCCTCTGGGGTGGGTGCCAGGCCTCCAATAGGGAGAGGCTGCTGGCCCTGAGCCTCATGGGGCAGAAGCCTGGGAGAGCCCCTATGAGCACGGGGCTGGAGGGAAGCCAAGCAAGGCATTCCAGAGCAGGCTGGGACTTGGTGCTCAGGCGGCCCCCAGTGGGTCTGGAACCCTGCCTGGCAGTGGGTGCTACTGCTTGGACCGATTCCTTCCCAGCCCCCTGAGAACCTCCCAGGTGGCCCTTTCTCACCCCTTCTGCCAACCTGAGTTTCTAATGCCGAGTCCTCCCCCTCTCCTGGATGGGCTCTGCCCTGCAGTTTTCCTCCACCCGAGAGCCTTTCGTGCCAGTTCCTTGCCAGCGCATCTTCCTCCCAGCACCCAGGTGTGAGTGACGTGTAACAGAGGGGCTGGAGCAGTTCCACCTCTGGGCGCCTCGGATCCTGCAGTTTTTCTGGGTTTCTCAAAGGCCCTAGGGCCAAGCCTAAGGGAGGACTGCAGAGCAGGAACAGCTGAGGTCTCATCCTGACTTAGATGCCACCAGGACCCAGTCAGGGAATCAGGGTGGCTGTGGACACCCTGGGTTCCAGGTGAGGAAGTGAAGGCTGCTCCAGGGCCCCCTCGCCCTGCCTGGGTGAGACCCAGGCCTTTGACCTCATAATGAGGAGCAGTAATGAGCAGATTCCCAAGCCTGGGACAAGGACAGCTCAGTGTCTTTGGGCTCAGGGTCATTTTACAAGGGCATCTTTTCTGGGGTTTTGTTATTGCTTAATAAAAATAAAAGGAGGAGAAGAAAAATGATCCACAGTCCACAACCAAGAGAATCCTGTGGCAGAGATTGTGACTTTAACGCGTTCATTCAGAAAGGTATTATAAGGATGTGTTGGAGTCCTCCAATTTGTCTCTCCTAGGTTACCTCTTAGCAACAGGTCTTTGTCTAGGAAAAATTAAAGTAGACATAACAGCAGCAGTACAGTGGTACCTCAGTTCTGGAACGCTTGTTTGCAAACAATTTGGTTTGCAAACAGAAGCATTTGGCAAAATTTTGTTTTTGTTTGCAAACTCTGCGTTGGGTGACAAATACAACCACAGCCATCTTTCCCACACAAACACAAACATGACTGTCTTTTCCAAAATCATAAAACAAATACAAATTAAGTTCATGAACTGAGATACCACTGTATTTCTATACGCGTGTGACAAATGGGACCTACTTACATAGACAGGGTCACCTGCTGCCACACTGTGCCAAGTGTGGCATCCCTCAGGGGTCTGCAGCGCTGAGCATTCTCCTGTCCTCATATCCATGTCCCAATGGCAGAGCTGTCTCTTCTTCTCTGTGGCCACCTGGGGTCCGCGATGTGATGTTCTATATTTTATTTGACCAATTCATTGCTGAGAGACTTTTTTTGGGCTTTCTACTATCAAATAAGTCAGCAGTATTCTCCTAATTCCTTTGGGCACTTTTTTTTTTTTTGGCATACTTGTGTGAGTCTGTCAGAGGTAACTATTACAGCTTTGACTTTAAGGCTGTTGGTACTAGGAGATATTTACTGATCTGGGTCCCTGATGTATAATAATGTCAGTCGTAGTCACATGTACAGCACTGACTGTGTGCTGGCCACTGTTTCTAGGTCATGCTGTGTGTGGCTCAGTTCATTATCAGAGCAACCCTGAGAAGTAGGTGCTAGCATTTGCTTCCTTTGACAGATGGGGAAACTGAGGCACAGAGAAGTGAAACAACATTCCCATGATCACGTAACTCACTGCGTTGATTGGCGAGGGCCGCCACAGTTAAAGTACCACAGACTGATTGATAGCTTACACAAAGGGATGTTTCTTTTCTTACGGCTCCCCGCCATGCTGAAAGTTCAAGATCAAAGTGTTGGCAGGGTTGATTTCTTCTGAGACCTCTCTCCTTAGCCTATAGATGGCTGCTGTGTCCCTGTTCTTCACATTCTCTTCCCTCTGTGTGCCTCAGCATGCTCATCTGTCTGTCTGTCTGTCTCTCTCACGCTCTCTCTTTTTCTGATTTTTTTGAAACAGGGTCTTACTGTGTAGTCTAGGCTGGTCTTGAACTCACAAGCCATTCTCAAACTCATGGCTGTCCTCCTGCCTCAGCCTCCTGAGTGCTGAGATTACAGGCATGTGCCACCACACCCAGCTATGCTCTTCTTATGAGGACACTTCATAAGGTGTTTTATGAGGACTCATTTTATGACCTCATTTTACCTTCATTACCTCTCTAAAGGTCTTATCTCCAAACACAGTCACGTTCTGAAGGAGGTCAGGACTTTAACATATGAATTTAGGGGGGCATAATTCTCTCCTCACAGCTAGGAAATGGCAGAACTGGGGTTCACACCCAGCCATCTGTCCCAGAGCCCCATTCTAGACTGGAACACCAAGAAAATAGCACAGCAGGAACCAGGAAGGGTTGAGCAGGCCACCATGAGTGCCCTGGTCTAGTAGAGGCAGCCGACTGGCCCAGGAGGAGCAGAAGCACCCCTGCCCTGGCCCCAGAGAGAGATGATTTTAGCACAGGCGGCTGATGACACCAGCCATGAAATCAATGGGACTGGGGGGCCCTGGGGGCAGGCGGGCCGCAGCAGCTGACCCTACCAGAAGGTGGGTAATAGGAGAGCAGGGCACTAACTCAGAGACAGAGTTATAGACAAGGCAAAAGGGAAGCTTGGAGGGACAAGCAAGGGGTTGGAGACCATGGCAGCCAAGCAATTCCATAATCCCGATTATTTTTTAATCTGTGAAATCTAATCATATTGTACAACCCATTTGAAGACACAATTCATTGTGTATTCAGTTGTGCAGCTACTACCACAGTCAAGTTTCAAACATTTTCATAGCCCCCTAAAGGAACTGCATATCCAGTAGCAGCTGCTCCTCATTTCTTTTTAAACCACCCTCCACTCTAGTCCTCGGCAGCCACAAAGCTACTTCCTGTGTCCCTGGATTGTCTATTCTGGGCACTTGATAGAAATAAAGTCATATGGTATTTGCTTTTTTGTTTCTAGTTCACGTTCTGTTTTCGAGGTTCACCCACACTGTGGTGTGATCATCCCTCCTCACTGCTGAGTAGTAGCCCATTCTGTGGCTCTCTGGCTGTAACGTGTCCACGTATCCATTCTTCAGTTGATGGATGCTTGCATTGTTTCTCCTCTTGGCTGCCGTGACTCACGCTGTTCTGAGCATTCTTGTACCAGCTTTTGCGTGGATGTTTGTTTTCAGCTCTTGGGTATGTGTACCTAGGGTTGGAATTGCTGGTTCATACGGTAACTCCACATTCAACCTCTGGGAATTGGCCAGACTGTTTTCCAGAAGGCCCAGATAATCTTGATCTCAGCTGCTGATATTCCTCCCAGTGGGAAAGAGGGGTATTTAGGGTAGACGGAAGATGTGAATTCGTTTGTGCATGAGGTCAGTATTTCCAAGACCAGCCCTGCGAGTGAAACGGCCAGACAGGTAGGATCATGCAGTGAAATGGCTTCCTTAATTACAAGAGGCAGAGAAAGGGTCAGACACTTGAAGGGCAGCTTTAAGGGTTTTCCTGTCCAGATGCTCCCTACAAGGCTTCTGCCACAGGATCTCTTAACCTCTTCCACTAAGGGTATGATGGCGGGAGGTGGAGGGCAGAACAAAAATCCTTTTGCTGCGCCCAGAAATCTCATCTCCAGAATCTTGGCCATTCTATTCATGACTGGAAACTAGACTTAAAATGTAGACTTCGAGGGAGAAAGATTCATTAGTAGAGGAAAACTAGGAGTGGCTTAGGGGCTGGGTGGGTGAGGTGGGAGAGTTAGAGCAGGGGTGAGTGGACCCATTCTCTGGGACCATCCTCAGGTGGGTGGGGCTTCAAAGAAAGCCCTGTAGGACACAGTGGACTCATGCCTATCACCCCAACGCTCTGAGAGGCTAATGGAGGGAGATCAAAGTTCTAGCCTAGTCTGGGGAACTTAGCAACTTTGCAAGACCCTGTCACAAAAAATAAAAACAGGGCTAAGGATGCAGCTCAGTGTGAAGGCCCTGGGTTCAATCCCCAGAACTGGAAAAAATAACAAAAACCAAGACAATCCTGCAGGTAAGCCAGGTTTGATCCCAGAGAAGAGAAAGCCTGTGGCTGGCCAGAACAAGACCAGACCCAGAAGGGAGCTGTCAATTTGACATGAGGCAGATTTGATGGTCAAGTCCAGTTCTGTGCACACTGAGGGTATGAATTCCTCTCTCTGAGTCTTAGTCCCTCACCTTGGAAGTAGATACCACTGTCTGCCCCGCAAACCTTCTTCCCTCCTGCCTCCCCTCCTCTCTTCAGTGCAGTCCCCTCTTTCTCTCTCTCCTTTGCCCTCTCCCCCATTTTTCCTGCCATCTTGGCTGTTGGAACTTGCTGGGTTGTTAATTGTTAACCCAAGTGTCTTAGTCACTTTCTTTGTCTCTGAGATGCAACATCCAACACTCACAACTCAGTAGGAGATCAGGTTTATTTTGGCTCCAAGTTTGTAGAAGTTTCAGTCCACAGTTGGTCGGCTGCAAGGCAGGCGGTGTGGCAGAGGGGGCTGGCAGAAGCAAAGCTGCCTGCCTCATGGTGCCTGGGAAGAGAGAGAGAAGGAGGGAGGATCCAGGAGGGGGATAAACACTTCCAGGCCACACTCCCGGCAACCCTCTTCCTCGGACCAGACCCCAGCTCCTAGCATCACATTTAGCCATAAACTCATCAGTGGATTGATCTACCAGTGAGTATCACCCCCTACAATCCCATCACCACTGCAAAGCCCCACCTATGAGCACGTGAGGCTTTGGGGGACATCCTGATGCAAACCACAGCACCAGGGAAACTGGGTCCATCTAACTCGCCTGTGTTCCTTTTTCCTTCCTTGGAAGAGCCAGTGCCCTCGCCTGCCTGGCCTCCACATGGGGGAGTGTCACTGGCATGCTGTGGGGACAGTGTCCTTGCCCTGCCTCTGTGGCTGCCCCCTGACAGCAGAGGGCTGCTCTGCCCTCTCCCAGGGGCTTGACTAGTGAATAATGAGGAAGCCCACAGACCCCGGCGCTCTCCCTCCTGGTGCCCAGCCTCTGATATATTTGATCCTAGATGGCATAATTTTTCACTTAAATGTGAACGTATTTGCGAATTGATGGAAAATAGTTCTCGCTCTGGTGATATAATATAGGGCCTCCCCATCCTGGCTGCTATTTTGATTGTGACTTAAATGGATGAGGCCATCAATAATTATTTTATTGAGCAGGCACATAAAAAATGATGCTGGGCTAAAGTAATTTCCCCAACCAAGTCAGCTCATGACTGCGGGTGTCTCCCTTCGTGGTGTTGGCCTGCCGAGACAGGCTGCAGGGGCTGTTTCCTCATCCATTTTTCCCCTTCCCTGGGTTCCTCCTGTGGGGCCCAGGTTGTGGAGCAGAATGGCCACCGGTGACCTGCAGGCAGCAGCGGGAACTCAGAGCCTTCCCTGCCACCCTGGACTCCCCAAAGCTTTGCATGCACACCTCATTCTCCACTCAGGGCAAAATGCACAGTGTGATTGGGTGGGGGAGGAGAGAGGCTCAGAGAGGTTAGAGGCTCCACGGGAGCCACTAGCTGCTGGGTCCTAGGATCCACCAACTCTGCCCTAGAGTAGATTTGGAGTGCCTCATACCCTCTGCATCATGAACGCAGTGTTCATCAGTGTCTCCCATCCTGAGCCCATGCAGGCGCTGACCAGGGGAGAGGGAGAAAGAACACCCCATCGGCCAGTTGCAGAGAACAGCCCTTGTGTGGAGAAGTTTCCTAAACTCTGGCGCTTTGCATCTGAACACCTATACAAGGCTTGACTTAATATAGCTCCTTAGATCAACTAGCATTGTAATTTAGTCCCATCCTAGACAATAAATCCGTTTTTTCCAATACATGCCAAAAATAAAAGCATAACTAAAGCAAGAACAGCTGCATCCAGGTAGCTGGTAAACACCAGGGGCCTGGGTGCCTGGGGGAGGTTTATGTCTCCACCAGACAAAGGCAGAGATGAGTGGAGAGGGGACAACACACTGTCATCTCCACTCATCCCCCTGTCAGCCTGGCCTGGATCAACAACTGGGGCGCCACACAGAGCAGTGGCCTGGCCAGTGGGCTGTGCTGGGCAGTGTGATGAAGGGAAGCTCTAGGGTGGGACTGTCCATGTCCCCAGTATCTGGAGGGGCTCGCTCAGACCAGGGGCAGGCAGGCAGCCTGGGGACCTTCTGCACACAGCCCCCATGGTTGTATTTTTACCCCGGGGCTATAAATCTGTTTTCTTCTGAACCAAAGACCCCTTTTCCCCATATTTAGAATGCACTCCAGCCCCCTCTCATCTCAGATCTGGGGAGACAGACACATAGGCCATCGTGGCTGGAGGGCTTGGGGGAACTACACCTTGAGGAGCTGGAGTTCAGAGAGCCAAAGAGTCCAGAAATCCCAGCGCCCCACACTGCAGTCAAAATCCCTGTTCCCCCTGGACGGGGCCATTCCCCAGGGAAGAGATGCTTGGGCCTCTCCACCCCCACCCCTTCCTCCTACCTCTTCTGCCATGATCTGCAGACCCTTCCCCAGACAGGACAGCCCAGGCCAGGGCCTTGATGCTAAGCTAGCAGGTGCCAGGCTGCAGGGCTTAGGGGTGATCTCTTGACCTTCCCAGAGACCAGGGGGCCTGCCTGAGGCCATGTGGTCCCTCCAGACCAGAAGTCAGACTCAGGCCCTTTGGGGCAGGCGGACAGGACACGATGGAAAGGCAGAGACTGTGCCTACAAGAGGACATGTTCCCTTCTAGGGCTCTGGAATTGAATGAAAGGATAAATGTGAATGGGCTAAAACCTCACTTCTGTGGGCTGATTCAACCGGGGAGCCCTGCGTCGAGTGCACAGGTATCTTCTAGAGGGCTGCTGGGGGTCTTAGGCTTTCTCCAGCGTATTTTCACAGCATCCGTGGTGGCCGTGTTTTTGTTCCGTGGGAATCCAGGCTCCAGCTACCCATCCTGCACCGTGTGTAAACTGGAGAAAGCATCTCTCGGGTGGATGCCACTGACTCCAGATGCTCACCTGGTCACCAGGGCCTAGAGGGGTTCTGGCCCCATGAGTGCCTTACCAGGCTCTGATAGAGACAGCTGGGCAGGTGTGCTCCGTGGGGCCTGCAGCTGAGTCTTGGAAAGGCTGGTGCCCCCCGGTGCCCTCCCCAGCATCTCCGGGTAGCATGGAGTGGGGAAATGGACAATTACAGTTCATGCTAGTCCCCTGGGGCTAGGTCTGTGCAGCCCCCTCTGAGGGTGGCTACTTTGAAGAAAGGGAAGCATTTGGGGGCCAGAGTGGGGACAAGGGGAAAAGGTCCCTCCAGGGCCTGGCAGGGCCCTCACCCCTCCCTGCACTTGGTGGGCGCCTGGGGCCCTGCGCCCAGCCGTGATGAATGGCGCTCATTTAGCCAGTGCAGAAAGCACCTCTGTACAGATCTGCAGGGCTTTATTAACTGTTTCACTGTCATAGTTTCAAAATCAATCACAGTGTCGCTCTCCAGAGACTCACTGGGGTTTGAGGCCCACACTCTGGTCTAAATACAGCCCAAGCCAGGCGCAGCCCACAGGGGAACAACAGGGGCGGTTGCATTTTTCCTCCAGCTGCCTCAACAGCGGCCTTTGTCCCCTGTCTCTGAACCGCACAGCCAGACCAGAACTTACTACCTAGAGTTGTGAATCCTGCAGCCAAACCCCAATGCAAACGTCTCTTGTGAGCCACTTACCAGACCAACGAGCAAAGCAAAACAAACAGGGCAAAGAAAGGGCCCTTAGCAAGCCGGTGCAAAGTGGAGAGGAGGCTACGACTTCCAAAACCATTAAACTAAAACAAACCAGGGACATCAAAGCCGTGGAGCCTGACGGGAGTCAGTGTTTCAATTGGTCAGGCTCCCTGGCTGCACACAAGCGAGGCCCCAGGTGTGCAGAGCTGGCTTGCAGGGCTCCAGGGAAAACAAGGGTCTCTGTGTTGAGTGACCGTCCTGGGGAGCCCCATCCTCTGACGAGAAGGGACTGTGGGTCTACCCCACCATGTGCGATTCATCGTGGGAGGTACCTTTAAATGTGCAGCGTGAAGCCGGAGCCAGCAGCCAGGCCACAGATGCCAGACCTCCCCACTTCCCCAGAGGTCTGCCCTGCGGCCACCCAGATCCACACAGAGCCCCCAGCCGAGGGATGAGGAAGGACTGCTCCTGAGGTGAGCAGAGCCTGTGGATCAGGTGGAGTATGGCCCTGCCCAAGAGCAGGCAGGATGCATGGTCATGAAGACAGCAAGTGGGCAAGAGGCTCAGGAGAAATTCCTGTGATTTCTTTGGCCTTGTGCCCAGCAGGGACCACCAAATTCAGGTGTCACCTTCACTGGGTCCTTGAGCCTCGTCAAAATGCAACCTCATGGCTTGGAAGCTGCATCTACATCAGCCCAGGGTCTTTCTCTTTCCCTCCTTCCTTGCTTTCCTTCTCCCTTCATGTCTCCCTTCCCTCTCCCCTTCTTTTCTCCTTTCTTCCCTCCTTCCTGCTTTCCCTTCCTTCTTCGGATCCCTCCCCTACTTGTCTGCATCCACTTGCCTGGGACCAGGAAAGCCCTGCTCCTTGTGAGTTAAGTGCGTCATGGAGAGGATCGTTCACCATGGAAAGGCGTGAAGCATGGATCCAGGCCACCGCGTGGACAAACTGAGAAAACCTTGTGCTGAGGAAAAGAAGCCAGACAGCCAGGGTCGCATGTGGTGCAGTCTTCTGCCAGATTCCCGACTGGCAAATGCGGGGTGCAGCAGGACAGGGAATACAGAGATTGCTTGATGACTGTGGAGTTTCCTTGGGGCGATGGAACTCTCTGGCCCTGGATGAAGGCGGTGCTTGCACAGCATTGTGAATAATGCCCTGTTTGTGTTCATTAAAGTGGTCCCTCTTAAATGATGTGGATTTTACCTCAATTAAACACACAGTCTGATGGCACAGGGCTGGGGCCCCTGCCTCTCATGTCCTCCCACGGCCTCCACTTGATTCAGGAGCCTCAGGAGCACGGTGTGCAGGACATCGGGCCCTGTCCCTAGGAGACGACAAGGATGGCCTTTCCTGGCCTCATGGAGATGCATCATAGCTTAACCTCAGTGGGCCTGACCCTGAGCAAATGGATGGAGAAGAGGACAAAAGTACTGAAGTGGCAGGAGAGGGGTGAGGGGGATCTGAGGATGGGGAACGAAGGACATGGGAGCCTGTGATGGTCGGCTGTGCCCTGTGGGACCCTGGACGAGATGGCGCCCAGCCCTGGTATCCTCGGGCAGTGGTATGTCAAGGTTTTGTGCTCCTAACTCTGCAGGAGGAGAGGCCACTCAGCTCAGCAAGGAAGTCAGCTGCCCAGGGCCACGTCAGTGAGTGGTTTTCTGGCTCCCCAGTGTCACGCACCAGGCCCAAGATGTAGGCCTTAAGAATGGTCCTGTGCTGGGGCTGGTTAGCTACAGGGCCTCCCCTCCTGCCTGGCCCTTGCCCTCTGTGGGACTCCATTCAGCCCCTTCTGCCCCTTCTGCCCTGCTGATAAAACCTTCCCAATGCTGGTGGCCTGACCTACCTGCACCCCAGAGCCAGGCTCCTCCATCTGTCCCGAAGATTTCAGGCACAGAGGACGGGCAGGAGGAGTTGCATCAGATAGCTGGACCACAGTACACAACCACTTCCCAACCACACTGACCCCACACACATAGCAGGGGAAGTGGCCTTCAGTCCCGCCGGGACACCTGGGAGACTTCATTGCAGCATCCTTTCCACAAAGCTGGACCAGAACCTGCTACATGCTGGGCTCTGTGCTGGGCACTGGGGCTGCAGTGCTGCGCTCACTAGTGGGGGAGACAGAATAAAGGAGAAATGAAATAAATCATGCAAATACCATGCAGAGAAATAGAACAAGGGAGAAGAGTTCGTAAGTGGGACAGGGAGATGAAAAGTCTCGATTGCCCAAGGAGAGGCGGCCTCTGTGCAGACACGACTGTGACCTGGAACAGCAGGGGTGTGGCCACAGTGGGACCAGGAAGAAAGGGTGTGCGGCTTTGATTCCTGCCTGACTGAGACCCTGGGCAGGTTGAGCCGAGGAAGGCAGTAGCTGGCCGGTGGTTGACGGAGGCAGTGCCCGTGCTAAAAGACACACAGAGAGGTGGGATGGCTTTTCTCTCCTAGGCTCTGCTTTGGTCCTTTGAGTCCTGCAGAGCTGTGGAAGAGTGAGGTGTGGGGGTGACCAGAACACGGTCCCTGCGGCTGGCTTGCTGGGTTGACGGGCCGGCCCTGCTGCTTACTCGAGGGGTGACCTTGAACGAGTCACTTAACCTCTCTATGTGTTTCCCCCTCTGTGAGTGTGGGGAAGTAATCACCTCTCCCTCAGGAGGTAGTTGTGAGTGTTCTGTGTCGAATCCATGATTGTACACAGTGGACACCTAGTGAGCGTTAGCTCTTACTGGCCCCTTAGGATTGTCTCCCAGGGGCACAGTGTGCTAAGGATGACTCTGCCACTAGCTACCTGTCCTTCTCACCCTCTCTAGGCCTTGGTGTCCTCACCTGTAGAAAAGCGCCCGCCTCCAGCTCTAACACCTGGATACCTGGAGCCAGGACTCCCAAACTACAGGTGAGAAAGCAGAAAGATAAGTTCCTATTATGGGCCAGGAGGAACCAATGAGATTGCTTCTCTTTCTGATCACTCAGGGAGTGCGTGTGTCAGACATTGTCTGCGTCTGTCCATTTCATAGGTAAGGACCACTGTTCTTATCTTTTTCTTTAGACTGTTACTATTACTTTTTTCACTTGTTGGATAAATATATATTGGAGGATAATTTTCCGTTTTATTTTCCTTTTATAAAAAATTGTAGCTTTGACTTCCAATTTAGATTTTCCTGTACTCCGTGTTTCTTGAAGTTTGAGTGGTCTCTCCTTGAATGGGCTTTAGCATTTAGAAGCCCAGAGGGTGGAAATGCAAGCCAGGTCCTCACCTAAGACTAAGGCTTCTATCCCTCTCCTAGACTGCTGGGAGCGATGTGGCGATTTCCAAGGCTGCCTCTGTAGTACAGTTAGAAATGATGGAGCTGAGGTAGTCACTCCCTTCCCTCCACTTAATTCTTGTGGTTATTCCTGCTCCTACAAGGGGTAGAAAATAAAATAATAAGATTGTAGGAGATCTCTGATGCTCTAGGCAAGAGCACATGCATGCTGGACCTCCCAGCCTGGACTTCTGGTCACTTTCACCCTACTCCCATCTCATTACATTCATAAGTACATACTACATGTCATAAATATAATTAAGATCAGAGTGAATTCTGAAATGAGCATGTGTGTTGAAAGCCCCTGAGATGACTCAGCACCCTGTCAATCATACCTGCGGATTCAAGGGGAGGCACCTAAGTGGAGGTGCTTGGCCTTTAAATTCTGACAGCCTGCTTTATCTGTGCTTCTCGTTGCTCTGTTGCTCTTGCTACTTTTGTGTGCTTTGACCGGTTGCAGTACTTTTCTGTTACCTTTTTCTGTCTGCGCCTTATCTTATGGTGGCACACACTTGCCCTGAGTACCACGTCCTGTGGTTGTCAATAAACGTAGCTGCTCGATGCTTACTACTACGTATACTTGGCAGTTCTCCCCTTGTCCTACACAAGAGCCTGGACTATTATTGGCCTGTTCCACTGCAGCACCTGGGGACACCAGCTGCCCAGTCCCAGTGAAGCTACAGAGAAGCTGTCACAAAGCCATGGTGTCACATGACAAACAGGCGAAAGAGGGCAGGCAACAGGGACAGAGGTCATAGGAGGGCTGAGAAGGAGGTGAAAGGGGAGAGCACACACCTTCCTTAGACCTCTGGTCTCCACACTGGCTGTTTCCAGGAGGAGAAAAGATAAAACAGCAAACAGAAGATGGTTCCCCAGGGCTCATAAATCACTTCACGTTTTCATAGCTCATTGACCCAACGAGGCCAAAGTGGATTCCCACCTAGAGACAGTGGCCAGTGAGCCACCTTCAAGGTCTCCGCTTGGCCCTGTGTGTGTCAGCCATGTGCGTCAGTGGCTCAGCTTGCAGGACACAGACACAGAAGCGGATGTCCCAAAAATCGGGAGGTAGGCAATGTCCCAGTGTCCAGCTGAGGAGAACCTCAGAGCTTACTCCTCTTCAGCACATGGGGAGACAGAGCTTGATAAAAGTCGCATTTTTGGTTTGCGGCCTGAATTCTTTATGCTCCTGTGGCGTGCTGACCACTCGGGGCTCCCGAGACCCTGGCAGCCCTGGGCCAGTGGCTGATTCCCCAGGATAAAACGTCATGGGGAGAAGTGTGCACTGTGCATTGCAGGTTCAGAAAAAAATCCATGGCCTAAGTACAGGACGTGGGAAGGGACTCGGGAAGGGGCTCTGATGGCCAAGAGATCAGTAGAGCAAGACCAGAGCCTGGCTATACAGGAATCTCTGCCCCTCAGTGGGGACAAAGCCAGTGCGCCAGGACAGCTTGGGTTTTTACTGCCTGCTTTCATGCTCTTCAGTCACGTTACAGGATTGCTAGGTGTCACAGGTTAAAACTCACACGGAAGTTTTGAGAGTGCAGAGAGGTGGATGGCTGAGCTGTCAAGGGAAGTGGGGTTCCTGTCAGGCCCCATGAAGTAGCAAAGACCCTGCCTGGCGAAGGGAACCAGGAGGAGGGATACGAGGGGCGCCTTGGGCTTATGAAGGTGTCGTCGTGGGTAAGGCAGGGGCTTGTCCAGAGCACTTAGCGGCTGCTGCCCGTGGAGGGCCCTGGGTCAGCGGGTGCCTCCTGAAAATGGGAGTCAGGGTCGAGCGAGAGGACGAAGTGTGTGTATGCCACACCAGGCCCCTCATGGAGATGCGGGGTGCTATGCACTAATATAGAAGTAGGCACATGGGTGGTCAAAGGTATGGTGAATGTTTAAACTTAAAAAACTTTTACAGTAAAAGACACATTGCCATGAATGCCCCTCAAAATCCTCCTCCTTGCTTCAAACACACTTATCCCATCACTCCGGCCACTTCCTGAAGCAATTCTGGAAGTTTTCTTTATTATCTTCATATAGTATAATTAAAAATATTGTGAATGTTGCTGCAGAGTGCTGTCCAGCAGAAAGGCAGGCTGGTAAAAATACGGCAGTGTGTCTTCATCCATCTAATTCATGGGATCTGGGCCTGTGTGACTTCTGGCTCTTCTCCAAAGGCAAAATCACTGTGACAGCTAAGTGCAAGTAAAGACACTCAAGAAAGAGGACTTCCAGAACTGCTTCAGGAAGTGGCAAGAACTATGGGATCAGTGTATTTGAAGCAAGAGCGAGGATTTTGTGCTGGATTCACGGCAATGTGTAATAATTTGCTCTGAAAAATTTTTCTAAAAATTTAAACATCCATTGTATTTTTTTTTAACACACCTCGTACATCATATGGGACAAACCCAGAAATACAAAGGGCTTGCCTGCGCCCGAGTCTTCTAGAAAGCAGAGGGTTTATCTGCAGGACTCATTAGGAAGAGCGTGGAGGAGAGGGATGGGGTGACCTCCGGAGGAGAAAGAGCTGGTGTGAAGACAGGACGTGCATGGGCTGTAGCCGTGAGTGACTGAGTGCTGGGGCCAGAAGGGCTGACCCTGAGAAACCTTATTAATTGGGATTCAGAGTTACCAGTCCAGGGGGCAAGGGACCAACAAATTGAAGGTAAGCCCCGCGGAGGTTAGTTGTCCACATCTGGGTCAGCCTTGGCTTAGCCTTTAGGCAGGGTGCTAAGGAGGTCACATCCAGGGGCTGCCGAGGGGCAGGCAGGAGGGAAGGTGGCACTCAGTGGAGTGAGTCTGTGCCTGTGCAGAGCTGGTCCCTGCTGGAGGCTAGAACAAGAGACAGGTTAGGGAGGAAGGGTCTAATGGTGCTGATGCTACAGGTGATGTTTCAGGAGAAAGTAAGTCTCTCACCTCCCAGGTTCCTCATCAGGGTCCTTCAGGAGCAATCCCGTGTTGGGTTGAGCACATTTACAGGTGAACATATGATCTAGGTAATGTACAGTGCAGGTCTTTTCACAGCAGTGGCCTTGTTTTCCATAAAAATGTGCTGTCTTTCCTGTCTCCTGCATTTGAAAGGCTGTTTGGCACACATTCTGTTGATGGGCCCTAGTTTATCCAAGTGTCCTATGAACAGTTCTAATCTGTTGTTTGTGTAATTACTGTGGTGGGGTCGACACCTAGAGCTGGGATAGTGGGGTAGAAGGGACTGCACATTTGTAGTTTTGGTAAAACTTTCCTTATGGCCTTTCTCCTCCCACCAGCCATGCCTGTTCTCTGCGTCCTCACCAACATGGTCGTCCGCACCCTTGATCTCTGCCAGTGCAAAAGGTAAAAAAGCGACATTTCGGTATGTTTTCAATTCTCATGTTTTAAGTTATATGTGAGATGAAAGCTTTTTTGTTTACTTAAGGGGCATTTACATTTTATTTTCTGTGAACTTTCTATGTCTTTTTTCCCATTTTTTATTTAAAAATGTTAATATAAAATGCTTTAAATATACAAAAAGGTACATATTGTATGATTACGTGTATTTAGGATATAGTTACATAAATCCACACATATATGCATGTACTATATATATTTTATATACTGTCATCTCATGATGTCCACAGGGATTGACTTCAGGGCCCCCATTATGGACCACGGTCTCTGGTGCTCAAGTCCTATATATGACGTGGCGTTGTATTTCTGTATCACCTTTGCAATTCTCTCTAGATTACTTATAATACCTAACGCAATACTGTTGCTATGCAAATACAAGTAGTATATATATTTTTTGGCAATAATGATAAGAAAATTAAGACTGCACATGTTTAGCCCAGTAAAAAAATTTTTAAATAATTTCAGCCCAACAGTTTGTTGAATCCATGGATGAGAAACCCACCAATAGGGTAGGGTTTAATGTGTGTGTGTGGGGGGGTGTTGTTTATTAACAAAAGAAAAATTTAAAACACCTTAAGAAAGAAAAATGGAAAAGTAGCGCGTCCCTAAACAAAGGAGGGAGAAGTAGGCAGTCAGTAAAGGAAGGCGTTCACTAGCCTAACTCTGATTGGAAAAGTACTGGCAGTTAAGGAGTTACCCTTCTGTAGCTAAATTGTTTGCCTTTAAACCCACAAAATGTTTGTAAATAGGTGTCGACCAGGAAGATTGCACCCTCATTGTTCTCAGCCAGTGAGGAGAGGTGGAAAGGAACCACGTGGTGGGTGGGGAGGGACCTGTGGGCTCAGGGTTCTCTTGCTCCCTGTGTTGCTGCCCTGGGCGTGCCTGCTGGCATAGCGGACACCCAGCCTTGCAAGACTGAATTCAAACTGCGCTTTTGCTACTCATCGAGTCCATTCCTTGGGTTTGGCCAAGTAAACGCATTTCTCGCATATATAAGTAGTATTGAACTATATATACTTCTGTGAATGATATTCTTTTATGGACATCTTTCAAAGTCTTCCACACTGTTTTTTGAAATTGTGTTAAAAGCTGCAATTTATTCCTTTTCACTGCTATAAATTATTTTATTGTATGTTTCCTTCCCGCTGCTGATGGCCTTGTGAGGCACCCCCGAGTTGTGTCACCGTACAATGTTGCAGGACTGTTCTGATACACATCTCCTAGTGTGCCCGGAGTCCCTGGGCCGTAGGATGTGTGCATCTTCGGTGAGCAAGATAATACACTTTGTCCACTTCCAGGATAGATTGCTGGTCTTACTGATTGTCAGAGCTCTTCAAAGGTGGGAGCACTTGGTCCATGGTATGGGCTTATTAGTGTTTAGATGCTCAGAAATGTCCTTCAGTAAAGACGCCTTGGCCGGGTGTGGTGGTATACGCCGGTAATCTCAGTGCTCCGGGAGGCCGAGGCAGGAAGTTTGCAAGTTCAAGCCCAGCCCTAGGTTCAATCCCCAGTTGTCCCCCCACCCCCAGAGACCCCTGTTTACCTGCTTACTTGGGAATTTCCCTACCTAAATGAACCACGAGCTCTTGTTCTGGCCTGAGTATCTCACAGGACTAACACGGGACATGTGTGAAGAATACACATCAGGATGGGATTCAGCAAGTTGCATGTGGGCGACTTGCAGTTTCCAAGAGTGTGACAAGGGCCCCCGCGCTGCCTCAGGCACTCGATGCTCTCAAACCCAGACCCTCATGAGAGACCTCTCCCATCTGCCCTGCATCATTCAGGGATCCCTTGTGCCGGGCATCCTTTCTCTCCAGCTTCACGAGCAAGAGGGGAACCGGATGCAGAGCAGCGAGCGTTCTTCACCACCGTGAGAGCCAGAGCCCACCTTCGCTGTGTTCCATGGAGTCCTGCAAGAGCTGTTTAGACCCAAACAATGCCCAAGACTCAGCTCCCCAGGAAGCCAGTGCCCACTCTCCCCTCCCTCACCATGCTGCACAGGCTGGTCATTCTGACACAACCTCCTGATGAGGAGTCTGTGCCTTTCCCCCGCAGGCCCGGGGCTTGGGACACAGTCAGTGTTCACTTGGATGACAGATCAATGATGACAATAGTGACCCCGAACTGGGTGCTCACCCAGGGCAGTCTCACATGTTTGTGCATGGGAAACCATTGTACGTCCGTGCTATTGCCATCATCTCTCTTTTGCAGTTGAAGAACTGAGGTTGATGGAAGATCATTTGCCTGAGGTCACACAGCCACTCGTCGGCAGAAGCGGAACTTGAACCCTACGGTTCAGGTTTGCTCTCCACCATGCTACATACCTGACCAGACAGAGGAGCCAGGCAGCCCCCATCTAGCAGGTGCCACATGCACAGTAGGTGGGATCCAAGAATTGCCAGATAGTGACAGTGATCGAGGTCCAGAGGCTCTCATTCAGCCATGTAGGGGGCCTTTGGGAATAAGCAGCCGTGAATGGAGAGGACCCCCAGTCTGGTCCTCTGCCCCTTGTCTGATCCTCTCCTAGTGGCCCAACACACAGGCCACTTGAGGGTCCAGTACCAGTACCTTCCAGTTTGCAGAGTTGGAAGTTGCTCTGGGCAAGCTTCGAGCCAACAGCTGTGACTCCAGTCCCCAAAGCTCCCCCTTACCTGTGTCAACACTTTTATTTTTAAAGCAGCACAGCCAATGTGGGGGCTGGGAGTGGGCAATGGGGAGGGAGGGAGCCAGGCCCTTATCAGCTCAGGGGTCCTTGCATATGTAATGCTGTCATATAATTAACAGTGAAGATCATTTACATTGTCGCTGAGCTAATTTTCATAATGTTTTCTTTATTATCAGAGGAAGAAATTAACCCAAGAATTTATTTACATAGCAGCCTCAAACAGTAACAGCTTGCTAATTGCCTGTTAGGTGATTAATAAGCTTACAGCAGATGCTAATGCGTCGTGGGCTCCCGTTTCAAAGGTGCTCTTGCCGCACGCTTGTGTTTTTGGCAGCTTAATTAGTGCAATAATTATGTACTTGTTGCTCCTTCTTTCGAGCAAATACTGTCAAATGCTTAAAAGATTAAAGTGAATTATATCCTGAGAACTCACAGTGCTTGAGGATGCCCGTTCTTGCTAACTTCTCTGCTAGTGCAAAAATAGATGAGAAGGAAGAAGGGGAGGGGGGATCTGACTTGTCCGCAGGAACAGTGGCAACCTAGACCCTGCTGGGTCCCAGTCCCAGCTTTGCCTCCTCACTAATGGACAGACTTGGAGCCTTGGAGCCCTGCCTCAGTTTTCTCTTTATCAAGGGAGGGACACATCATTGGTATGTGAAAGTGGAGAGAGGGAAATGAGAATCAGAGACTTGGGTGACGTACCAGCTACATGCAATGTGGGTCATTCAGGTCCTGACTTGAAGAAACCATTTGTAAAAAGTTATCTTTGTGATCATCCAAGAAACCTGACCCTGAGTCGTGCAGCAGTTGATCTCCAGAGGTCTTTGCTGATTTTGTTAGGTGTGATAGCGGCATGATGGTGATGGAAAAGAAAAATGGGCTTTGTTGTGAGATACAGATACTGAAGAGTTGAGGGGTGAAATGATAGGTTGTTTGTGATCTTCTTTAAAAACTTCCAGCCTTCTCCTAAAAATAGATGACTTGCAGGTTAAATAAGCTGGCACAATGTGGATCAATGTTGAGGCTGGGTGATGAGTACATGGGAGACTGGGTCTCTAGTTTTTCCATTTTTCTGTATGTTTGAAAATATGCGTTAAAAAAACTAGACCACAGAAAGGAAGAGACAGAATTCTACCAAGACCTAAACCTGAGAATCTAGCTGTCTCTGGTTAAGTCTAGCTCTATGCTGTTTTAGCTTGTGTGGCTTTGGGTGAAGACCAACCTTTCTGTGCCTCAGTTTGCCCTTGGTGTTCTCTGAGTGTTTCCAGGGCTGTCTATGCTTGTGCCCTGCCCATGGATCTGGAGATGCGAGTCACTGACTTGGGTTTTTGTCATCTTAGTGTCGCTGCTGAGCATGGAACTGGCCTATAGCATGGGGGAGGGCGGGTGTCACCTTTCTTCTTTCCCAGCCATGCACCCCCCACCCCAAGGGACTCCAAGGGCTTGGGCACCGCCAGGTCCAGCTGGAGAAGCTACAGTTTCTGGGACAAGGGCCTTTCAGAGCTGGAACTGAGAAAGTGCTGCCCAAATTGGGATGAGCCCATCGCTCTGTGATGGTGACTAGATGATGCCCAGCACCCCAGCCCAGGCTCCATTCTGGCCAGCCAGCTTGGGCAGTAGGAGTCGCTGCTGGAGGACACCTGGCTCTTCCTCCCCAGAGTCTGCCCTTGAGGATCTGTAACACTGACAATGAGTCACTATAAAAGCAAAACCCAAGATGACTATCTGCTGGCCCTGGCTGCTGAGGTCTTCACAGGGGTCCAGGGTGTGGCCACCCCAAGGCTCAGGTCGCCCTTGAGTCTTTGGCTATCCAGAGGCCTGCAGCTCCCCACACTGATCAGGCCCCTTTATTACCGCACCCAAACCAGAGTCTTCGGAGCTCTGCTCTGGAGCCATTTTCCAGAGTTACTCATTCGTATGTATTCATTTGATAACTGCTGGTTTGTAGTTCTAGAGAGCAGAGACCAGGTCTGCCTTTGGTGACCGCCCATGGCCAGAAATTAGCCCAGTCCTAGTACAAAGGAATCTCGATAGCTAACTTTTTTATGAAGCGCTTGCCATATGCCAGTAGAGCAAAGGAAGGGAGGCCAAAAGGGTGCCTGCATCAACCAGAGCTGGCCACCAAGCTGATCTTGAGTGATGCCTTTCTTCAAAGCAGCAGCTCCGGGCCTCCTGTGAGCACCCACTTCTTTGTTTATTTCGTGTAACAAACACGGTGGTTCTTAAACTTTAGACCATCAGCATCACCTGCAGAGTGTGTTAGGATGCAGATTCCTGGGCCCCGCCCCTGGAATTTCTGATTTAGTTGGTGCGGGTTCCAGCATGAGATTTCCTAACAAGTTCTCTGGGAGCTTCACGCTGCTGGTCAGCGACCACTTTTCAGAAGCACTGGCCTGTAGGAGCTAAGAATCTGCCTGGGAAACAGAATTTCCAGAGTTAACATTTTAATGCATGGCAGAGGCTGGAAACGCGTTGATTAGACGTTTAGCTTCATAGTATCCATGTCCCTTTCTTTTTATGAACTCCCCGATTTCCTTTGGAGAGGATCGACATCTGTATCCCTCTTATCTGCGTGTTCTTAACAGAGCTTCCTCCTGGCTGTAGGGTAAGAGCATACTTGTGCCCCGGAACACCCAGTCGGGAACCTGAGTCCACCTCATCCAATCAGGTTAAATCCTGGGACCTTTGCAAGAAGCATTAAGAAACAGCAAGACTTTTCTGTGCTGGACCAGAGCTCATTGTTGTCATCTTGCCACATTGTGGAAAGAACCTCTGAAGATGGGGCTAAGAAAAAAGCAAAGGAGAAGGTACTAATTAATGCCCCTGGATCTAGCCACACCTGAGGCCAGCTCCCTCTGTGCTTGTAAATTACATGAGGCTAATAAACCCCCATACATGCGTAAGTCATCTATTTCAGGGTGGGATTTTCTGACACATAATGGAAATCTTCCTCTTTATACAAAGTGTAGCAGGACTTTTGAGGTATGTCATCCTTTCTGGGATAGGGAAGCTTCATGGATGGTCAGAGACATTGACAGGGTATTGACAAAACTGTGCTGCTAATAGCATGGTACAGAGGCTACCGCAGGGACCAACTGGTACCCAGGAGAAGCCTCAGGAGGAGTCGAGCCCAGTCGGAAGTGGGCCATCTTGCCTTCCCAGGGAAAGTACTTTGCCTCCTTCAGTCACCTTTCCCAGAAGAGGTCACCCCCGAAGCTGGAGGTTCCCAGAGCCCTCAGGCCCCTTGAATCCAGACTTCCTGCCCAGACGGGTCAGCTGGGATGAGGTCATCATTGGGGAGTCTTTTATCCTCTTGCTAAGCTGCTTCTCTCGGTAGCAATTGCTGTCTTGCTTAATCTCAGAATTATCTGATTGTCACAGTCGAGTTTTCCACATTAGGCAGCGAGCCAACAAGTTACTTAACCTATAATTGCCCTTTAATGAAGCCCATCTTCAAAACTGAATTGTCAAAGGGAAACTTGTAAACACACAGTGAGGTCCAAGACCAAGCCAGCCCCAGACGTCGCAGCCAGGCCCTTGACTCCTCTCTGGCGTCAGCCACATTTGTCTGAGTTACTGGGGGCTTTATCACCAGCTGCCATGCAGAGCAGGGAGGAGTCTGGTGCTTGCCACTATCAGCAGACGCAGGCAAGACTTTGAAAAGCAAGCTTGAGGGGCTTGGTTTGGATACGCACTGTTCCCTGTGCCTAGTACCCACCCTCCGCTTCCACAGAATACAAGATGCGACAGTAATGCCCAGCTCATGCCTTGAACTTCACAAAAGCTGCTAAGTAATGTTCATCTTTGGTGGAACCACATGTGGTGGACATGTGGTCAGTGGATGGTCCACACTATGTGAAAGGTAGGCAAGGAAGGCAGACTTTGGAGAGCAGGTCTCACTGTAACTGCCGTCCGGTGTGGATCTGTCCATGGTCAGCTGTCTGCCTCTCAGTCACATCTGGGAGTCCAAGGTGAAGCCTAACAGTAGACTATCCTCAGCTGTGCTGTAGCACTGTCAGGGGTTCATACAGGGCACCCCAAAACCAGGGAAGAAAGCTTTGCATAGTATCTACTGGGTGCCAGGTAGCTTGCTGGGCATCTTCCATACTTTATCTCCCTCAATTAATGATCAGAATGACTCTCAGACCTCAGTCCTATTAGCCTTAGTTTGCAGATGAAAAAATGGGCGATTAAGTAGTGTTCCCAATGCCACACAGCTTGTGGGTATGAAAAGCAGGATTTGTCTAATGTCTAATGTCAGTACGTCTTAAACACCTTGGCAGCTCCTTTATGGATATAATGCTGGCCTAAAGCCAACAAAAGGTGCTGATAAGAAAGTCGAGGATTCCTGAATAAAATATGCTGATGTCTAGCACTTGCTTCAAAATAAGAGTGCCACATGGGGCAAGGGAGGGAAGTTGATAAGAATATAGATGAAAAGACTCTTAGCACACAGTAGTTAGAGCTAGGGGTGAGCATGAAGCTCATTACACCCTCTTGTCTAATTTACATGTGTATATGCTTGAAAGTTTTCATTACAAAACATTTAAAAATACTGTAGATGACACTTTCTTCAAAAGTCAGTGCCCCTTCCAAGTATCCCCTAACATCTGTATACCTCTGTCACTGCTTCAAACCCACCATACCACATTTGAGTCACCTTTTAAATTGTCCATGTTCCTCCAAGACCCTGAGCTTCATGACTGTCTAGTCACTTTTCTCATTGCTGAAGCAAAATACCTGACACCCAAAGTTAAAGGAGGAAAGGGTTATTTCAATTCACAGTTATTAGTGAACAAATGGTTTCAGTACATAATGAAACAATGGTTTCATTGTTGGCTCCAAGGCAGGGTGGCCTGGCAGAAAGGCATTGCAGAGGAGAAACAGTTCATGGCAGGCAGAAGGCAAAAAAGTAGATGGCAGCAAGCAGCAAGTGACAATCAAAATATAACAGCAGCCCTCTTTCCGTCTCTTATATTTTGTCAAACCTTAATCCCAGTATCCCATCCTCAATCCCAGCATCACACGCTTTAGATCCACCCACCTCTGAGAAGCTCCACCTATGACCCCATGAGACTTTGGGGAGACATCTAGACATAAGCCACAGCAATGAGGATAAGGGCAATGTGTGTGTCATTCATCTAGAAAAATGTTTATAGAATGAATAAACGAAAAAGAGTCGAGTGTGTGGTGGGCATTTGATAAATGTTTTTGAATGAGTGAAAAATCCAAATAATTGGCTGGGTCTTAGAGGCTGCCTGCATTTGGATAAGCAGAGAGGTTACAGAGCGGGTGTGCAGGCTGGAAATCACAAGTTCAGAGCGAGTGTCAGGGAACGACTGGCCACAGCCAAAACCAGAGTCAACAGTGATAACATGCTGCCTGGGCGGGCTGGCCTGGCCACTTTTTAATAACTTATATTTCAGAGACACGGCACCAACTGCATTTATTTTTTATCACCCTGGAAGGGTCAGTCTCCTGCCGTGACTGCAAAAAGTGAGGCTGTGGATTTCAGTCTCAGCTCATTAACTGAAGAAAGCCGGCCAGCCGCGCCTGGTGCAAGGCAGCTCCAAACGCACATGACGTGCTTACGAGGACCTGAAGGAAACAAAAGCAATCAATTAAGGGTCCAGTCTGGAGTTCCAGTTGGGAACCTAAATCCTGCTGCAGTCCTAATGTTCCCTAGCAAGAGAGAGCAAACGATCGCCTCTCCCCAAGATATCCTGTCCTTCAAAACACAGTGTTGCGTGGACACTGGATACCAGCAGCGAGGGCAGGAGTCGGTGGCTGGGGATCAGACAGCCTTGGAGGGGCCGGCTTGCCCTCGAGTTCCTATAGGCTGTGTGGTGTGGGTTGGGTCTCTTGCCAGCCTTCTGATAAAAACAAAAGCAAAAACAAAAAATCGCACTCTAGAGCCAGGAGTGATGGCACACACCTGTAATTTTAGCACTTGAGAGACTGAAATGGGAGGGTCACTGTGAGCTGGAGGCCAGTGAGTTCAAAGGCAGCCTGAACTACATAACAAGACCCTGTCTCAAAGAAAACAAAACACAACTGGTGGCTTAAACTGGGGCGGAAATAGGCATGCTGTTTCGCTTGGGGTGCTATTGAAGGCCTGTCTTGCACAGGACTTACTCCACCCAGACACAGGAGTGCAGAAGGGGACACATATAGGACAGCATGGATGTTTGACACCCTTCACAGTCTGCAAGGAACTGCTCTCATCTTGCCCTCCCAGCAACTATAGGGGCATGGGAGAAAGGGGCCTAGGTTAAACTGAGGCTCAGAGGCGCGATGGAACTTGGGTCAAGATGGCGCAGCAGGAGGCTGGAGCCCATTGGGCCGGGCGAGGTACGGGTCTCCACGCCCCCAATTCTCAGTGTCTGCCTCAGCATTATCATCACACACCTTCACATCAAGCTCAGAGAATCTCCACAGGGCCCTGTAGCTTCCTAGAAATATCCGTGACTCCCATGTCTGCTGGAAACATCGATGACTTCTTCCTTCCAGGTTTGCCTCTCCCTCGATTGCTCAAGTAATTTTATGTCTCTGGAATATTAATCAGTCCAGTAGGACTGCAGCACCAGATTTCTCTCAGGAGAAGCCAAAATGAACATAAATGTGTCAGGCATAATAATCCCTTTTGTCGTAACACTTTGAATTTCTCCAAGGGCCTTCGCTTTCGCTGTCTTACCAGCAACAAGCAGTGACCCTGGGCACCACCCAGGACGATTATGATTGTTTCCTTCTTAGCAAGAAGAATGAAGACCCGGAGCAGTTCTGTCTCATCTGAGGCCTCCCTTCCCTCTCTCTGCACTTCCTGGAGTTTTAACAACATGAAGCCAACCTTTACCTTGATGAATGAAAGGTTGATTGGGAGGAATTCTTACCACTACTTTTAAGAAACTGATTTTACTACAAGACAGTATATATTACATGTGTTTAAACATCTTATGCTTCTTTTGTTCTTTATTCCTTCTTTGTCTAAAAATGTAAGCTGGGTCCCCACCCCTACGCACACCAAGGCAAAATGTTAAATTTCAGATGCCCTGACTTAGTGTAGGTGGGCTGGGGGTCAGGCTGGGGTAGATCTTAAAGCAGTTGAGGGAGGTCGCTCCTTCTCCTTGGGGTCTTCAGGCCCATGTGAGGGATTTGATGCTCTCCCGACTCACAGCCACTACTAGAGCTGATCACTTTGTATCGTGGCAGATGTTCATCTATCTGTTTTCCCCAGGAGACTTTTGAGGACAGGGAGGGGACAGGACCAGATTTGGGTCTGGCAGTGAGAGAGGGGAGGCAGGAGTTAATCAGGTTTGGGGGATCTGTCATGATTCTACAGCAATAAACCAGGGAGGAGGAAAGAAACCTTGAACACAAATACGGACCAGAGAGATCCAAAGGAGGAGATGGGCTTCTGGATGTTTGCGGATGTGGAGTCTATGCCAGTCACTCCAGTGAAGGGGCTGGGTGTAGGCTCCCAGATTCCAGCTTAGACAACCTGGTCGATGTCTTGAGCAGAGCCAGGGACACAGGAGAAGAGGCACGGGTGGTTGAAGCCCATGATGGTGTCATTGTGAATGGATGAAGTCCAAGTTCCCTGTGAGTCTAGACGCCAGACATGAAAGTAGTCAGGTAGCAAGCTCTTAGTTGGACTAGAATCTGTGGCCTTGTGGAATCCCTGGTCCTCCTCAGTGCCCATGGGCTGACCCCCGTCTCTGTAACCTACTACCTGGCTCCCTAGTGGCGCTGGATGACTGAAAACACTAGAGTCTAATTTTTCACGTTCCTCTTTACCTTCCTGTTTGCCGTCAGCAAGACTCCTGGGGGCAACTCAGTCTTATCCAGCATCACCTTATGATCTTGAAAGGTCACCTAACAGTAGGCTGCAGCAAGAGGGTCGGGAAACCCACTTTCAAGACTTGGCTTAGCCGACAGCTTCTTTGTGATTCTAGGCTGGTTCCTGTTCCTTTATAGGCACTGCTTTTCCCAAACTTTAATGGTGAAGTAGCTAAGTTCTTTAGTCAGAGAAGCTTATGTTGGATGAACTCTCCCATCTAAAACAGTTTAAATGTATGAAATAAATTTTTTTTTAAAAAAGACAAGTATTTGAAAGCGTTGGAAAGCTGCCAAAGCCAGGCAAAAACTGGCGTGAGTTTGACTCTTGAAAGAACGTATGCTCTTCATTGGGTGAAATTCATGTTTATATAGCTTTTCTCCTAAGCACACCGTATCCTCTCTGTGTGGCAGGCATAACTAGAACTCAAGTGGGAACCAAAGGCTTTCTGACTTTAGAAGTCAGAGGATAAAGCTCAAGGCTACCAGAAAGATCTAGAATTTAAGGGGAAGCATCTTGGACTGGAGCGAAGTTGAAGAGTTCAAAATCTGCATATAGATTATCCTGACATCTTAGACTCATCCCTCACCTGCACACACATGAGGTTGACAAGAAGCACGAGGGACCATCAGACAGAAGCCTGCAAAAGCTGAGCGTAGATTCCAGCTGTGGTCCAAATGCAGACTTTTGGATTCCCATCCAGTTCATAAAATAAAATGAACTCAGAGCTAAGAGATTCATCTTTAGGATAAACCAAATACTCCATGATCTAATGAAGCACGAAGTCAAGCCTGCACGAGCTCATAGTGATCAAACAGCAACTTAACAGTCACCGTAAAAATTGACATTTTTTAGATAAGGGGCACCAAAACATAGTTAGAGAGTAAGAATTAGCTCTGATCTTCTACAGCACAGCAGGGTAACTATTGGTTTCAAAATCTACTGTATATCTCAGAATAATTAGAAGAGTTTGAAAGTTCCCAACACATAAAAATGATAAATATTTGAGAAGCTGGAAGTGTTTATTATCCTGATTTGATCATTATCCATCGTATACATGTATTGAATTATTTTACTGTATCATAAAGTTGTACAAATATTATGTGTCCATTAAACAAAAAGCAGAAACAATTTTTTTTGCAGAAGATGGTAACAGAATAGAGTTTCTACAGTGTAACACCCAAAATCTCCAGTACAATTTTTTTTTAATTTGTAGGCATGAGAAGATAAAGTGATTTAAGATCCAGGGTAAAAGCAGTCAATGGAAAGCAATGTCAAGATGAGCCAAAAGTTAGCAGGCAATAATTTTAAAGCCTCTGTTATAACCATGTTTAAGAACTTAAGGGAAAATGTGGCCAAAAAGATTGAATAGGTGGAAATCTCAGCAGAGAAATGAAAATGTAAATATTTAAACTGAAAAGAATAACAAATAAAAATTCACTGGATAATCTTAATAGCAGATTAGAAGTCACAGAAGAAAGATTCAGTAAACTCAAGGACTTATCAATAAGAATACAATCTGGAAAACTCAGGAAAAATAGGGATGGAAAAAGTTAAATGGCTAAAATTCTTCCAACTTTGTGAAAAACATCAACTTTCAGATGTAAGAAGCTTAGTAAACCCCACGTAGAATAAATATAAAGAAAGTATACTGAGGCACATTATAGTCAAACTGTGGAAACCAAAAACCAAGATAAATCTTGAAAGAGTCATGGAAAAAAATAACTTATTAAATACTCAGAATCAATATAAAAGAGATCCCTTTAAAGTACACCAGAATAACAACTTAAAACACTGAATATAAAACAACATCTTTAATATATTGTACAGAAGACGAAAAAGTTAATCTACTCAGTACTCCATATCCAGTGAAAATAATCTTCCAAAGTAAGAACAAAGTAAAGGCTACTTCAGAAAAATGAAAACTGAATACATTTGTTGCCAGCATAAGTTCTTCAAGAAAAGGTAAATGAAACTGAGATCTACAAAAAGAAATAAAATGCTTTGCAAGTGGTAAATATGTGGACAAATATAAAATGCTACCTACAGACACACTTCATAAAGACAGTGCTGTAATTTAGATCTAGTATTTATAGAATCCCAATATTGCATATTGCCATGCCACTTTTGCCTAAAGAAGCAATTGCAAAGGAGGCATTAAAACAATTGTAATAGAAACTAGAAAATATTTTAAACCTTATAAAAATGAAAATGTACCATATCAAGATGTATGGGATACAGCCAAAGTTGTACTTGAACTCATCTAGTTGTAAATGCTTGTGTTGGGGGGAAAAGGGGCCTAAAGTAAGCATCCATTTTAAAAATCAACAGAGGGGCTGGGGATTTAGCTCAGTGGTTAAAGTGCTTGCCTTGCAAGCATAGAGGCCCGAGTTCGATTCCCAGCACCAAAAAAAAAAAAAAAAAAAGATACATCCTTAATAAAACTAATTGAGAAAAAAAATAAGTTTCCAGCATTAAACAAAATGAAAGATGTTATATCACTACAGATCTTACAGACATAAAAGTGAAAATCAGAAGATCTTATGAACAAATACTACTGTCAAATTTCACAATCTGTGAAATGGAGAAATTACTTGAAAGATACAACTTACCAAAATTGACCACAAAAGAGACAGAAAATTAAACTGCTCAATATTTATTAAGGGGATTGACTTTATCATAATAGTCTTCCAACAGAGAAAACTCCAGCTTTTGATGGTCTCAGTCATTAATTTCATTAAATTCTTAGGAAAGAATATCAATCTTAAATAAATTATTTAAAAAAATAAAGTATGGGCAGTACTTGTCAGCTCATTTTATATGGCCTAAATAATCCTGATACCAAAATTGACAAGACAAAAGCAAAGAAAATTACAGGGCAAAAATTTCGTGAACACAAATATAAAACTCCTTAAGAAAATGTTCATAAAATGAATCTAATTAACATGTTTAAAAAGGTAAAACATCATGGCCAAGTGAGATTTGTCCCAGGAATGCAAAGTTAGTTGAACATTTGAAAAAACAATGAAATTCATTATAGTGGGAGAATAAAAGAGAAATATATTTGATCATCTCCATAAATCCTCAAGAAGAATTTGGCCCATTCTAATCCACTCATGATAAAATAATCTCAGCAAACTAGGAATAAAGGTTAACTTCCTTATTTTGCTGAGAGGTATCCATTTAAAACTCACATTTAAGGTACGTGTAAATAATGCAAAATATTAAGAGCACCCCCACACCCCAGGATGGAAATAATGTAGGGATGTTTACATCCCTGTTCAGAATTGTGTCCGAGATGTTAAACAGTGCAATAAGTAGAAAAATAAATGACATTAAAATTTGAGCAAAAGAAGTAAAACTATCCTTACAGACATCATTTTTTTTTAATATTGAAAAGCTAAGAACTCTACAAAGCAACATCTAGAAATAATAAGTGAATTTAGCAAGGTCATAGGATACAAGGTCAATATACAGAAGTATACTGTCTTTCTGTCCATTAGCAGCCCACCCCAAGGTGGAAAATAAAAATTTAATAAATCATTGTACATTAACATCCTGAGACACAAATACAGGAATAAACTAACACCCTGAGACACAAAATAGGAATACACTTAACAAAATATGAACTAAAAGACATTACACCTTGTAAATGACAGTCTATATACATGAATCAACTCAATATTGGTAAGATGTCAGATCTCCCAAAATTTACCTACAGATTAAAGCACTCCTAATCAGAATCTCAATTTGGTTTTTTGTAGAAAACAAGAAGAAACATGTCATTAAGAATTTATGTGGAAGAAAAAGAATTTGCGTGGAAAAGGAAAGATACAGAATTAGCCTAATGATATTGGAAAAGATAAATTTAGAGAACTCAGCCTATCTGATTTAAAGACTTACTGTCAAGCTATATAATCAAGACAGGATGGCACTGGCCTGAGGAAAGACAGTTAAGTGGGACATTATGGGAAGACCAGAAATAAACCCACACACATACAGTGAAATGTTTTTCCAACTAAAATTCCAAACTAATTTAACAGGACAAAGAAAGCCTTTGCAACACATAAGAATGTATAAACGTATGGCAGAAATAAACTCAGACCACCTACTGCACACCATGCGCAAACATTAATTTTAAACATTTACTAGATCTAAGACTCAGAGCTAAAATAATAATTTTTGTACGAAAATCTAGGAGAATGAAAATAGCCAGTGAGCACATAAAGCTGTGCTCAACATCATTATCAGGGACATGCAAATTAAGACCACAGTAAACTACTATTACACACACACTAAAGTGGCTGAAATTAAAGACTGACAGCACAAAATGTTGGCAAGAATGCAGAGCAACTGGAACCCTGGATACTGCCGTGAGAGTATAAGATAATATAGTCACAACAACTATAAATGTCTTATACATTTAAATGTTTGTCTGCTTATGATCCAGCAATTGTACAACTTGGTATTTATCAAACAATTTGTACGTCAGAGATCATTGAGGCTCTGTCCACAACAGCCTCAAACTGGAAATAATCAAAATGCCCATGAATAGAGGAGCTGGGTAAACACTGTGGTGTCTTCATGTCCTGGAGGAACTGGAAGAGACCACGGAGACACACTACACCACAGGTGACTCTTCCAGATGATGTGCTGAGGAAAAGGCACAGTCCAGACACAATATAATGTAATATAATATCCTTCCATGGGTGGGGACTTGGAACAGGCAAAACTCAGATGGGGTAAGGGAAAGCAGAAGAATGGTTCTCCTCAGGTGGGAATGACAGGAAGAAGCCTGAAAGAACTTTCTGGATATGTTCTATATCTTTGTTACACGGTGTATATGTTTATCAGAAGAAAAGATACATAAATTCACTATGTGAAAGTTTTCCCTCAACTTTTAAAATTCATAGAATTTTAAGAATCACTTGAAGGCTAAAACTTGAGGGCTCTGGAGGGCATGGACCTGGGCCTCATCGCAAGGGACTGTGGTCAGTGCTCTTTTCTCTCCATATCATCCGGAGAGGAGTGAAAAAAGTCTCAGCGGACCGTGAAGCCACAGAGCCTGTGGGCCTGCGCCGTCCCCAGCTGCCTGAGCAAGGAACTTCAGCTTTGGGAGCATCCCTAAATTACTCCTGAAGTCTGGGCAAGCCCTGTTATGCCCTGGTCTTCTCTGAGTCTGCATGTGCTTTATTTTAAGCCTCTTCCCTCTCTTTCCACTGTTGTGGTCTTCAGAAAAAACAAACCTTCCTCTGGGATAATGCATGACCCCCAGCCAGAGGATAAGTTGTCTGGCCAGCCTGGGCAGCCGACAAGGAACATTTCCTGGAGGGTTCCGTCGCCAGTTGGATCTGAAAGTGGGAATGCTTCCTTATAGCCCCATGTCCAAGGGGTGGGAGGAAGCCAGCAACCTGGAAGAGACACATGACGAGTCTCCTAGCCATGATGCCTACCTAAGTCTAGTTCAGTCCTTCAGGGACCCACCCTCCTCCCCAGGACCAACGATACCTTCCCACTGCCTCCCTCAGAGGCTCCCATGGCTGGAAACCACACAGATGTGGTGCCCACAGGACAGGGAGAAGGGACCAAGAGGAGAGAGAAGAACTGGGGAGGTGGACCAAGGCCAAGGAAGGAGGAAAGGATGTGAAAACAAAAAGTGGAGAAGGAGAGAAGGAAGAGGAAGAAGAAAGGAGAGGAGGAAGAGGAAGAAGAGAGGAGGGGAGGAAGGGAAGAAGAGGAGGAAGAAGGGGGGAAGGAGGAAGAAAAAAAGGAGGAAGAGGAGGAGACATCCTCAGGTGTTTGATAGGTTAGGCCCAGTCTGATCTTTTTGTAGACTGATGCTTTCACAAGTACTCACGTCTTTCACCACGGGTGGGCTGGCCAGATACCAGGAACCCCTCTAGTAGAGGAGGAAGTGGAGCCTAGAGAGATCGGGCACTCCCTCCAGTTCACGCAGCTGCTGAAAGAGCCTGGTGGGAACCCGGCCAACTTCCCCAACCTTGGCCTCTCCCTGTGGCTGCATCTACGGGGCCTCCCTGGCTGTGTTTGCACAGCCCCAGAGCCCAGGGATGCTGTCTGCAGGGCGCCTAATGTGCAGAGGGAAGGAACCTTGGCTCCCAGCCCCAGGCCTTTTTAGGAAATGTAGCCCTGCCGGAAACACTTGGCTTTGATGGGAAGGAAAGAAGTGGCTCTACTAATTAAAGGTCATTTCAAATTTTTTTTTTAGCTTTAAAAACAGAGTAGATATGTTTAATTCAGGTTGACCACAGTCACTGGGCATTTCCGTGAAGCTCAGGGCACTCTGAGCATGATCATTGGATTTTACTTTATTTATTTGTTCTTTCTTTCTCTCTCTCTCTCTCTCTTTCTGGTTTTGTTTTGATTTTGTTGCTGTTGTTGTTTAAAAATATACACACACCCTCTGGAGTTGAATACTTTGACTTCTTTGATGTGAGGAAAGCCAACCCTGGGCTTCTAAAGTTAGACAGAAAGGAGTTGACATTGGCACGAACAAAACCACAGCCGCAGAAGCCTCTGTCCTGTGGGCCCTGGTCCACAGCCCGTGTGGTCAGCGTGGTGTCATTATGTTCTCTGGAGAGAATTGGAGCTCCAGAGACCTGCTGGTTACACTGCCTGTGACTGTACAGGCGGGGACTAAGCTGAGGTGTCTTGCCTCAGTGGGCTCTGGAGGGTCGACTTGGTAGGAAAATCCAGAGGGCCTCCGGGGTGCATCCCAGTATCTTCCTAAAAGCAGCAGTGCTTCCTCTCCAGAGCAATACTTCAAAGGCACCTGTGGTTTCTTTCTATCCAGCTGCTAGAGAATGCAATCTTTCCTTCCTATAGGGAACTCTTCCTGAGAGATCTTGGATGCTGCCTTCTTCCTGGCAGTGTGATCCAGACCTGCCAATCAGAATATCCCAATTTATTCACCCCTGTTGATTGGCCCATCTTGGACACGTGAGCCGAGCCAGGCCAATCAGAAGCCTACCTTTTTTCCACTCTGGGTTTACCAAATTGACAAGGCTACCACTGTCTACCTTGCCTGTGACATGGAACTAATCAGTCTGAAAAAGAGGAAGGTCAAACTTCAATTCTGTTTCTGGATACAACCATGCTTGAAGGAAGCTTACTTCTATGAGCCTATAGATTCCCCCTGTTTGCAGGGGACAGTCCGGATGAATGTAACTAAGTGCTTTGAATTTTATTCCAGTGACCTGTTACTGAAAAAGAGCCAAGTAATATGTGTCTCACTCAGTTTTGGGTCTCTGGCACCCACACACAGGGTAGGTTTGTTACATGCATGTTTGAATTTCCCTATCCTGGAAGGGCATGGAGTTGGAGGGTCACCTCCCAGGCCTTGGTTGTCACTAATGTCACCTGTTTAGTGACACCTTAATCACACTGCAGCATTAAGACTGTTGTCTCCATCTGAAGGTGGATAGAGTGAGGAGGTAAGAGCCTGACAGAGCATGGGCCTCCAGGCTGGGTGCTTCTCCGGCACCTCTGAAGCCAGCCCTTTGCTCGCTGCCTCCCACCATGGCCAGCACCTTTTGGAACCTGGGCCTCTGGAGAAGCCCTGCCAGGGTTGTGGGTTCTTTGCTTAGGTCTGTTTTGAGACGGACAGGGTAGGGTGGGGCCCACTGAAAGCTAATGGACCAGGAAACAGAGAAGCAGAGTCTCAAACCCATAGGCCCAACCATCCTCTTTCCTCTCTGATCTCATGCCCTTCCTCGACCATTGACCTCCACCAGACTCGTAGGCCAAAGTGGACCTTTGCTGGGTGGAGCTGTAGGTGCCAGAGTCCAGAAGTCTTGGGGTAGCACTCAAAGGCAGAGAGGACAGCCCATGGCTGGGGAACATGGCAGGCATCCCGTGGTTGGATGTAAGCTCCATATTTTCATTTCCACCTGAACTCAAATGACCCAGAATGACAGAATAGGAAGGATCTCACAAATCACCTAGTCCAGAGAGGGCCGATATCCTCTCTTGACCTTGAGAGACGCTGTGCTGACACTGTGCTGTCCCTGTCCCTTCCCTACTGCACCAGTCACCTTCCATTATGGCACTCATGCAGTCCCCCAGCCAGAGGACGTGGCTCCTACAGCCAGCTTCCTCGCTTCACACCCGCTGCAAGGCCCCTGTTTTTGCAGGTGTGGAAGTGGGGTCTGGAGAGGTGAAAAGTCTTGGTCGAGCTTGTGTGGCCCAGCTAGAAGCTGCCACCAGGTCTTTCATCAAGCCTACCATTCTTTCTCTGCATGTGCTGACTCAGTCCCATTTATACGTGGTAAGATGCCAACTTGATTCAAGCTATTCATATACTTAAGTGGAAAGTAAATCCATCATTCTGATGCAGCTTGGTGCTGTGGTTAGCAAACAGAGCTGCAATTTTGTTTCTAGGCTGGCAGGAAGCCAGCTGTGTGACCTTGGGCAAGTCAAGTCACCTCTCTGAGCCTCAGTTTCCTTATCTGTAAACTGTGGGGACAGAGTAATCTTTATGATCTCTACAATACCTTCAAATACCACAAATTTGTGATTCCATGTGCCTAGCAATGTAAGAGGAATTTTTAGGGTATAGAGACTGAAAAAGAACAACCATATAATCCAAGAAGCAAGAAAACAAAAAAACTCAATATGTTCTTTTTACTCATTCTATTAAGGGCCAAGAGGTATGGAACCTACTGGGGCCTTCCTATTAGGGTGGAAGTTCTGAATAGCAGAGAGGTTCCTGGTCGAGGGAAGAATTAAACCTGGCCCCAGAGGGTGGTGGAAGGGGAGCCATGGCACTGTGGGCATAGAAGGAAAATTTAAAAAGGCAAGGATTGAATCAAGTAGGGCATATTTAGAGACAAATCGGCCTGGCTAGAGAAGGGGTAGGTGGAGTCCTAGGGGTGTTTCAGGGAACCAGAGATGTGTGTGGAGCCCATAGGAAAGTGGGGTGTCTAAGTGTTTTATGAAGTGTGGAGGTGAGATCCTGTTCTACACAGTGAACGAGACGAATGCCTTGCTTTGTTGACTAGATCCTTTGGTGCACATGACAGAAATCCAACTCCAGCTGGCTTAGCTGAAACAACAGATTCATTAAGCCCCATAACAAAAAGCCCAGGTGTAGACTTCAACCATAGCTGGGTCCAGGGACTCAAATAGCTCACTGGGAATTTGCCCTTGTCCATTTTATTGTCTTCTGTGCTGGCCTCCTTCCCAAGCAGCCTTTTCCAACTGATGGTAAGATGGTGCCTGGCAGTTCCCGATTGTGCCAATTCAGGCCAACGGAAAGAGAGCTCCTTATTCTGCTGGCTGTTGCAAAATGCTGGAGTGGATGCTCATTGGTCCAGATGTGACCACGTTCCCATTTCTCCACCAACCGCTAAGATTGGAGCTATGTGGGATGCTTTGATTGGCCAGGAGTGGATTATGTGTGTATCCTTAGAGTTCGAGAGTGGATTTGGCCCCCCCGAGAATCGTAGAAACTGGTAACGAGATGGGGAGGATGGCTGCTAGAGGAAAAGCTTAATGTGTTGTCAAATTTGGAATGGATGCAGCCTGGACAGGCGAACTCAAGGGATGTCACGTGCCGTGAGGGTCTCCCAAGGCTCTCCGTGGATGAAAGTAGGAGATGTCCTCAAGACAGAGTGAGAGTCAGCCACGATTCCTCACTTCTTACTGGAAATTCTGATGCCAGCTCCAAACCTCCGGCCTAGGCTAGAGTTCCGAGAGGCTGAGATGGAGGCGAAGGGGACAGAAAACCTCGGGGCGGGACTCATCTTTCTTCAATTAATACTTCTTGGAGAGTCTCAGCAACAGGGCAGGAATTTGTTAAATTACATAAACATTATTGTGACCCGTAAAATTCAATGAATCTCGGCCTGTTTACCCGCGGCTGGCTTTAATGTTTGCACAGTGTAATTTAATGTGTCAATTTGCTCTCAAATAAAAAACATCTGGCCCTCTGACAGGCCAGAGAAACTGGAGCGCTGATGTTCAGAATCTGCAGAGAGCCCCAGTCAGACTGACGCTGAGAAGGGAAAGGCAGGAGCTCGGAGCGGGCAGCTGCGTCGTTCGGACGCACTCCTGGCCTGGTGACAGTCTCTGTTTGTGAGTCTGTGAGATCAGAAGATTTTATCCTAATTAGAATTAAGAAAATCCGAGGAGCACACATACCATCTTTAACTGGCACTCGGTGCACAATTAAATTTCCTGTGGCTGGCCCCGCCGTTATTGACGTTCATGCCATCAGATTTTTAGCAATCTTATTATTTTGTAATTGAGAAGAACAAGAAGAAAATTACACTTCTGTATATGGATGATCTTTGCCGCTGAAGTACCATTTCCTACGGCAGTCAGCAGGCCTGCCTGAGAGCTCCCCTCCGATTCCCAGGGAGTCCTTGGAGTCAGGGAAGGGGAGGGGAGGGGAGACTCAGTGTGTGCTTTTCCAGTGAGATCATGCCCAGGCCCTTCTTGGTTCCTCTCCACCAAATAACCACATTGCTCCTCCTGCAGACGGGGTGGGGCATGGCAGACGGTCTGAGTTGGGGTGCAGACCTACAAGGAGCAAGATGGGGCAGCTGTGTTCTCTCCTGGAGCAGGTGGGTCTTAAAGCCTTGTAGGGACCCCTCCTGCTGCTGGGGGTAGTTGGGGCTGCTCCTGGAGTCTGACCCTGAGCCGTCACCTGGGCTGGGCTGGGCAGGCTGAGGTGGCCCGAGGGTCACCTTTCCATTTCCCTCCCCCTCAGTGCTGAGGTCGAGCCAGGCTGAAGGGATAGGGAGGGATGGTTTCCACTCCCCTGCTTCTCACCCCAATAAATGCTTGAGACATCTTGATGAAAAAGGTCTCGGCCCAGAGCCCGGGCAGCCACCCCGCTGGAAGGAGTCTGAGCCTGTTTTCCTGGCTGGGGAAGGGAGGAGGTCAGCGCGAGTTCAGCTTTGCTCTAATTGAGTAGAAGATCGTTTGTTCCTTAAGGGAGTCCTGAAATAACGCTTGGGCCCCGCAGGATGACTTCCCGTGTTGTCAGAAGGGATTAGTCAGGCTGGTCTGTAAATAAAGAGTGATTCCCTCTCCCCGCTCCAGGACAAACAGATCGGCTCTTCTTCAGGTCCCTGGGGACTGGGCTCGGTCCAATGGAGTCCTTGACATTTCAGTAAGACATGGGAATTCCACGGTTTCTGTGATGGAGCCCTCAGTAACTACACATTTTCCTAGACCATCACTGTTTTCCAAATCCAAAACATTTAGAGAAGTGGGAAAATGAGACTTCTGTCCAACGACATGAACAGAAGGCGGGGCGGGGTGCAGGTGCAGAGAGTGTGGTGTCTTGAGGGCAAGACCTCATCCTCCGAATGGCCCTTAGGCCTGCTCTCGGGGCCACCATGTGGCTTTTCAAAGGAATTCATCTCTCTCTCTCCATACATCCAGCAGCCACATCTCTGGAGCCTGGCCGGGTACCAGACCCTGCAAACCACCAGGAGGGTGTCAGGTGACACCTAGCATGGCAGGGATTAGCACAAAGACTAGTGAACACAAAAAAAGTCCTGAAAACTTAATGTTACAGCATCCAAAACAAACACAGACAATTAACAAAGCTTTGAAGAAAATAACCCATGTTTTCACAGGATGAGTAGGAGTTGCTATTCTAATAAAACAGTAACCAAAATCCCTGGTGTTACACTAAGTACCCCACATAGATTCATTCATTGTATCTTCACAATAACGGAATAAGACAGATTCTATTTTGGCCCCCATTTTCAGAGGAGGAAGCTGAAGAATATTCTGGCTCAAGAGAATGACATACAAGAGAAAGAATACACTTGTGAGAAAGGAGGCTGTGTTGATGATCTCAAGGAGGGATTCCTTCACAGGGTGGGGAGAAGGGACCAGCTCAAACCAGATCTGGGGAGAGGGCTATTTCATTGTTGTTTTCTAGCCCTGGGGATTGAGCCCAGGGCCTTCCCACTGAGCTACAGCCCCACTTCTCTTTATTATTTTGATACAGGATCTCAACAACTTGCTAAGTTATCCAGGCTGGGCTCGAACTTGCAGTCCTCCTACCTCAGTCTCCCAGAATGCTTGGATTGCTCAAACTTGTGTTTTTAGAATAACCACAGTGATGGGAAAGCCAGAGGGGGAAGAAATGAAACACTAAAGACAAAAAGCATGTTTCGATCCTCAGGGAAAGTAAGACTCCCACCACCCCAACTCTCAACCACACTTCACTCTGACCAACTCCTGGGGAAGGAGCTGAAACCCATTCTCCTGGCTCTGAGCATGAAAACTGACTTATAATATGACGCCCACTGCAGAGTGGCCTGGAGACTAAACCAATGGCAGTCACCTCACAGCAAGAGTCAGAGGGGCCTCCCAGCATCCACCAGGAAGCCCCAAGAGGGAGGATACAGACCCATGGCTGGCCTCCATCCAGGAGGACATACGGGATGTGTCTTTGCCTTCCTGGTTGGCTTCTACTTTCTTAAAAATCTGTGTGCATCCCTTGGTGCTGGAACAATCCCTTCACACACACACACACACACACACACACACACACACACACACACACGTGTCCACTCCAGACACACATGACAAGAAGTCTTGGAAGCGCAGCCTAAAGAAACACTGAGCAAACCATTCCCAAATGAGCCAATCATCCTGATCTTGGAAAGCCAAAAGCTCCCCTCTCTAACTTGGGAATTCATAAATATTTACAGTTGTAGGGCAGGGAGCCAATGTCTGCCAGTGGGTCCCAGATCTGAGAGCAGAGCTCCTGCAAGGAGCTCACTATGCCCAGTGGTGTGCCCTGTGACGTGCTCTCCACGCAGCCTCTGCAGGACCTCAGCCCTGGGCAGGAAGGCAGCACCCCGAGAGGCTCCTTCTGGCCCTCTTATCGCGAGACTGCTCTTCTCACAGTTGCCTCCCAGTCGCTCTGCCCCTGGTTTAGGATGGGCCTCGGGGCCCCCCAGCTTGAATATCTTCTTTCCCACAAGAGAGCCTTCTAAAGGCTACAACTCAGCCTTCCATTTCCTCTTCCTCCCCAGTTCCTTCGCTTATTTTTGCAGGACTTCCTGGGTCCCCCACCATGGAAGTCACCTTCCCTTGCCATGCCAGCACATCCTGCTGTTCAATATCTGTCTCAAAGTGGGATCCGCCAAACCCATCCCTACATGACAGCAGAGTGGCTTTCTGTGACCTGAACCCCATGGCATAAATTCCTCCTCTCTGAGATCAGTGTAGCCCTCCAGGCAGAGTAAGAAAGGGAAGAGGGAAGAAAGGGCGTTGTTCTAGGTCTCTGCAATGCTGGATGCTATTCTAGTTCTCTCTAAATGTTCAAGACTCAGATCAACCCCAGGAAGTGGATACTCTTCTTATTTCACATACACAGGAACTTGGTTCTCTGACCCAGAACTGAAAATAAGGAAATAAGCAAAATCAAATCTTCAAGAAGTCTGAACAAAGGTCAGAAAGCCATCAGTACCCAGTTATTCTTACTTTCCATTCATTGCTACCCAGATTTATTTGATATCAGAGGAACTGGTTTTGAATCCTGGCTCAGCCACTTTCTAGCCATGACCTGTGGCAAGTTAATTAACTTCTCTAAGCTACAGCGACCAGCCTGTCCTGGTTTACCTGGGAATAGCCAGGTTTCAAAGCTGCAAGTCCCCATTCCGGGAGACCACTTAGTCCCAAACTGGTGTAATCTGTCAACTTGTGAAGTCAATTTCCTTGCTGTGAAATGAAGACAATGATAATCTACACTGCAGGTTGTTTTGAAGTTTAGCTGAGATAATATCCCCAAGGATCCAGTGTTGTGTGTGGCGTCTTCCTAGCAGGTGCTTGGTTTCATTGTGGCGAGTTGGAGAGTAAGTGGCTGAGAATCACCAGGAACTGTTTACGTGCAGGACAATTTTTGAAACCACCTGCAAACGTGAACAGACACTTCATAGAGGGTCTTGAGATTCTCCGTGGTGTAAACATCCCACTGGAGTTCATTTAGGCATGGTCAGTGCTGTGCCCGAGTGACATTCTGTGTGACAAAGGGAAAGCTAAATCTTAAACCTTATCTTGTTGCTGAGAAGGCAGGGCAGGGTGGAAGCCACCAGGCAAGAAGCGCCACAGGAAGTTGCACAAAGGCTTTTGTCTCTCAGGGTGAGCATCCGGCTGCCCTGCCAGGTTGGCTGCCGCCCAGCGTGCCAAGGGGAAGCAGCGTGAAAGCGAGTCCCATGAGAGCCTGAGTCTGCAGCCACTCTCTGGGTCACAGCAGACATGTCGTCTGTGGGGTTCCGGTCCTGTCTTCTCATCTGTGAAATGAGGAAGAGAAAGTAGACAAGGTGTCTAACGAAAACGCAGCAGAGCGGGGTGGTCAAGAGCACAGCTCCACCACCCACTTGGCATGTGACTTTGGGCCTCCTTTGCTCCTGGCCTGTACGTAGCCTTGTAGGGCAAAGATTTTTATGAGCTAAGGTACTTCTTGGTGCAGGGTGAGTTCTTAGTCAGTACCGTCTCTTGTTGTCCCTGTCCTTTCTGAGCTGGACACTTGAGAGTGTCACCTCCCCTCCCCTATCACAAAGGGCTCGTGCAACCTAAACTCTTACCAGGATGTTTTGTTCGGTTTCTTTTCCCTCCCCAACCTGCCCCCATCAGTCAGCTGGCTCATGGAGAACTGGACAGACACAGACTAAAACCTCCTGATCTTTTATATGTGAATTGCAGCCCAGCCAGGTCTCTCTCATCCAGTTCTTGTGCAATTGATTTTTGGAAACTGCATTCAAGACATTAGATTTATTGATGCTAAATTTCATCTGGTTGCTTTTGACCCGGCATTCTCGACTGTGGAGATCATCGTGGACCTTAAATCTCTCATCCCCTCCAGCTTTGAGTCATCTGCAGATTTCATGCACATGCTTTCCATGTCTTCATCCAAATTGTTGGCTTTTTAAAAAGCTATTTGATAGATAAAAATAGAGAGAGAGCTATAGGCCGCTCTATGGATCAGGAGGGACCTGTGTGCAAGGCTGAACAGTACACATTTTATCTCACGGGAAACGGGCTCACAGCCCCCATCAGATTTAAGCCTTCTATGTGCACATTCACTTATATAACCTCAAATCTTGTCCCTGTGTCCCAGACTATTCTCGGTGATGACAAGATTTCAGCCCTCAGCTACCCTAAGTGTGGCCCCTTCTAAGTTCCCGAATTCACCAGAATAGTCTGCGTACCTTCCTGTGGGCAGCAGGCCCCAGGTGAAGTCCTACCCTTCTTCCCTCCTGCTTTTCCACTGAGCCAGGGGGGTTTTGCCAAATACCTGCTCTTCATCCAAGAAATCCGCTCCCCCTTACTCAGGAAGGCACGGGCAGTGATGACTCAGTGTGCTTCCCGCCTAGATGTTTCCATCTGAACAGGGCCTGTTAGTGTCTCAGCTGCTAGGCCAGGGCTGTGGTGGATCTGTCAGCAGCCACCCGCAGCCGTCTGGGCCGGCAAACGCAGCCAAGGGCAGCCTATGTCATAGCACAGGGTGGCCAATGCGGCTCATGGGCATGACAGCGTGTCACCATGGAAAGGCTCAGGGCAAGATGGTGGGGGGGGAAGGGAGGTTTAAGAGTAATTTCCATAGAAAATGGTTTAAAGTTTAAATACCCAAGAGTTTCTGTTTCTCCAGATAATTTGGCAACTGGTTATGGAGCATTACAAAACCCCTGCACACTCCAGTGCAGTTGAAGAAAGCCGGCCAACATCCCAGGCCCAGGAGACCCTGCTGGTCAGTGAGCTCCAGCCAGTCCCTCTTTGAAGCCCTGGTACCTTGTCATTTTGCCCCACAGGATTCCACTGTAGGGAAGAATTTGAGGAGTGGGGAGGGGGGAGAAGTGGAAGAAGAACAGGAAGAAGAGGAGGAGGGAGAGGAGGAGGAAGCAAGGGAAAAGGAGGAGGAGGAGGACAGAACAGTTACCTCTGATTGAGTACCTTTTATGTAGCAGGCATCATAACAGACCCTATAAACAAACCATCCGTCACCTTTGCAACAACATTTGGAAGCACGTTTATTTTATTCCCTTTTTTGGCCAAGGAATAAACTAAGCCTGCAGAGATTAAAGTAATTTGCTTATAACCACAAGAAACAGAGCAGAATTTGAACCTTGGTCTCTGATTGCAAAATCACTGTGACCACAGCTGCGTTTTTGTAGCTATCCAAGAACTCTCAGTGTTCTTTCCTTTGACCCAAGCAGCCCGATAAGGGCAACAGGAGGCTGAGGTCAGCAGAGCCCCGCACATCCCCGAGAGAAGTGCGGTGACCAGGATTGCAGGCTGCCTGGGTGTGGAGCGGAGACTGGGACCCAGGTTCCGAGGCATAGGGCAGTGGCCTCAACTCTCCGGGGTGACAGCCCTCAGGCGGGGAAGGAGCCGGGGATGCCCAGGAGAGGGAGCCTTCTTGGCTTTGGGGACAGCTGGAGTAGAGGGCGGTCTTGAGGGCAAGGCTGCAAGTCCTAGTTTCTGGCTCAGCACACAGCTGTGTGCAGAAAGAACCCAGCGCTACATCAGTAAATGTTTGTTTCTGTGAATTGACCCCCAGCATGGCAGCATCACTGTCCCCTTCTATAGGCGGGGCCATGACTTGCTCAAGGTGATCCAGCGAGTATCGAGCCGAGCCAAGCCAAGTTGGGCTGTGAGTCCCCGACACCATAGTGACTTCCCATTGTTTCCCCTAGTATCGCCACTGTCAGGCTTTCCTGAATCCAGGTCCACAGCTCTAGCACCTGTCAAACTTGACCTTGATTGCAGGATTGGTTCTTGATCCCTCGGGAACCCCTTAGCCTGCAGCTTCTGACTCGGGTAGGTGACCTTGAAGCTGCTGGCTGGGGGCCTTATTTTGGTTGGAGTTTCCTGTCGCCTCATCGGGGACCCTTGAGCTGTTTTGGGGATACAAGCAGCCAGCCCTGGGGCCCCTGGAACTTGGCGCCCTTGAATGTGGCTTCTAAGCGTTCCTGTCACCCAAGTGGCACCTTCAGGAGCCAGTCTAAAGGGAGATGGGGCTCCTGAGCCACCTCCCAGCTGGCCTGTCTCTCTGCTTCCTTCTGTTCCTTCTGTCGGAGCCTGACAGTTACAGTAAAACACTCTTGCTCTCCTGCCCTGAGTCTGGGTGAGGCACCGGCAGCTGCAGCTGCAAGACGGAGCTGACATTTGTCTTAATTGGAGTTACCCGTGTAAATCCCTCCGTCCCCTCCCTGCGCCGTCAGCCTTTGATGGGTGAGGGGCTCAGCGCTGAGAAGCTCATAATCTCCCTGGGGATACGTGGTGTTATTAATGCAGGCCCTGGGAGGGAATGTTCTAACTCCTCAGCAGGGAAATTGAGCTAGAGGTGAGTTAAAAAAAAAAGGGTGGGGGGAGGACGTGTGGGGGGAGAACACAGCAACCAGAGCAGAGTGGCTGCACTCTTGGGTATCTCAGAGTGTGACCTGTAGGGCAAAGCTCTCCTACCCCCTCCCATGGGTTACACCAGGCTTTCAAAAAGAGCCTCTACCCCAGCTGCCCATGGTCACCTGGGGAGCTGTAAAAATTGCTGCTGCCTCGCCCCGCCCTGGGAAATTTTTATTTCATTGGCCCAGAGAGTGGCCTACGGCCATTGGGGTTTTAAAGCTCCCAAGCGATTCTGAAGTTCTCCAGGCCAGAGACCTGCTGGTGAAATCTGACCTTCTCCAGGAAGTCTCTTCTGCTTAGCACAGGCCTATTAAGCCCCTGGAAACAGCTTATGTTGTCTCAGTAATTGACACCTTTCACAGTTCCCCTGGCCATGATAGAGCTGCCCAACCAGAGGGGAGCAGATGGAATGTCTCTCAAAACAGTGTGGATTGGTTGGAGAAGCACACGGATGGACCTTCTGGTTCTTTAAGCCCAACTCCTATACCGGGAAGACTTTACAGCTGCTGAACAGCCACAAACAGCTGTTGGTTCATTTTACCAACATTCAGGAAGCACCTATTATGGGCAGAGAGTGGTGGGAGGTTCAGCCCGTGTGTGGTAGGGGCTCTGCTCTTTTCAGTCTAATGAGGAAAGAGTAAACTATACCGTAGACTACAACAATAGGAACAACAAAACCTGGAGGTGGTAGGCTATGAGGTAGGGAGATTTCTAAGAGGCAATGAAAACGCGTTTGCCATTTATGACATCCCGGACCGGACCGTGTCGCCGTTCTTTTACACAGCCACATCATTCAATGTTGATAATGACCCTAAGAAGGAAAAGGTATTGTCCCTGTTCTACATGTGAAGAAGCTGAGACTCTGAGGAGCTAGGGGCTTGCCCACGGCCAACGGCAAGGGCATGTCGAAGCCTGACTCCAAAAGCAGAATAAGAACGTGTAGCTCAAGGAAGCTGAGGGAGGGACAGTTTCAGTCTTGAGATCTGAGAGAGATTTCAGGAGGTCCCAGGAGCTTGACACTCAAACACGCCATCACTGCAGCTGCTCAGGAGGAAGAACTACACGGGAGGGTGTCGTCTCAGGGAGAAGAAGGTTCCAGGAGAGGCCGGGACAGCAGGAGGACTCAGAGGACCCAGATCTCAGCAGAAGAGGATTCTGAAACGGGAGATTCGAAAGGCCAGGGAGGAAAGCTTTTCAGGGACACGCAAGTTCCAGGCAGGGCGGTTTGAATGGCAGAGGGACTTGCCCTGGAACTCTGGTGATTAAATCGAGCTGATTTTCATGATAGACTGGGCCCTCTGATGACAGGGCCCCGACCCAGCACGTCTGCTTAAGGGGATGGCTGATTCCAGGCCTTGCTGAGGGTGGTGCACAGAGCGCTCCAGGAGCCCTTGGGCAGGCCGGAGGTGGGCAGGAGGCCAGAGATTCTGTTTTTCTGACACTGATGTTTGCTTTCCACCCGTTGGATGTAATAGTCATAGTTTCTGAACACCCGTGGCGGAGTGGGCGAAGGCCCAGGTGATATGTGTGTGTCCTGGATGAGAGGCTAACTTCTGTAAAGTTGAGGGAATATAATCTCTAAAAATCTGAGTGGTGGTGGTGCTGCTGCTGGGGAGGGGTGGCGGCAGAGGTGATGATGGGTGCCGATAAGGGTGATGGTGGCAGAGGTAATGATGGTGGTGAGGATGGTGGTCATAGCAGTGGTAATGATAAAGATGGTGGTAAGGATCATGGTGGTGGTAGAGGAGTTGATGGAAGTGGCAACTGTGGTCATGATGAGGGTGATGGAAGTGATGATAGTGATGGCGATGATAGTGATGGTAGTGATGGTAGTTGTTGATGGTTTTTATCTAGGTGTACCCCCAAAGCCCCGTGTAGTCATGGGTGAGAAGTTTCGAAGGCTGCTGGATCTATGGTGTGTGAATGTGGATTAAGGATGTAATGCTGAGATTAATGGTGTGATACCAGCTTTAAGGGGTGGAAAATGGAAGGCCAGCCCTGGGTGTGGGTGGCATCAACCAGTAGGCTTACAGCCTGGATGGAATATAAAGGGGCAGAAAGAAGGCTTCTGCTTGCTGCTTGCTGCCTTCTGCCTGCCCTGCCACACCATGGACTGTTTCTCCTCTGTGATGTCCCTCTGCCGTGCCACCCAGCCAGCCACCAGCAGACCAAAATCTCTACAGACTCTAACCTGAAATAAACCTTTTCTCCTTTAATTTTGGATGTCAGGTCTTTTGTCTCAGCAATGAGAGAAGTAAGTAAGACCGTTGTGATGGTGGTGACTGTGGTGATGGTGATGACAATGATGGTGGAGATGATGGTGGTGGTTGTGCTTGAGTGACTGACACCCAAATGACTGTTGTCTCTCACCTTTCCTCTGACTCACATTTTTACTTTCCTCACAGTCATCCCCTTTCGTGTCCTGCAGGCTTGTCACACTCTAATGCCCACACTCAAAATCTTTCCCTCCTGTGGTTCTCCTCTTCCAAGCCTGTACCTCCACCTGTATTTCCTGGCTTAGGGAGCAGCCCAGTATCCAGCCAGCCCTCAGAGCTGGGCGCCCAGCAGTGAGTCGAGACCCATCCACCTCCTTCACTCCTACATCCAGTTCATTAGGAAGCTTTTTGATGTGACTTCTTAAGTGTCTCTTGACTTCCCCTACCTCCCCTGCACCTGTCCTGCTGGAGACCGTCTCATTTTCCCTCAGGATTATGGGAATAGCATCCTGATCTATCTCTGAGCCCTTGCTGGCCTTTGTTCAGGACTCTCTTCATCTTACCCCAGGGGTAACTTGCCCACAGGCAGATTCACTGATACCATGTCCACATCCCACCGCATCTGTGGCTCACAGCAAGAAGACAAAGATGGCAGGCATGGGCCTGTCTCTGCCCAGCCACAAAGCTCCAGACACCCCTCCTTGTTTTGTTTCCCTAGTCCAGTTTATTCATTGCACCTTCTTTGTTCCAGAAAGCATTGAGGGTGACTGCCTAAAGTCTAACTAGGGTTCCCCCTCTAGCCTCACACCTTTCCCTGCCCATGCTCCTCCCAAATCATCCAGCCTCCCAAAGGTGTGGACAGCTTGAGTACACAGGGGTGACCAGAACAGGCAGACTCATCTCTGTACACAAAAAGCTGCTGGTACCCTGGGTGCCACCTGGTTCTGGTGGGTGGCTGAGGGTGGCTTCTTGGCCTGGTTAATGAGCTTTCAGGGTGGGCCTAGGTTAATAGTGTCACTTCCTCCCTGGGCTGAGCTGAGACTTCAAGAGCACCAGAAATGGGGCCAGGTGAAAGGGACCAACATCTCCCTACCCCAGCCTAGACACACATGCCTCTCCCCTTGCAGACCCTTAGCATGTCCCCACCCCAGCAACAACCCCCATGGTTCCTGTCCCTCTCTGCTGGTCCCCCAGATGCCCCTCCTCTGCTGTGCACTCTCTCCTCAGCCACTCTTGGTTCCAGTGACCCCACTGTAGCAGCAGGCCCAGGTCTGAGTCACGTCACTGGGCCCTGGCCTCCGCTACCTTCCAGCTGAGAACAGGAATGGGTCTTGCAGCTCTTTGGCCTGGGTTCCCTGCTCTGGTGGTCAACCTGTAACCGGGAGCATGTTCCAGGGGCCTGAAGCAGGGAGACGGTGAAGGTGGTAATGATGGGCAGGTTCCCAGGCACTGCCAAGCCCAGCGTGGCCTTGGTGCCCTATATGCCCGGGATGGGGAGCGGGGAATCCCGCATGGCCAGCCCCGCTCAGTATGATCTGATGTGAAGCCACAGCTCTCCACTCCCACTTGTCACAAGCGCCCCACTTCCCCTTTATGTGTAGTATCCCAAAGTCTTGAACGCTTTCCCCTTTTCTCTGACTGGTACAGATCTGTGCAGCACCTGTGACACTGTCCTGTTCCTCTATCCCAATGTTGTCTCCCTCAGCTGCGTGCTCATGTGTAGTCTGCAGTCTTGCATATCCCGATTTACTGTGGTCCTTTATTTATTCATCATCCTCCTCTTATGACATTAGCTTCCCCAGGGGAAGGGACATGCCTTTTCCACCTCTGAATCCTGAGAACCTAGCACAGGTGTGATCGTGGTGCTTTCCAAATGAGAGACTAGTAATATTAGTCCCGGCTCTCTGTGTGGTCCTGGAACTCTGCAGCAAGTTGCATCTTCCTGTCATCTCATGTAGTTCTTATAACCTTCATGAAGGATTGATACTGTAATTTTTGTTGTTTTATTGATGGGAACACTGAGATCTAGCCAAAAAAAGTGAAACATCTTCTTGTTTCAGGTTGCTCAGAAAGGTCATGGCTGTGTCAATGCAGGTCTTAGGCGTCTTGACTCCAGGGTGGGAAATAAGTTAATGTCACTCCAGAAGCTCAGGTCCTTTCCCTCTGAGCACCTCTGTGGCTCAGAAGTGACTCGGGCACACAGGCCCTGCCCTCTGTCAGCACCGGATTCCTGTGTCTGGGAGGGATCAGGGGCTTTGGATTGCTAGGTGAAAATAGAAGATGAAGACCAGGATCTAGAAGGTACAGTCCCTTTAGGATGGGGAAAATGAGGGGAAGCAAGAGTACAGAAGTGTGGGAGTTGGAAAGCAGGTGGACAAGTGGTAATCAACTTAGCAGGAGAAATGAGAAGGACTCTTATGTTGGCATTGGGAAGAGCTGAGAAGAAGCTTGAATTACACAGCAGAATCCTCAAAAGCTCCAAGATCTGAGAGCATGTACTTCTGCAGGCAGGTGAAGTGGTGGGGCAAAAATGAGGATTAGAGAGTGAAAGCAATCCACTCAGAGACAATTAGAACTCCAGCTCTTTGCCCTCACTCCTTTCTGCTATGCAACTATCCACTTCTTCCCCCAGCCAACTCCTGGAGACAGGATGGAGTCTCTGCTTCAAGATAAGGGGAAGGAGGCACAGTTGAGGGTACAGGTCAGTGTGGGAAAGAGGAAGAGTAAAGAATGTTTACACACTCAGTGCTGAAATCCTCTACCCATCTTCTCCTGTGTGTGCCCAGAAAACTGCATCTTAACACCCTCCAGACAAAACACTGGAAGCTCTTCTCTGTGTGAGCACATGAAGAAAGAGCCACAGGCTTCCAACTTTTACTCCTGTACAGTTTTGTTAGAAAACTACTAAAGGATAGAGATACCCACCAAAATGAGGACTGAGTTAAGAAAAAGACAGGAAATGGAAAGATACAAAGGAAATCTCCAAAATGATGATGGGAAAGGCCAGGAGATGGTCATGACCCAGGCAGAGATGATGGCCAGTGTCAGTTGGAGAAAGATCAGAAAATTCCCTGAAATATATGTTTATAGAAATGAAAATGACAGCATACTGACTGGATATGCATTAATATGTCTTACTCTTGTTAGCAACTGATGGCCATTTTTAATGTTGAATTAACAAGTTATTGGAAAGCTATGCAAGCAACAGGAAAAACAAAGGCAATCATCAATTCTAAAAACACAAAGAGTGTTCAGCAAAGGAAAAAGAATCCTAGTTTACTCTAGGAATCAACTAGGAGTGGCAGTAGTTACCTCATCATTATAATGTCACTACTGACCACCAATGAAGCAAATTACCTACTGTATTTGGGTGTGTGAGGAGGAAGAGTAAGACATGGATGTGTATTTGGAGGTGTTTTGAGACAGCGGGAGAGAGAGAGAACTAAAACCCATTCTTTCATAGTGGAAAATCAATAAATAATGCCTAAAATAGAAATATTAAGAAATGGCAACATAAGCATGTTATATAGAGATGGGGTTAAATATAAAATGAATTCATTTAAAAGTTTACAAGTGGTCGCCTGTGAGGGAGGAAAGCTGATAAAAGCTGCTTTCCATTATAAACTTTGCAGAACTAATTCAGCCATTCAACCAGTCATTCAAAAAAAAAAAAAAAAAGAAAGAAAGAAAAAAGAAAGTAAATACCTAACAAAACAGCAGTAACAAGAGCTTGGGCATCAGAATCAGACACTACCATCTCTTAACTATATGGCCACAGAGAAACTGAGTTTCAAAGCATCAGATTTCTTATCTGTAAAGTGGGATTCAAGTGTCTCCCATACCTGCGTGGCCATCGGGCTAAAATATGATGAGCGTCCAAAGTTCTGAGCACTACTGTGCCCTTAATAGGTATTTGCCGATTGCCAATCAAGGCAGGGAAATTGTTCACTTTCATCCACCCCCAGCAAACGTCCGCTTCCCACTCTGCACCTGTCGAAGGTAGTCCCACGCATCTATTCTTTTGTTTATCCCTTGATGTTTTCACCTGCGACCCCCCCACCCCGACTTTATTTCACCCAGACCGAGGTAGGAAGTGTGAGTTCACATGTTGCCCAGGAGGGGTGAGGAGGAGGGTGACTCAACCTTCCTCTGCAAACCTCACAAACACATCTTTGTTTTGATCTCTAATCCTGTGTGGTCCCCACCCCACTGCCCCATAGCTGCTTTCACTTCAGCCTCCCAGTTCTCCCTTGACTGTGGTTTTTGCCATTGCTTAACAGCTTTTGCACTCGCTTAATGGAGGGGAGTCCTCCCTCGCTCCCTCCCTTCCTCCCTCTCTCCCTCCCTGCCTCTGTAGTGCATTATACCACCCGCCCATTCATCTAGAGGGGATGGCCTGAGCCTGTGTGCGCATGGCTGGGAGGCTCCTGGGACTGGGGCTGTGCTTTCTAGCTGTGCCTTTAGGAGTGCCACTAATGCAACTGCGACCTCAATAAATCATGTCCCCCGTCTTCATCCCTCTCCAAAACTCCAGCCACTCTCTGCAGTCGGAAGACTGTGGTGCTACTCAGTGAAAGCTGGGGAGGTGGAGTGGGTCTAGGGAGGAGGGCAAGCTGAATTTTGAAATGCCGATAGATACTCAGTAGGCACTTGGAACCAGGGCTCTGGAGCTTAGCAGAGAAGCCTGGGGGTGGCTAGAAAGAACCCCTGGGAGTCTTCAGATGAGGAAACTAACCGAAGGCCCCACTGAGGGTCAGACTGTGCACCAGGAAGAGGTCAGGAGTACATGGAATGAGAACAGGAAGGCAGGAAGTGACCCCTGGGTTGCCACTCATTAGAGATGTACAGAAAGAAGAACCTGCCCCTGGGCTCTGATGACGCTCCCACAGGAACAGCAGGTAAAGTCCTTCCAGGCCACCACTCTGAGAGCCTAGCAAGGAGATCGTCTCCGGAAGGAGGAAGTGGCCAACCTTCTCATGTGCTGAGGCGATCAGGTGACATCATGACTCATATCAGTGTCATGAAACTCACGGGTGACCTTGGCATAGGAAGTTCCACGGGTGGGGGCCCCTGACTACACTGAATTAAAGAGTAAAAGAGGATGAGGAAGTGGAGACAGTGCAAATAAACAACTCTTTCGGGAAACATGGCTAGTGGCCAAGGTGTGTTTGGACTTGGCTGGGAGGGAACAAAAAGCAGTGTGTCTTAATGAGTGGAGAATGTCCCTGGCCCCCAGGAGGTTGGAGGGCATGGTCCAGAGTACAGGAAGGTGGATTTGATGTTGACAGGAGGTAGAAAGAGCTTTACCCTGTCCCTGAGGCAGGAGGAGCATGATAGGGATGGGCCTGAGTAGAGACATTTGGACCGGGATAGAACCTTCATATGTCCCCTCCTGCAAGCAATCCTGAAATGCACTGTGTATTTCCAGCCTGATTTCCCAAGGCGAGTGTCTGTCAAGCACCTAGTGCTATCGCCCAGCACTGTGCCAGGTACACTATGAACATCATAGTCATCTCTCATTATCCACCAGGAAGGGGTTCCAGAATCCTCCATGGACACCAAATTGGAGGATGCTTACAGTCGTTATAGAAATGACTTAACCTTTGTGTATGACCAATGTTCATTTTCCTATATACTTTAAATCATCTCTAGGTTACTTGCAATATCTGATACAGGTGAATAGTGGTTATACTGTAATGTTTAGGGAATAATGACAAGGAAAAATGTCTGCATATGTTCATTTCAGATGCAATCTTTTTCAAAAATATTTTCAATACAAAGTTGGTTGAATCCATGTTTGTAGAACCTGTGGATACAGGGGGCTGACTGCATTTCCAAACCCCCGGCTTCTCTGGGAAGCAGGCATCACTAAGCTCATTTTGCACATGAGAAGCTGAGCCAGAAAGAGGCTGGACATCAGGTACATGGTCTTCCAGTCAGCGAGCGCTTCCTAAGTTCCGACTCAGCTCCTCTGTGCTCCATATACACCGTCCAGGCCTCTGTATGCCGTCGGATGCGCCTATTTTATCTCTACTCTGACCCCGGAACTGGGCTATGAGTGTCCTACAGGCAGGGACGCACTTCTGCCTTCTGTATTCCTGGCTCCTAGACATATGCCCAGTGTACAGTAAGCTCTGGAAAACTGTTCATCATATGAGTAAAAGAAAATTTCCTTATTTAGGTCAATAAGGACAGTTTGAACGTTAAGAGAAACAGTGAGGGAGAAATACATGCAAACCACATATCTGATGAAAGCCTCCAAATTTTTAAGCCTCTAAAAAGTCAATAGTAAGAACAAAATCCCAATTTGGAAATGAGCAAAAATTAGAAAGAGACATTTCACCCAAGACTATAGGTAGGTGGAAAATCGGCATGTGAAGAAATGTTCAGCCTCGTTAGCCAATAAGAAAATGTAGATCCAAGCCAAGATATCACCAGACACCTGTGAGAAGGGCCATGATAAAAAATAGAGACAATACCAAGTGCCGGTGAGGATGCAGAGAAACTGGGACACTCTCTGCTGATGGGAATGTGAAGTGGCAAAGTGACTCCAGAAAACAGTTCGGTGATTCCTTAAAAGCCCAGACATGCACTTACCATATGACCCAGAATCACATTCGTGGGCACCCAGCCCAGAGAAATGAAACCATCTTTGCACAAAAGCCTGAATGTGACTATCCATAGCAGCCTTATTTGTAACAGCCTCAATCTACAAACAACCAAAATGTCTTACGACAGGCGAATGGTTCAACAAACTTGGCATATCCATACTATGGAACACTATGTAGATTTATTGCTGAGCAATTTGCCTAATGAATGAAATATTGATGTCTGTAACTTGGATGATTCTCAAGGACATTCTACTGAGTGAGAAAATCCCTTTTCTCAAAGGGCCACATGCGATATGATTCCGTTTATGTAATATTCTTGAAATGACAGAAATAGAGAGATGGAGAGCAAATCCTCTGGTCTGATGATTGTTGCCAGGTGGCTGCCAGGGATGGGGGGTGGCTGTAGAGGAATAGCAAGAGGGGAATCTCTGCTGCGATGGAACAGTTCTGTTTTGATCACAGAACTTACACAAATGTGCATGGGTGACAAAGTGGCAGAACAATGCACACGCAGTGCACTAATGCCATTTTCCTGATGTGGACATCGCACTTGAATTGTGTAAGATACAACTGTGAAGAGCATGTTGGACCTCTCTCTACTGTCTTTGCACCTTGCTGAGAATCTATAATTATTTCTAAATAAACCAATCAGTAATGGTAGGAACAGATTATCACACATGGTAAAAGAAGAATCCTTGCATCTCTGCTGACGTAAAGAAATGAATGAATGCATGAACTAAGGGAAGGAAAAGTGCTTGTTCACTGCAGGAGGCCAACAAATAAATGCAGAGAGAATGTTGAATTAGAACAGCTCCATTTGCTGACTACCACACCAGTAACTGTTCCAGGAAGAATCATCCAAGGGTGTTCAGACTGGTGGGCAGGAATATGATGAAAAACAGAGTATTTATATTGTCTCAAAATATTTTCTTATAAGCTAATTACTGTTTTACAAAGAAAAGGAGTCACTTTGCAGGGAAAAATTTTGGCACCACCGCCCCCCAACTAAGTGATCCAAGTTAACACCACTCAGAAAGAGACAAATGGATGCCGTGTCTTCATTGGTAGGAGGCTCCAAGGAGGGCATAATGTCGTTACCAGGGCAGGCAGCCAAAGCTGTGTCATCTGAGACTAATAAAGAGGAAACATCACACAAACCCATAGGAGACGCATCTTACAAAATAACTGGCTGGCTCCCTTCAAACATGTTCAGATTGTGAAAAGCAAAAAAAACAAGACAGACTGAGAGGCTGTTTGCAATTAAAGGAGATGAGACGAAAACATGCTGATGTATTTAGAGGCAAAAGGACTTCTGAAATTTACTTTCGACTGCTTCAGAAAAATACACATATGTATGTACACATATGTATCATCTGTATGTATATACATACATCATTGTAGACATAGAGAAAGAGGGAGAATTATAAAAGAAATTATAAAGCAAATAAGCAAATACGGAAAAGTGTTAACATCTGGGACTTTCTTGTATATTTTTGCAATATTTTAAAAATCTGAATGTATTTTTTTAAGTTTAAAACATAAAAGGGAACAGAGAAAAAAGCTACTAAGTCTTTTCACATATTAGAAACTGCTGTTACTGACCTAACTGGCAAGCTGAAATGACTTTGTGTTCTTTTTCTCATTAAGGCCCCGGGATCACGATGAGGCCTGGCCATTGCCATCATTGGGGTTGGGAGTTAGAGCATAAAGAGACAGCGATGTCCCTCACGTGCCCCCTCAGTGTAGGCATGGACTTGCAAAGCCAGCTGTGGCCGGCTGGGGTTGGAAGGAGACCTTTCTGAAGGGCTTAATGTCTCCTAGTTTTTCTTTCAATACACATCCTTCTCAGAGGAACTAAAAGGCTGTATTACTCAGCTTCTCATGGCTGATACAAAATACCTGTGTAAAGGAGGAGAAGTTTATTTTGGCTTGTGGTTTCAGAGGTTTCAGTCCATGGTTGGCTGGCTCCAAGACACAAACGTGGCGGAAGGGCCTTGGTGAAAGAAAGCTGCTCGCCACATGGCATCCAGGAAAGAGAGCAGGGGAAGAGCCAGAGAGAGGAAGGGACGGGGGACAAGAGTATACCTTTTCAGGTCAAGTCCCCAGTGACCTACACCCAGGTCCCACCTCCTAATGGCATATTCAGCCACGTTCTCATGACCTAATCACTTTCCCAGAGCCCCACCTCTGAACACATGAATCTTTTGGGGAATGTTTTTGAGCCAAACCGTAACAAAGGCTGTGTGGACATAGGCTGTGTGGAAATCCAGGGTCCTCCTTCTCTCTCAGAAGTCAGGATGCTCATACAAACAAAGAGGGTGTCGTGGAGCTCCCCAGCTATGACTGGATCAGATGTGTGGGTCCAGCCTTGCTACTGCTGCTCCTTAGAGGAAGACAACGAAGGACTGAGATGGATCGGAGCCTCCTCGGGCCCCCGGGTCATGCTCTTCACAAATCACACAACGCGAAACAAGGAGTCATGAAGCCAGGGCCTATTCCCAATCTGCTTTGAATCAATATGGTGTCCATGAGCAAAGACCTCAGCAGCTCTAGATCTCAGATGCCTCATCTGTTGAGTATGGCCAATAACTCTCATTTGGCCTCCGCTCACAGATGGCTTAGGGGGATGTGAGGGACAGAGGGATTCTCTGGAAACATTATACGGTAAAGTTGCACTCTGGACCTGCAATGGGCAGGGCTCTGTGCTGTGAAAATGGAAGTTCAAGGTGCCTTTTGTTGTCCTTTCACTCATGTATCCATTTATCTGTCCATCCTTCCCTTCTGTTATCCATCCATCAACATGTCTATCCAATTTCCATTCCTCTTTCCACCCATCTGTCTGTTCATCTGTCTATCCATCCATCCATCCAATATCTATCTGCCTATCTACTCAACAATCCATCCATCCAGCTTTCTATCCATTGTTTTAGTCATTCACCAAAGAGTCTGTTGAATACTAGTTGGTGCCAGACACCAGCTCACTTCTGGCGTTAAATGATGAGTAAAACCAAATCATAGCTTCAGCTCACAGTCTAAAAGACCAGGTGCATAAACTGAACTAATACACTAAGAGCTATTGTGAAGAATAGACCAGGCGCTGCTGGAACTTACAGGTGGAGGTTGGGGTGGGAGGGGGTAGTACTGCTAAAATGCAGTAACCTAGAAAGGAAAGCTGGAGGGGACAGCAAGAGCATATGTGACAGACCAAGAGAGCAGAGTCTATGTGTTTACAGCAACAGCCTGGCCTGGGGTCATGGTAGATCTACTGGAGAGGAGACTATGAAGGGGGTGGTAAGGCCTGTGGCTGACCAGATACAGAGGAAGCAGGGCCTCAGAGGACGCCAAAGGCAGGCCCATCACCAGCAGCGCTCTTTCAAGGCAGCCTCTGCCTCGGAGGAGCACAACCGTGCTCCGTGGACAGCAGAACTGCTCAGTCCAATAGGTTCTGAAGCAATTGGAAGCGTGGACCACTCAGCTCCAAGTAGGAAAGTGGGGTTGGCAGGGAAGCTGTTGTGAGCAGCAGGTCAAGGACGAGGTGGGACCAGCCAGCGAGGGTGGCACCCAGGGTCCTGGGTGGCCTGCTTGGAATTCACGATTCTATGCCTTGGGGAAGTCACTCCTTCTTCACTGGGTGCAGCAGGGCAGGGCCCAGGCTCCAGGAAATTGAATGTTGGCTCAGTTTCTCCATGGCTTCCAAGCCCTGGGAGGGAGGGCAAGTCAGCCTGCTTCTTCCGGCTTTGACTCCCTCAACTATATAAAAGAAAGGAGTGAAGCGGAGTAGAGGCGCTTCTCTGCTCTTCTGTATGGGACAAAAGCTCCTGAGCAAGAGTGCTTCGTGCTACAAATCTTGCCCTGCACAGAGGCCCAGGGTCTGCACATCTCGCCACGAAGCAATGGGACTTCTTACCCATGGCCTGCTTCCATAACCAGTGCCTTCTCTTCCCTTGCCCCAGCATGGAGCAGCTTTGGTGGCAGGAGCTGAGCAGGCCTGAGGTGGAAGCTGGAACAAGCCCATAGGGACTGGGGTTCCCCGGGGACAGAGCTCCAGGGACAGGAAATGCTGGAAGTGGGCTCCCAGGGAGGACATTTGAGGTGACACCGAAAGTGCTGGAGATAAACTGCAGGTCACACAGTTGTGCCAGAGGCCTGCCCAGGGCCCAGAGATGCTGTTTTGGGGATTTGAGCTTGATCTGGAATTTGTTTTAAACCCCACTACCTGCTGAGGTAGCAAATGAAATCCTCAGACAGTAGCTAATGAAACAACGTCATGGCCACCCATTGGCCTGCCTGCCACCTACCCACCTGGCCTCTTGTCTGACACCTGTCACCTTGGTCTTCCAGCCATTGTGTTCCACCATCAGTCAGGCTGACGCCTCCACAAGGGGCCTCCCACAGGTGCCATTCAGTCATGCTGGCTTGTATCTGAGTGTGACCCACTGGGCCGCCTCCTGGGTCCCCGAGCTGTGGGATCCTTTCTCCCCAGCTCTCTCTGGGCAGAGGTTCAGGTTGTCTACACAGCCTGTGAGGGTTGTGCCGGGGCTCCTGACAGATCTTCCCACACCAAGTCCCCCGTACTTACTTGTGCCATGGCTGCTGGGCTCTCTGGTGCCTGGGAAGTGAATTCTGTCACCCCTAGAGATTGCTCCGGCAGGACACAGTCATCTTGGCAGGACAGTTCTGCTCGGTCCTGTAAAAACCCCGTAAGACTTCTGCTTTTATCATTCCCACCTGTGATGGTTGGGGTCGCACACCAACTTAGCCCTAGTCTAGATGCTGCCGAGAAAGGTGTCTGGTAGATGCGACTGACATCCACAATCACTTGACTTTGAGCAAAAGAGATTACCCTCCATAATTTAGTGGGTGCTGCTTAGTAGAAAGGCCTTAAAAGCAACATTGAGGTTTGTCTGAAGTTGAAGAGACTCCATTTGCCATAGAAACTGCTGCCCACAAACTTCTACTGCGCACTTCAGATTTGTCAGGCACTGTACTCATGGTAGCTGATTTCCTTATACAATCTCCTATAGGTTCCAGTCCTGCAGTACAGCCCTGACAAACACACTGTATCCGGTAACATCAATTGTGCCAATGTCCAGAGAGGGGAAGAGGGGGACTCAAATGAAGGCAGCTCAATTTCCGAGTATGGCTTCTTAGTCTCTAAAACATACTATTTTACTCCAGTTGCACATCACACTCATAGTTCCATTTATTGAAGAACTTCAGAAAGGCAAAGTACCTCGCTCAGTGTCACACAGCTTATTAAGGGACATGCTGGGATTCCAATTTAGGTCTGTCTGATTATAGGGCTTAAGCACTCACTAATAACCTCACACTTACACAGTGTGCTGGTGAGTGTTAAGCACCTGGCTTTCAGAAACAAATGCATGCATGCATATCCACACACATAAGTTCACTAGAAACTTTACTGCTATCAAAGATTAGAGCACACAGTTTACAAATAATAAACATACAATATTATTAAATATTATTATAAATTCTATCTGGTAAATGGGTTCTCACAGAATATTTGTGTTGGTGTTTTCTGAATTCTTGCGTCTGTACCCAAGTTGCTGTTACAATTAACAAATGAGTCTAATTCCTCCATGAATGTTTGTTGAGATTTGTATTTACAGGAATGAGTTAGATGAAAGTGAAACAGGGCTCGGCAAGGATAAGCGACTTCAGTACTGGAGAGTAATAGTTTTTGAATATTGGAAAAATATGTTCTCAGTGTTTTGTCTTATTCACAATGCCTTAGCTACCAGTATTTAAATTTAATTCGTGTAACATTTTCTTCATTGTTGTCCTAAGTCTAGATAGCAAAATAAAAGTCAAGCCCTGAAATGTACATCTGCCGATTTCTGTGATATAAATATTGTTACCATGACTTATTGCAAGACACTAATGTAAGTTGCAGAGAGAGCTAAACAGAGACACACAGCAGCTCACCCTTACATAATTTTCTAACGTACTGAGCCAGAAGATGTAAACAATTCCAAGAGCCTACTTGTAAAATGTTATGAAACAAACAGCACCCAATGCATTTTTAGTGTTCATTAACTCTATTTTTTATGTAATTATAAAGCTACCTAAGTTAATCTTTAAATGACAACTATTTGACAGATCAGCTCATCAGACTCCTTAAAACCTAACAACTAGCTCCCGAACCTGTAGGAGCTATTTCCAGCAAGCCACCGTAAGAGGCATTCGCAATCAAAAACAAGGCCGCTGTGCTACTCAGTTGCATCCCCAGACTGCTGCCAGCTTTTTAAAATTTTGAGACAAGCTCTTGGTAAGTTGTCAGGGCTGGTCTCACAGTTGGAGACCCTCCTGCCTCAGCCTTCTGAATAGTTGGGATTACAGATGTGTGCCATTATGCACAACTTCAAGTGCTACTTCAGCAGTGAGGTCCTCCTTGATCTCCATCAGGCTGTTGGTTAATTCCCTCTGGAAGAATAGCACCTGTGCATCTGTTGTATTATCATTATTTACTTCCATGTTTGTCTCTGTAACAGACAAGGCTATTGAGGGCCCAGACCTTAAACCACAGCTCATTCATCTTTGTAACACCCACAGCACCCAGGTCAGGGTGCTCAGAAATAAGTTTGTTGCTTAAAAGCATGTGACAGGAGTCTTTCAACTATGTTTCTAAAGCCCAAGTGTTCTGCAGAGATATCTTTGGGATCACATGAGACTAATGGGAAAGCTGAGCAGGGGGAGTTCTAAAAGCCAGTACGAGGTGCCATGGAAAAGGATTCACAAGTAAATGGGAAAGAACTCCTAGAAATTAAAATTATTGGTGCAAAATTGTAAAACTGAACTGAAAATTTGGAATACAAAGTCAAGAAAATTTCCCAGAACATGAAGCAACTGCCTACAATATAGAAAAACAAGAGCAATTTAGAGATTCAACATCTAGCTACCAGTAGGAGTTCTAGAACAAGAAAAGAAAGAAGATAGAGGAGAAGGAATTAGTGCAGAAATAACTACATTTTTAAAAATCCCAAGAGCTGAAAAGGAACACTGAGTCTTTAAATTGAAAGGGCTGAGAGAATGCCAAGTAGACAGAATTGGGCAGTTTAAAAATACCAAAGATTAAAGAAGGTGCCGCATACTTCTAGAGAAACCAGAATATCAGCTTTCAAAAACCAGAACCTCAACTGTTTTGCCTAACAAATGAGCAGGAATCAGACTGACATCATCATCCCCAACAATAACAATGGTGACCAGAAGAATAACAGTCAAACTTACGTGATGCTTACTGTGCCCAGGTCCCATTCCAAGCACTTCACACATATAAGCCAATTAATCTTTGTCATAACTCCGTTAAATAAACCCTGGTTTTCTTTCAGTTTATAGATGAGAGAACAGAGAGACAGAGAGGCTAAATGACATGCTGGATCTAATAAATGTAAAGTTAAGATTTGAGGGCTGGGGATTTAGCTCAGTGGTTAGAGTGCTTGCCTAGCAAGCACAAAGCCTTGAGTTTAATCCCTAGCACCAAAAAAAAAAAAAGAAAAAAAGAAAAAGTTAAGATTTGAACCCACACAGTGTCATTCCTCTCTCAGAGCTTTTATCCTCTTTGCTATATTTCCCCTCTAAGTGCTAAATGTAAATAGATTTGAACCAGAAATTCTATACCCAGACAAACTGCCCATCAATGAAGGGGGCAGTACAGATCACATTCAGACATTTAAGGACTCAAAAATGTATTTCCCGTCTAAGAAGTTATTTGAATATATATTTTAACAAAACTGACTTGGAAACAAAGGATAAAGTTTGGGAGGTAAAAATTAGTAGAATTAATTCAGAGATCTAATATATAGGAATTGCAGAATGAGCTATATGTAGCCATCCCAGGAATGCCTCTTAACAAATAAGAGCACAGAAAGAAGAGGGGTTGGAGATTTAGCTCAAGTGGTAGAGTGCTTGCCTAGCAAGCCCAAAGCCCTGAGTTCGATCTCCAGCACCCCCCCAAAAAAAAGAAAGAAAGAAAGAAAGAAAGAAAGAAAGAAAGAAAGAAAGAAAGAACTGATTCCAAGAAATACATAAAGACACTGGAAGGCTTTAAGCATATGGTAAATAAGCTAACTGTAATTTGACATAGTCGAATGATTTGGGAGAGAGTAAGAAATGCAAATCCATTCATGTTGATGCCAAAAGCATTTTCCTGTGCGAGGCACGGGAGTCCTGATCTTGTATCCTAGAGAAGGAAATATGTCACGCACAATGTACTCCTTGGGTCACAGGGGATGGTGTTACATCATCTACATAATATAAACACCAAGCCTTAGTTTTTCATAGACAAAAGGGGAAAGTTAATAATAAGCACGGAATAGAAGTAAGGGTGATCAATCTTGAGAAGATAAATATAAAGATAAAAGAAATAAGAAAGTCGGAGGTGGAAGAGAACAGAGATGCAGGTGAAAACAAGGACGCCAATATCTTTGTCTTACCAAATGGCCCCAGAAAGAGGTGGCTTGAAATATTTTTAAATTTATAAAGTTAAGCAACAGAGAAAACTAAGATAGGAACAAAGTTAGAAAATTGGGGGCAGAGTAAAGGTTGAGAGATGAGGTATATGAATTATGAATTAACTCCTCATCTACCATGGCAGAGTATAAATAGATAATGCTAGCTTCACCACATATCCCAATTTGCCCAGGATAATTCCACTCCATACCTGTTATCCTGTGTAATTATTAGTTTTGCCCCTTTTCACTTTCAACAGTTTCCTTGTTGGGGGATTAATTATATGCCCCCCCAATCTAAAGTTGATGAATCAAGAAATGTCTGTATATACACACAGCATAGAAAAGCCACCAGAAGAAATCAAACAAAATCTGTTAAAAGTGGATGTCTCATGGGGGGCGAGTAGGATGGGGGTGGGACACATTTGTCACAGCTCATTCAACTGTAGTTTTAATGTGTGCATTTCATAGAATGCAAATTAGACTTTAATAAAGTTGATTAAACCAAACGAGGTGGTCTTTGGGAATGGCAGGGTGGATGAGAAGCCATTCTGCATTATTTGATTTTGTTTAAACAATGTGCTTTTTTACTTTGACAAGATTTTCTAAATGTACATTAAAAACTATTTTAGAAAGAGTTTTGTGGGGGCATTGCTGAATGATGATTAAGGTTCTTACTGACTTGGGTGATTTTTGGATCCAGAGATTTTAGGTCAGAACTGGAGAGCAGGGCATTTCCTCCGAGGCTCCTTTGCCTCTTGTGGACAAAGGGGAGATTTGAGGAATTGGATTACAGGTTCTCTTTGGATTCTCCTGGGGAGTCAAAAAGTTATCGATGCCTGGGACCCATCCTCGAGAGATTTTGATATAAGTGGCATTTTTAAAAGGCTCTTTGAGGGGCTGGAGATTTAGCTCAGTGATTAGAGTGCTTGCCTTGCAAGCACAAGGGCCTGAGTTCGATCCCCGGCACCACAAAAAAAATAAAAAAATAAAAATAAATAAATAAATAAAAGGCTCTTTGATTGTTCTCATGGGCAGCCAGGATGAGAACTACTGAATCTGGTGAAGGAGCCCTGGACTCCATGGTGTGAGAAATTCAAGATGGCAGACTGATTGAGCTACCAGTTGGGTGCAGAGAGTCACTTAATTGCTCTTTCTCCTTTTGCAGGCAGAGAAACCATGGCCTCCTGGCCTAGTGGGGAACAGCGTCTCGTCCAGGATGAAGGGGTAAGGGTTGGCCCAGCTGAGGCCAGAGCAAGGGTGTCTGACTCCTAGCCGTGCGCTCCCTCTCCCACACCATCAGGGCTCGGTGCACTTGCCAGGAGAAGGAAAGCAATCATCAGACAGCTGTTGGCTGGGTGCCTACCGGTGGCTGGGCTCTCTGGAAGGTTCAGCATGGCTTCCCTTTTTTAAACCCGCCATCCTGCAACCCCCGTGTTGCAGTTTAACTAAGGGCGGCTTCTAGAAGTCAGATGACTAATATTATCTTGTGTCCCTCTCCCTAGGCTCTTACCTGGGATTTCTCAACATGTGGCCATAAGCAATATCTTTTTTTTCTAAATTTCCTGGAAATTCCACCTCTGGGCCACACCCCGGGCCTATGGGATCAGAATTCCTGGAGGTGGGACCCAAGAAGTTGCACTTTAACCAGTGTCACGGGTGGTTGGTAAGCCCTCGACAATGGACCCCACCATTCCTGTGGGTCCTCTTTGCATCTCTGTGGTGGTTAACCCCTCCCAGCGGAGGTCCTTTGCCCCTGATGTGTCCTCTGCTGACTAACAGCCCTCTCTGCAAACCCCTCTCAAGTCTAAAGTTCCTCTGGGAAGTCTGGATTATTCAGCCAAGGGAAATTCTTCCCACTGCGCACTCCTTTGCAACAACAGGGTTTTCCTCCATGGAGCTTATTACAATGGCAACTTACATGTGTTTGATTTTTGTTTAATACCGTCTCTGTTTCACTCTGAACTGTGGGTCCCTGTGTCCACCGGGTTGTTCACAGGTCCTAGTCCACACTTGGCACCCTGCAGGGTTAAACAGGCAGCCCAGTTACCTAGCCAGAGAACAGCTGAGCCAGGGTTCAACCCCAGGCTGGCTGATGCCCAACTTACTTCCGAACCTCCATGTTAACTGCCCCAGAAAAGCATCAACCGGACCAGACATGGGAATTCTAACCATTTGATCATTCTTCAGGCCCCTAAACCACTCTGCTCACGCATAAATAGTGTGTTTTATTTTGTTTTGTTGTATAAATCCTGATAACAAACAAAGCGGCAGGCGAGGGCTTGGATCTTTTCCCACAGCCTCAATAGCAAGAACCACGATAGAAGATCTAGGCAGAACTGAGTTCCATGCACTAGGAATTTCTGCAAGCTGGCCAAGACAGCCAGACGAACCCCACGAGCCCACAGGAGCCGGCGTCTCTGTCCTTCCAGGTGTTCTGGTGGCATCTTGAATGGAAGAGCCAGAGCCCACTGCCTCCAGTCAGAGGCAGGCAGTTAGGAACATGGCAGGTATTAGGCCTGATCCGGCCCAGCTGCACGTTCCCAAGCAGACCGCGGAGGGCTCTAGAATTTGTGCAAAAGTCTGCTCTTGCAATCTGGAGACTGTCCAGGTTGAAGTATGACAGAGACCAGAAGTGGGAGAAAAGCTTATCAAACATAATGTGCATCAGGAAGAATAGTGTAAGGCTGAAACAGAGGACAGAGGAAAAAAAGAAAAAAAGGAGAAAAAAAGAAAGATTGCCAGGTGTCCCATCCAGCACACCCTTGGGATTTGGTTTTTTCTCAGCCTTGTATTTTTTGAGCTATTTTATAACTCTGCAAGTTGTAGAAAACTGATAGTAATGCAAATTATTCTTACCCATATAAAAATAAATTATGTCCAGTGTCACATAATTGACTACCGTACTATAGATTTTTTTTAATCACTTTTGCTTATATAGTCAGCTTTCTACATCTATAGATTCTACAACTGTGGCTTCATTGAGCCACAATCAAAAATGTGCAGGAAAAAGCTTGTGTCAATACTGACACAACTGGCGAGTTAGCTCATTGGTAGAGTGGAGAGCTTGCCTAGCAAGTGCAAGGCCCTGAGTTCGATCCCCAGCACCACCCCCCAAAAATGAATATGTACAGACTTGTCATCATTCCCTAAACAATACACCATAACAACTATTTACACAGCATTTACAAAATATTAGAAATTATAAGCAACCTAGAGATGATTTAAAGTATACAGTAGGATGGGCATAGATTATATGCAAATGCTAAACCATTTTATACAAGGGACTTGAGCCATCTGTAGGTTCTATGTCCCCAGGGATACTAAGGGATGACTATATGTGTAAATTCATTTCAGACTCTTGATTACATATATACATATAAAATATATGACACAAATCTTATATATAAATATATATATATTTATATGTCTGCACTTTACATTCTCCTTTGAATTTAACATCTTAGTAGTTTATCAATGTTACTTATTACTGAAGTAAGTAACATCTATGGCCCAGATTCATTTCGTATTTGTATGAGTCGTTATTACACTTTCTTAAGTTTCGCATGCGCTTATGAATTACCTGGGAATCTTCCTAAAGTCCAGATTCTGGCTCAAGGTCTAGTGTAGGACTCAAGAATCTACACTTCTGCACACTCGCAGACCACGTCCTTGCTGCTGGCCTGTGGATGCCACTTGAGTGTCTTTAGGATGATCCACCTTAAAGTCATGATGTAGTGTGCCTGCAAATAAAGTGTTATCTATACGTAGGTTTGATTCATTCGCATAAGGAATGTTAAAGATTTTGTTTTGTTAATTCGTGAAATTATGGCTTAACAACTGGGGACCTCGGATGAACCATCAGAAACTGGCCAGCCCCAGCGAGGGCTGGCACCCCTAATCTTCACTGGGGTTCCACCACTCGATCCACATGTGAGTCCCTCTGTGCATTCCCACACCTTGGGGGCTCCTATGCTCCAACTCTGGATTAACCCCGAAGTTAAAGTGGTGGAAGGCCAGGAGACTGATAACCACAGCAGGGTTCCCGTTCAGCTTGGGTTTGGGGAATTCACTACTCCCAGTTCTTCCCGCTCTTAGACTGAGCTCTGGGGATCTCCCGGCAGCCCTGCCACAGCTCCTGTGGTCTGTGCGCACCGGGAGGCCCCCGGGTTATGCTTCTCAGGCAGACGGACACCTGCCCATTCCTGACTTACTTCCAGCCACATGGGCTGGTGGTGAAGTCCTGGTGTTTTGAGCTGCTGAGCATCAGTAGTCTCTGCTCCCACGGCAGCAACTTTGGGCAGTTCAGCTGGCATGTGCCAGACGCTGGGTCCCTGGAGCTTCATGAGCCCTTTCTACGGGCATCTGGGGAAAGGCACACCGAGCTGGGAAGCAGTGACATGTGAAACCAGGGGCCCCTTGGCCTGTATCAAGGACAGAAGGACCAACGGAGGGAGCAGCGTGGACTTCTGAGTGTTTGGGCAAAGCACTTTCTCTCTCCAAACCTCAGTTTCTCCACCCTGTGCAATGGGGACAGTAATATTGAGAGCCCAGGCTGAGGTGAGGCCGAGTGGACAGGATGTAGGTGAAGCACTCTGGCGAGTTGGTGCTGGCTATTCACTCTCTCTATTTTCCATAACACACTGTTTCTTATCACATCCGGTCCCACAGGCCACCTCCCAGCAAGGAATCTGTGATACTTGTCCTCCCTCACACCTAGGCCACGTGCTTTTCATGGCTGCCATTGCTGAGATTCTTACTGTTATTGTTTTCACTGCCACTTACCTGTCCCCTCCCTGAGGGCAGAGATCTCATCTCTGTTTGCGAAGCGTCCCTGCTCATAGATCAGTGCTGGGCACGTGCAAGGCACATTGAGCCTCCCCTGCCTGGATGGAGGTGTCCAGCACCAGGCTGGCACCGAATAGGGTCCCAGATAGGACACTCTGCACACAGGGCAGCCTGCAGGTGAGCCCTCTGAGCTCTGCCAAAGCAAGCAGAGGCAGGTAGATTCACATGTTTCCATTCCGTGGTTTTTGATCAGTTTAGGCCTGATAGCGAGGGGCCTGGTCCTGGGCCGTCCTCTCCCGTGATGCTTTCCTGGTCACCTAGCCAGGAATGACAGAACAACGGTCTGAGGCCAGATCTGTCACCCTTCAAGGTCAGGTCCTTAGCAGGCTAGAGACCAGAAGTGTTCGGGGCAGAAGGGAAGAGGCTATGGGCAGCTCTTGGGCAGGACTGACCCCTGAAAGAGGCGGCTTCCTCTGTGATGTGACCCGGTGAGGCTGCAGACTGCTCCCTCACTAACTCCCACTGCTTCCAGGAGAGAGCCCAAGTCCTTAGCCAGGCAGTAATGAGTGTCAGTGACAGAGCAACGGCCTGCCTTTCCTGAGTTGTCCCCACCACAAGCCACACTCCAGCTTCTCTCAGAGTCCCCACCTGTCCCCTGTGCCCTCCGTGTCCTGCCTCCAGCCTCGCTCTCTGTCAAATTGCATCCACCCCATGGGGTTTGGCTCAGATCACCCCCAGGTCCCTTCCTGTCATCCCCACAGCAGCCCCGCGGAGCAGGCACTGTGCCTGTGTCCATTTTACAGGTTCAGGAACTGAGGTCACATGCTGAAGTCAAGGGACTCAGAAGCCGCTGAGTCCCTACCTTACACCCCAAGACTCCATCTCCAAGCACAACAGGGGTCCACTGTCAGACATGACCCTACAGGAGATGGCTCCTTCTGAGGAGGAGGCGGGGACCAAGCCTGGAGTGGTCTCCTGGGGCTGCTCAGCTGTTCCCTGCCTTTGATGAGATGCAGGTTAGCTTTTCTGTCCCAGGGCTCTGACACACCCTTGTTGCAACACTGGGGGAAGCAGATTCCTCCCAGCAGGGAAAAGCTGCGGTCCTTTGTGTTTGTGGGGGTGGGAGAGATGGACAGTGATGTGGGCCGTTTGGGCTTCCTCTGCTCCTGCAGGCTGTCATTTGCCCACTCACCAAACTACGGAGTGGACAAATGACAGCCTGCAGGAGTGGACAAATGACAGCCTGCCTCCTGCTCCCTGGGACTGGCTGCCCAGGAGATCACCTTGTTTCAGGGCCCTGCTGCACTTGCTCCCTAAAATCCTGGGAACCTGGTCTTCAGCACCCCTGTCCCCTTCTCCCTCTCCTTCCCCTTAGTCTCAGTGTTCTTCCCCAGCCTGGGGTTGGAATCCCCCCCTGTGCCCCTCCCAGATTGCTCCACTTTAAGCCCCTGCTCAGAGAGGAGGAATGTGTTGATATGGTGGAATTTCGGGCATCTGGAGGCTCAGGGCTCCACTCTGTACCTAGAGGCTATAGGGAGGCAGGTGCCGTGGCAGCAGGTGGCCTGGCTCCCGGCCTCAAGAGAGACTGAAGAGACTCAGGCTGGGACCTCCATGGCGTCTGATGGCTTGGGCAGAGCAGAGCTGCTGAGAGTCCACCCCACTGCTCTGTTGGCAGCCTGTCACATGGGCAGCTGACAGAAGAGCAGACACCTTGGCAAAGTTGAGTGGCTTCGAGGGGAGGCAAAGGCTGAGGGCACGGAGCAGCTAGAGTGGGCAGTGGGTGGGAACTGGGCAGCTGCGGAGCCCAGATGTGACTGTGACTCAAGTGAAGAGAAATGTCCTGGTTCCCAGCTGGCTGCGTGCCCACTTCTGCCAACACAGTGCGGGTTCCAACCTCTTTCCTTCGTGGCTTCATTGAATTTCCATTTCCTTCTTTTCTTTTTGGGGGAGGTACTAGGGATGAAACCCAGGGCTGTCACTCTGAGCTATATCCCTAGCCTTTTTAAAAACTGTAATTCAAAAAGTCATTAAGTTGCCAAGACTGGGCTCAAACTTACTATCCTCCTGCCTCAGCCTCCAGGAGGGCTATCACTACAGGCATGTGCCACTGTACCTGCCTTTGCTTTCTTCCTGACACCTGGATCCCAACTTGGCAGAGGAGGAATGTGGGCTTTCACAAGGTGACGAGGTGTCCTAGTCTCGCTGCAGGCAGAGATTTCTGGGAGATGGCTAGCAGGAGGGGTCTCTGTCCAAGATAAGTTCCCATCATCAAATGCGTGGGGGAATCACTCTGTCCAGGGCTGTGCAATTCCAATTCAGGGTCCTCATGTGAATGTGCCCCTCCCACCCCCACAGGTCCCTGCCCGGCATGTGTGTCTGCACGGCTCAGTCTGCAGCAGAAGGGGCAAGGAGGCTTGCGTGGGGGCTGGTGTGGAGGGCAGAGTAGCAGGGCCGTGGTGGAGAAAGGTCTAAAGGGCCTGCAGCTGGCAGAGCGCTCTGCTTCCCTTATACACCAGTTCCACTCCTAGGTCCATAATGAATGGAAATGCGTTTAAGATTCCTCTTTGGCATTTTTTTTTTGTGTGTGTGTGTGTGTGTGTGTTTTCTTTTTTTCCTTTTGAAACAGGGTCTCCCTATGTAGTCCAGGCCGGCCTTGAACTGCCTGTGAATCCCAGACTGTCCGTGAACTCGCAGCGATCCTCCTGCCTTAGTCTCCCTCCCCTCTGCCCTGTGCTGGAATTACAGGCGTGCACCCCCACACCTGGCTACCGCTTACCTTTTTGATGGAGATGGCCAGTTTGCCCTCCATCGAGGACGTGTAAGGAGGTGGGTGACACCTGGGATGAAGGTGACACTCACACCACGTGGCTCCCAGCTGCAGTAGTGATGAGAAGCCGCTTTGTGAGTCCACTCAGGAGAAGCAGACTGAGCCCCAGAGCGCGCAAAGGGACTGAGTGAGAGAATTAGGGCCACTCCTGTCTCCTGAGTCCCACAGAGCACTTGACACGGCTCAGGAGGTATGACAAGGGTGACTGTCACCTGCAGGATGGGGCTCTGTGAAGGTCCGAGGCAATGTCCCCAAGGAAAGATGGCTACACAGTCTTCACTGGATTATCTGTGCTCTTGTAGGGCAGCCAGGCTAGACAGGAAAACGGACATAAAGCAAAATAACGGGGATCGTCATCACCCGGGTGTGAGCAGCGGGGAACTTGGGGGACCATTCTTGCAGGTAATCTCTGTCCATTAATATTCACGCAGGTCCAGGGAAGCATCGTTTCCCATCCATGGATCACGCTTTAAGCAGGCGGCTTTGCAAGCTTCTTTCAAACACGCTAATGTGTCTCGTGCCTGTCAGCGAGTTCACATCAGTCCTGGTGTGGCTGCTGCCTGCAGGCAGATACGCCATGAAATATCCAGCCGCTTTCCCGGGGACGGGCGCACGGGGTGTTTCTAGCTACATCTTGATAGAAACATGTTGGAAAGTGAAGGGTCCAACAGGGTCCCGTGAAAAGCTCAGGAGGAGAATTGGCTTTTATTTGTATTTTTTGTCTTGTTTTTTAGGACAGTGACTAGTGGCTGGATTTGGATGTGCGTGCATGTATGTGTGTGTAAATGTGAGTTTTCGTGGTTGAATTGAATAATCTCATTTAAAGATTTAGCACCACAGAGGTCTTACCAAAGCCCTCGTTCTCTCTCACACAAGCACACGCATATGCACACCCAGCTGGTCTCCTCACTCCACGTGCCAGGCGCAGGGCACTGGACAGTGATGAGATCGGCTATCCAAAGGCAGACGGGATTGAACGGCCAAGGGCATTAAGGCCTTGATTAAACTGGTTGTTTAAAATCACAAACTGGGAGAAAATTTTTGCCAGCTGTCCCTCAGATAAAGGTCTAACATCCAGAATATATAAAGAACTCAAAAAGATCAAACCCCCCAAATTTAAAGACCCTATCCAAAAATGGGCATCTGAAATGAATAAACATTTCTCAGATAAAGAAATAAAAATGGCAAATAAATATACGAAAAAATGTTCAACATCATTGGTCATTCGAGAGATGCAGATCAAAACAACACTGAAATACCATCTCACTCCAGAAAGAATAGCTATTATCAAGAAATCAACCAATAACAAGTGTTGGCGGGGCTGCAGGGAAAAAGGAACCCTCCTCCACTGTTGGTGGGAATGTAGACCGGTCCAACCACTGTGGAAATCAGTGTGGAGATTCCTCAGAAAACTACAACTAGAGGTTCCATTTGACCCAGCTATTCCTCTGCTGGGTATCTTCCCAGAAGAATTAAAATCATCATATCACATATCACAGTGATATATGCACAACCATGTTCATAGCAGCACAATTTGTAATAGCTAAGTCTTGGAAACACC
>PVJO010000030.1:0-294037 GCA_004026905.1 Hystrix cristata
TTATTATAGAAGCCATCATTCAAGAAAATGTTTCTTTTTAAAAATTATGGAAGGCTTATTTTGATTGAGATCTCTGTGTGTCTTAAGAAAGTATTCAAAAGGAAGGGAATCAAGAAATGGAGGGAGGAGGGAGGAAATGGAAGTGAGGGGAAAGGGATTAAAAAAAAGAATTGAGATGTGTTATGTACATGTACCGATTCCCCACAGTGAATGTAATGATTATGTACTGCAAACATGTACTAATAAAAAAGGAGAAGGAAAAAGAAAAAAGTTTAGAAAACATGGAAGTCACTAATGAAGTTCTTATATTGATATCATAAACTTAGGATGCTTTAACAGTTTCTATTTTCAACATGTAGCAGTTGACTCCTTCACCCCATAAATGAAACGTTATTCAATGACCAGGGGCAGTTTGGGAGGTGAGAGTCAAGATGGACTTCTCGTTATGTATTTGGATACCCATCTGGCTGTCATTTATTAGTTAAGGTATCATTTTGACACTACTTGTCAGAACTAATCAGGCAGAACTGAGCAGAGTAGTTGATGCTTGTCAGTCCTAATTTACATTCATACATTCATTCACTGGGGCAGATATTGTTTAGTTTTCATTAGGGTAGATGTTGAACATCACTACTCTAAGATTATATAATCACTTTACCTTACTGTGTACTTTGCCAAATCTTTGGGATAATGTGCATTATCACCTTGTGTCACAAAATGGAAGCCTTGTTCATGTTGATAAGAATTAACAATACCACAGTGTGGGTGTCACCCTTGGCCTAGTGGACCTGGAACTCAGTCGAGCAGCCACAAGCTGTTTAGTGCATTGGTTGCACAGGAACTGGGAAGTTCACAAAGTTGGGCGACCCGAAGAAACTGCAAATAGGTCAGCAAGCCACAGGGGTCCTAAGGAAGGTCCCAAAGGCCGAAGTGCAAAGCTAGTAGGTCAAAGAGATCAGCGAATAAATAGCAGGTAGAGTAGGCAGAAGCGTTTAGTTAATACCCAAAAGAGGTGGAGGCTGCTGTTAGAGATTTTATTTTCAGCAGTGAGGAGAGATGTAGCTGTAAATACACATGTGCAGTTAATGTTTACTGCACATTCACTCTCAAACAATTCACACTATAGAAGATAATTCTGTCTGTTTTTAAAAGGCCGTGGAAATGTAGAGAAAACAGCAATTAATTTTCCTTGATGAATTTCAGGATAGATTTTCATAGATGTGACTGTCTTTAAGAACATACTAAAGATTGAGTACAGGTTTCTCTTTACTAATGAAGAGACAAAGGACTTCAGATAGAAAAAGCAAGTAAAGAAGAGAGAATCAGCATAGGAAGGGAATGACTGTTATCAAAGCAACTCTGGTTGCTGGCTGGATAGGAAAATATATGCATATATAGATACCTATACCATATGTAGATATATATACACACACATATATATAGGTATATATATTTATACAGTTATATGTGGAGAAATACCTATATATAGATATTTAGATATAAATCTATATAAAAAACAAAAATAGAAAAAGTATATAGAGAAATATATATATGTATATATAAAATAAAAACAATATGCCAAATGAATGAATGTATGAATATAAATTAAGACTGACAAGCATCAGGGCTGGGGATTTAGCTCAGTGATTAGAGTGCTTGCCTTGCAAGCACAAGGGCCTGAGTTCGATCCCCGGCACCACAAAAAAAAAAAAAAAGACTGACAAGCATCAACTACTCTACTCATAGTGTATCTATATATCTATATCTATTTACCATATATAGAGAGGGGGCAGGGCTTGATGTTGGATTATATACTGTGTTAGTCGACTTTGATATTATCATAACAAAATGCCTGTGATAATTAACTTATAGAGACAAAAGGTCTATCTTGGCTTGTGATCATAGAGGCTCCAGTCCATTAAGGATGGACCCACTGCTTTTGGGCAAGGCAGCACATCGTGATGGGAGCACATGTAGAGCAAAACCACTCATTAGCCAGGAAGCAAAAGGGGAAGTGGAAGAGACCAAGGTCCCAAGGTCACCTTTCAAAGTCATGATTCCAGTGACCTAAGGAAATCCCACTAGGCCCCACCTCCCAGAGGATCCACCTTAAACATGTGGGCCCTTAGGAACATTCCACATCCAAACTATTATAAACATGTGCTGTTAGAGAAATGATGTGGGAAGGATGCTCTCTGAGCTGCTAGTTTAAATAAGTGGCCAGAAGTTTGTGTCATGTATGGAAATCCTAGGAGAGAGGGAATTTTGACAGTTACAAGGTAGAAATATTATTTCTTCATTCTCAGATAAACTAAATTTGTAGTGAGTTTGAGACACCCATGAAGTTCAACACAGAAATCAAGTTTTCAAAGGAATGATCTGGGCTGATATATATTCTTCACAATGACCAATTCTCGTGCTCATCCGCACCAGCCCACGTGACACTCAAGGAGGCCTCCCTCCTGCCTTCAGTCATTTCTCCTCACTATGTTCCTGTAACAGTTAGGTTGTCCTCTTAGTTTAATATTGTTCACAATGTGATCACATTGATCACAGCTTCATTTGTATGTCACTTGTCCCCACTTTGAGACAGGGACTGGCCTCAGTTATCTTTCTATTTCCAAACCTGAACGGTTGGTCTGGAATATAACTCCATAATTGATATTATTGAGAATAATAGCTTGTCTGTAAAATATAGACTTAATAAGCTTGGGAAATAGGAAGGACCTCATGTCTAATCAGCCATCCGAGGAGGAATTTCCCTATAATGATCCTACTTCTGCTGTAAGCTCCTGTGATAGACATCTCACTTCTTCAGAAGGAAACTGAATTTGGAGCAATTTCAGTCATTAGAAAGGCAGTTTTAAACAAAGAGTTTGCAAAGCTCCTCATCTAAAAATTGGATCAGAATTTGTTGAATAATGGGAGGGAAATTAACAAGATTTGGCTTTTTGCAGTTAACATATTCCCATTTCCTTCACTAATCCCCCAGTTTGTCAATGTCCTTTGTAAAATGTGACAACCAGAATTAAACATGACATTTCATGAAGGGACTGAATAGCTTGACTTGTAATAATCAAGAATCTATTTCTTTCATGTACGCTGAGTAGTTTTTTAATATTTGGCACTGTTAGATCAAGCTAACTTTTAAAAAAACTTTTTATCTGGCTGCCTGCTATACTCAATGTGTCCCGATTATTTTATGTCATTTGATTTTTTAAACTTATGCATAGGAATTTTTATTTACCACTATTAAATTTCATCTTGTTTAGGAAAATATCCTGAACTATAGTTTAGGTATACAACATAGTATTTAGAATACCGTCAGCTACAAGTTTAACAGAATACCAAACTGACAATTATGTAAAGAATAAGAGGGTCCAAGCAAAAGGGAACTTTTGTTTTTGTGTATTTGGGTTTTTTCTATTATTCTTTTATTGTTCTCACCAGGCTTTCTGCCTTTATAAGGATCAACATCATGTCTGGAAGCCTTTTCCCTGTCTTCTATATCAAGAGACTTCTTATACCTCATTTTCTAGAACTAGGTCCCATGCCTACCTCTACATCAGTAAATGGTGAAAAGAAATCACATTACTTCTCTGGGTTAGACCAGTCCTTAGTAATTGCTAGGGACCTGGAATGAACCTTCAACTTTAGGCTACAGAACCTTGTTACGTAGGAAGCTACATGAAAATACCCAGCCTGTTTTGTCTAAAGTTAAATGGCCACATATATCAAATAAGGGAGGCTGAAAATAATATTATGTATGAGTATATGCTTAAGTGAATGTTATACCTATAAAAATGTTTTGCTCTGACTAGAACATTTTAATGCTATAAAACACCTTTCTCTGTGGGGCTTGGGACACATAATGCTGAATGTATCACTTGTCACCCAGCAACCCTTTTAGGAAGAAAAGATTAAGAACAAGATACCAATATTGTTAAGTGCTAGATTTAAGGCTACCCTGTCAATAACTTGCTAAATGAGACCATTATAGGTCTCTGATGTACTCTATAAAAATGAAAATAGGTAGTAAAAGTATAATGCTAACCCAGAGAGAATGAATAATTTAAAGTTTTCTTCTTTATAACAAACTATGGTGTTTATGATGTGCTCATCAATTAATTCCTCTTATTTTAAAAAATGCAAAGTAGTACAGTGAAGGATTATTTTAGGTATTTCAAGCTGGCACATTTTTTATAACAGAATTAATAATATATTATTACTAAGCTCATGCTAAAAACAAAACATTGTGTACGAGGTATACAAAAGGCTAAAAATGAATGCAAATTTATATTTTCAGATTGTTCGGCATGACAGAACTATGGAGCAAATAGTTTTTCCTGTTCCCAATATATGCGAATTCCTCACTCGAGAATCCAAGTGCCGTGTGTTTAATACAACGGAAAGAGATGAACAAGGAAGTAAAGTGAATGACTTTTTCCAGCAAACAGAAGATCTCTACAATGAAATGAAGTGGCAGAAGAAAATCAGGAGTAAGTACAATAAACTGAAATGGTGGGTTTTGTGCATAATGGTGGATAAATTGCTGTGTTGGGACACATGATGCAAATTCATTTGAATCGTTTTGTAATTTCTTGCTTGTCTGAGGTCCTGAAATCACTTGCAGGTTTAAGGATGTAAGCTCAGTCTATAAGTGGAGCAAAGACACCTACGGTTTAATGAAAACAGAAAGCCCCGACTAATTACATCACCTGTTAGTGAGGAGCCTATTTTTAACCTGTTTATGTCAAAGACTGAAATTTTTTAAATTTTGGCATGAAATTCGTATATATTACCTAGAAAAATTCAAGGAACAAGAATTCAAAGAGAAAGCATTTCATTATGTCCCATTATTATGAGCATGCCCAAAATGGGTCACTAGGAACTGAAGTGTTACATACATATTGTGAAACACAAGGTTATAGCTGTATGCTTCAAGTGTTGGACAGCTGCAGATTTGAACTCTGTCCTTGACACTGGGTGAGCAGGGTGGGGACACAGGGGCAGCCTGCTCCCCTGTTGTCCTGTGATTGAGTAGATGGTTCTATGTTCTTCTGAATGCCACTCTTTAATGTACATTTACCTCTCCAATCAAACAATCTAAACATTGTAGGACACTGGTATTCAAAGGGAGCAATGTGATAACTTTACAGTTAAAAATCATTATAGTACAATTCTTACTGTGTGTAACTTAGTTTTCCAATCTATTGGGAAACACTGAGTTTTAAGTTTAAACTTTTTTGAAATTTGAAATAAATTTTAATTTATTTTCTCAAACAGGAGATATCATGAGTTTTTTTGTTTTGTTTATTAAATGATGGGAGGAAGCTCTTGATTAGGTTTTTCCTGTTTTTGAAGTTTCCCAGAGGAGCAGGCATACACTCACAATGCCTCTATTCAACAGTATTTCATCATTCTAGTTTTCTGGAGGAACTTTAATTACTATCTTTTAGGAATTTGAGTGCAGCTTGAGAAACATCATCTTTGGATATAAGATTGTAGCATGCATTTTTGGCTCTCTTAGCAGGATGTTTGAAAAAAGTCAAGAAAGAAATTACTGTCCCTTAGACTTTTATCATAGAAAACCTATGAAATTCAGTGAAAATTTGGGGTATCCAAAATAAATATAAAGATTCAATTATTTTGTTTAGGACATTTGAAAAGCATACATTTATGTTGACAAAAATAGCAAATTGAATAATGAATTAGAGCTCTGGGGCATGTGCTTTTTTTAAAATATTTTGTTATGCATTTATCAAGAAATAATTCTTAAGGTTATTTCCAGTGTACATTTTACTTGAAAATTTCAAAGCAGCTTATTATGGGGTGATAGGCAGACTCTAATTCAATTGATGGATGTGTAGTAAAGATTTGTTATTATAAATATAGATTTCAGCATCTGCTAATTTTGTCTAAGTATTCTTGCTTTTGAAACATGAGGACTCTTAATTCAGAAATAATGGAAATCCAGATGTTTATTGTTTTGTTATTCATTAGCAGATGCCATGGCTAATCATAACCTCTTGCAATGAAGAATATTCCATTCTAAGTGCAATTTGTAAATGGACAGCAGACTCTAGATTGAGACTCACAGGTTATATCTATTATGGTTTAGATCTAAAATGTCTCCCCCAAATCTCATCTGTTGGGGTGAGGCCTGATTGGAAGAGGCGGGTCACTGGGGGCATGACCTAGAAGGGTATATTCCTGTCCCTGGCTCCTCCCTTCTCTCTCTGCTTCCTGGCTGCCATGAGTTGAGTAGCTTTCCTCCATCATGCCTTCCACCATGCATTTATGCCTTGGTGCCAACCAACCATGGACTGAGCTCATTGGAAACTAAACCAAGTAAGACTCTTCTCTCTTAAGTTGTGGGCGTCAGGTATTTTTTCTCAGGAAACTGACAAATACACTACCCAAAAAGTTTATCACTTTTGTATGGAATCAATATGCCTGCCCCCTCTCCATTAACTCCAGCATTTTAATTCTGATGTTAAGATATTAAAAGTTTGTGAATACAGAAAACCTGAAGAAGCTGCGTGTGTGCCCAGGGCAGCCTAATAAATTTGGCTGCTGTTAGAACTTATATGCATTACATATCTGTTTACTTATTTAGGCGGGGATTAGTATATGCATTTACTAATTTTTTTCTGATTATAGACATGGAGTCTCTTCTGTAAATATTCAGAAATGCCTCTCCCACTTACTGGTAGTTCTTACTGGAGATTTCATTTTCTTCTGTTGCTTAAACCCAACAAGTTATTAGGAAGCATTGCATTTTAAAATGTAGATAGTATTGTAAATCACTAGTTCCCTGTAAATATTACTATACCACAGTATTAAGTTTCAGAGCTTTGGATAACTATGACTCTGTCATAAGAATTTTCATTAGAGATAGATCTGAGCTAGGGACTTTAATTTTTTAATTTGACTTTGGAGTCTTATGAGTAAGACCAGTTGTCAATATTACCAAATCGTAGAGGGATGTGTACCATTAAAAGGGTCCCCAGGTACCTGCTTAACTACTCTGCCTTTAATATGCTCTGGGGATAGATTAGAGAGAATTATCACAGAATCACCTTCTCAGACCACTGTCAGCAATTGCAAAACTACTCACCTTCTACAGCAATTTAGGTGTAAAACACCTAAAGGATGAAACAAGGACTCAAACACAACCTGCCATGGCATTGATCATCTTTAATAAACTTTCTAAAATAAACCATAGTCAGTGCTTTTATAATGGTTTACAAAGATGCCTTTAGTACAATGTTATTCCAGTGAAGCTTATGTGTTGTAATAATTTTATTTTCTGTTCTGTTTCTTTGCTCCTTTTGCTTCCTAGACAACCCTGCCTTGTTCTGGTTCTCAAGGCACATCTCCCTGTGGGGCAGCATCTCTTTCAACCTGGCTGTGTTCATCAATCTAGCTGTGGCTCTCTTCTACCCATTCGGCGATGATGGAGATGAAGGCAAGTGCTATCTCTCTTCAAATAGTAAATATCTTAATGTTCTAAAAATTATGCTCTAAATGAATTTCTTAACTATACAGAACTTCGAAATCAAGAAAATTTAATTCTTGTTAAATACATTATTCTGTATTTATTAAAAATAAGGTATGATTGTAGGTAGTATAGGCACAAAACTACGGAAAATAGAAGTGGTATTATGTAAAAGGTCACATATAGCATGGCCAGTACAGCTATAGTATATATTGGCAAATAAAGTGATGAGAAGTTATTGCTTCTGGCTAAATACTGTGACCCAAAACATTTTACATTGTATTATCTCTATGAGGTAAATGAGTCTTACGTCGAAATATTGTGATTATTTAAGTAGTGACATTTATATTTTACTCTCTTTATTTTGTTTTCTATCTTGTCTAAGGATTTTGTAGTGAATATATGCACAATCTAAAATTTAAAAAATTCTGTAATACTCTATCGGGGATAATAAATGGGGAAGTAAATATAGTATTTAAAATCTACTTTAAAAATGTGTAACATTAGACAGAATATAATAATATAGGGTAAGGAATATTGACCCTGAAATTAGTATAATTAAGCTAATAAGGCCTGAGGGCTTACAAAAGCAGAACAGGAACAATTGCAACGTTGTAAGTAAAATGGGAAGTACAGCAGAAATGTGCTGAAGAGTGGGACTTTGGGAAATAAATTTGGATAAAGTTTGGTGAAGTACATGGGAAAATACGTCACAGACCTGGGATTCAGTCAGGCAAGTTACTTTGTGACGGGCGTGGAAAGAATGGGAGAAAAATACGAGGAAAATCAGCTAATAATAACCATAAAGTGCAATAATTATTTAATAATTACTAAAAATTATTAAATTACACAACAATATGAATACAAAAATGGAACAATATGGCATCTTATAGTCTCAAAGTTAAACATCTGATAATGGGCAGTTTTTTAAAATTCCAGACAGATTAAGGCAAGATTGCTTAAAAGCTTTTAAAACATGAATGTAGGCAAAGATTTATTGGAAAGAAGTAAAAGCATGTAGCATGAAGAAAAATATTGACACATTAAGAATTTAATTACTGAAACATACTCTAAAGAAATTGAGATACACCAAGAACTAGGTGATGATGTTTGCAGAGTATTTAAAGGAAAATGCTATTATCTCTAATTGACTTCTTTTTTTTAATAGATTTTTATTAAAATTTATCCAAAATTGCACAAACTTAGAGGCCATTAATCAAGCTTACAGAACACAATACATTGTGCCTTTTGCTTATGACAGTGAGCATTGTAAACAACCACATAAATGCAGCACTGAGTTACAACTACATAAAGTTACTGACTACAGTCAGTAGTGTACATGTCACTGTTTTAAGTTTGGGTTATTAGGTTCTTATTTTTAAGATATCATTATTCCTCTGGATTCCCATTCTCATCCCCCTTTGCCCTCTTCTTGTTCCCTTGAACCCTTTGTCTATTAGCTTATATCTAACACTTTGCCTTTTTGTATCCATTGTTTATCCTTTTGTTTGTATTTTGCCTCACTCAAATGAGGGATACCATACGGTAGTCAAGCTTGCGAGTCTGGTTTATTTCACTCAACATTATATTTTCCAAGTTCATCCATTTTCCCATAAATGACTCTAGTTTGTCATTCTCTATAACTGAATAGTATTCCATTATGTATAGATATCACATTTTGTTTATCCAGTTGTCTATTGATGGGTATACAGTTTGCTTCCAGAATTTGCATTTTGTTTTATTAGTTCATGTTAGTATTATATGATGATGGGTTTATTTTGGGAAGGTGGTATATGTGCATTTATCATATTTTGGTCAATTTAAATCTCCTTGTCCCTCTTTTCTCCCCACTCCCACTTGTCCTAATCCCTGTTTCCAGAACTCACCTGTCTCCTTTCTTGTCTTCTCTCCTTTACTTTAATTATTTATTTATTTATTGTGTGTATTTTTTATGTTCCTCATATAAAAGAAAACATGCAATATTTAACTTTGTGAATCTGACTAATTTCACTCAACACAGTAGTTTATGGTTCCATCTATTTTCCTGTAAATAACATGATTTTATTCTCATTTATGGGTAAGTAATTGTCTACTCTGTATATATACCATGTTTTCTTTGTCCACTCATCCAGTGATGGGCATCTAGACTGTTTCCACAGCTTAGCTATTGTGAATTGTGCTACTGTAAACATGGGTGCGCATGACTTCAAGCTATAGTATAAATCCATAGTAACAAAAACAACATGGTACTGCCACAAAACCAGAAATGTAGACTAATGGAGTATAAAAGAAGACACAGAAACAATCCCCAGCACTAACAGATATCTGCTTTTTGACAAAGGGACCAAAAACATATGCTGGAGGACAAAAATATGTGCTTAACAAATGATACTGAGAAAACTGGAGAGCCATATACAGAAAATTGAAACTAGATCCCTATCTCTCTTCTTATACTAAAATCAAATCAAAATGAATCACGACGTAGATATAAAACCAGAAATATCAAAGCTGCTGGAAAACAACATAATGGAAACACTTGAAGCCATCAGTACAGGCAAAGACTTCCTGAACAGGACACCAAAACTGTGGGAAAAGAGATCAAGAATCAATGAAGGAGACTACATAAAATTATGAAGCTTCTGCACAGCAAAGGAAATAAGTGGCAAAGTGAAGACAACCCATTGAATGGGAGAAAATCTTTGCTAGTTACTCTTCTAATAAAAGATTAGTATCTAACATATACAAAGAACTTTAAAAAGGCAGTAAATTCAACAAGAAATGTGGGCAAATGAACTGCATAAATACTTCTTAAAAGAACTTCAAATGGTCAAAAGTATATGAAAAAAAATTTGCCACCAGAGAAATACAAATTAAAACTACATTTAGAGCCCATTGCACCCCAGTTGAAATAGCTTTCATCAAGAATGCAAAAACAAAACAAAACAAAAACCCTACAATGGATACCGACAAGGATGTGGGGATAAAGGAAGACTCCTCCTTTGTTAGTTGGAATGTAAACCAGTACCACCACTATGAAAAGCAATATGGAGATTCTTCAAAAGACCAAACACAGAGTCCTTTTGCATCTCATCTGTTTGTAGGATTATTGTGAGAATTTAATGAGATGCTAGAGGTGAAAATTTTAGATAGAATAATGCCTTATAGGCATTGAATAAAATTTAGTGTTGTCTTTTCAAGGTAAATATTCAAATTACCAGGGGAAGCCTCTGGAAAGGTAGTATGAGGAGAGCAATGGGTTTTGACAGTTATTTCAGATGAACTGGAAGTGAGCAGGAAAACACATGGGAATCCAAGAGCAGGCTGCTCTGTTCCAAGCCCATGGCAGGTAATGTAGATATCAGAGTCTTCACCTTCAGCTGCAGGTGAGTGATCATGCATGCAGCTTGCTGTTTTTGGAAGGCACGCCAATGATAGGGGATTGTTTGGCAATGGAATGAATGTGTGAGCAAAAGAGCAATAAAAAACATAGCAAACATTTGTTCATCTATCGTGCACCAGGAAGTGGAAACAACTTCCTCTTTCCTGTTTTTAGTCCTCTTTAGTGATGAACTCTGGCACAGAGGAATGTTAACTCTTTTACGGAAAGAAGTCTAGCCTGAAATGATAATTTAATATCATCTGCTCACAGAGAGCTGAGGACCGATGGTAGAGTCCTAGTTAAGAGAAACATAAAGTCTTAAGAGATGGAGGCAACTTTGGAAATCATTTCATATCAAACCTTCATTTGACAGATGAAGAGATGGCAGCCCAGTGATTCCCAACATGGCAGATCTCACTGGGTTGGATTATCTGCCTGGTTGTAGGTGGCGGGTGCCCCTTCATACAGGACCTAATTTTCCCCAGGTTCTTTCCGTGATATCCTTTACCTGACCACAGAGGCAGGTATACTTTCTGCTGCCACCTATTGGACATGAAATGCAGTGGTGACAGGAAACGCCATTCCTCTCTACGGTGGCTCTTTACTTATTCAGAGTAAAGCTGAACACTCGATGCGTTTTTATTACTAGGCTGACTAATAATAATTATAATAGTAATATTGATAATAGCAGCTGCTGACGCTGCTTATCAGTTAGGTTGACCCAGGCAAAATGATAAACACTTCATATATGTAATTATACTTTATCTTCTTGACAACCTGTGAAATGAGACCTTCATTCTAGTACCATTTCACCATTGATGAAGAAGCTGAGGTTTAAATTTTAATGAGTTCACCATGTGTTGCTGATATAACTGGTTCTTGAAGAATGACTCAAAAACACATAGCTAGGAGGGTTTGGAGTAGGTTCCCAGCTTCCAAAAGACATTGGACCGACAAATACAAGACTGGGAAACGTGGTGCTCTGTCATCAGGTGCAGATGAGACTTTACTCTTATAAAAGATCTCTTGAATAGGAGTTAACAATAGTAGCCAAAGTGGTAGTTTAATCTTAGGGAATCTGAGTACAGGTGTTGGTGTAGAAGAAAGGTAGGCATGTGCTGTTATCTTGGCAGTATAGAACCCCAAAATGTGTCAGGATTCTGAATATAGTTCTAGAGGGATTATTTGATTATAACTCCATAAATAAAGCTAAAATTTTATTCAGGGTTAGCCCAGCCTTTAAACCTCAGTCACACACTATGCATGGCTAGGAAAGCTGAAAGAACAAAGTCAAGGCCAATAAACACATGTGGCCATCAGAACTGTCTGGAGAAGGAAAAGTCTGTGCTGGTGGTAGAAAATTGTTTAATACTGGAATTGTTTTTTCAAACAGGCTAAAACACTACCCTCTAGGAGCATTTTGAAGTTATTTAAAGATGGACGACATGACTAAAATTTTCCCTAAGAAATGCTAAAAAAACTGATGGGGACATGTAAGAACACAGGATCCAACTTGAAAGGCTTCCCAAAAGCCAAATCTGAGAAAATTTTGAGGAAAAAAAATTGTCGACAAGAACACATTATGAATGAGAATAAAATAAGAATACAGGAATCCACGCTGACAGTGAGAAGAGAGAGCTCTTTTTTTATAGTAGTATTCCAATTAATAAAATATAGAAAGAATGATGAAAACAGAATGTCACCAGCCAACATCACAATAGTAAGGATCATCAGTGGAGGCTAAAATTAAGGTGTGACTATATGATGAAAAATATGATAAAAAACAGTAAGTCAAAACATGGTCCCGCAATATCCTTCCCAATTGCAAAAGGGAAACCTAATAACTTTAAAGTGGAAAAGTCACTTCAAGTAACCGACCTTAATGTTGCCAGTAATGAGAGGACGCAGTGCCTCGTGCCTCGTGGCACGGTGACTGAGGAAGGCATGACATAATTTGCCAAACAAAATGAATAAATAGGAAATTTCAGACAAACTCCAAATGAGGAACAGTCTAATAACTGGCCATTACCTCTCAAAGTTATCAAGCTTGGGAAAGACAGAGATTAGGGAGCTGTCTAAATTTAGAGACTAAAGAGACGTAACTAAATGCAGCGTGTGGTCCTGGTCCAGAAGATGAATGTTAATTGGGCGGTTGATGAACTTCAGTCAGACAGACTAGATAAACATGGCGTATCAATGCGAATTTCCTGATATTGATCACTGTAATGTGATTATGTAAGGTGTTGACATTTAGGAAATCTAGGTGAAGGCTATATGGAAACTTTTGTGTTATTTTTGCAGCTACTACCTAAGTCTTAAAGATTTTTGAAAAATATGTGTAAAAAGAAAAAAATACAAGGATTCTGTTGAACTCTGAAGTCGCATAATTCTGAGCGTAGGAGTTGATGATGAAATCACTTGTTAAATCTTGGGCCCAAACAAGAACCTCTGGCTGACACGTGCCACACTTTCTAACCCTAAACCCTAAAGCATGCTGTTCCAGAGTCACAACGACCAAAGAGGCAGTGGGGAGGAGCTGGCAGAGAGAATGGGCTGGATACGTTTTCTCCAGGTATATTTTCCAGCCCAGTAACGTCTGAACCGCTAGAAATTTCTTGTGCCCAAATGTCTGGGTTACACTTAGGTTACAATATGAACTGAGAGAATAGTGTCCCCTGCCAGCCAGGGTGCTGCTGTACAGTAATTAAAGGGAGATATTTAAGGAGGAGCTGACTCTCAGAGGGCTAACTTGGAGGACACCTCTCACTCTGTACGACAGATAGTGGATCTCCTTTCCTCCCCAGGCTGCCGCAGCAGCTGCTGATACTGAGGAATCTCCTAATGATTGCCGTGCCAGCTGTCCGTTGTGGATGTCACTGACAAAAACAGGCGAATCCGTGGAGAGAACTGATGCAATTGGAATTTCTTATACAAAGATAGCAAATGTTTTTTAAAAATACGTTTTCAAGGTTGAGGTATCATTCTTTTCTCTAACAGGTGCTTTATGTTAGAGAAAATAAGTTCTTCAAGATGATTCGATTCAGTCAACTTAATAAGCCTTGATGGGGTTGCACTGTGTGCCATGCGTCATGCTAGGCCTCAGAGATACAGAGATTAGTAAAGCTGACCTTGTCTTCAAGAGGCCCGTGGTCTGGGTAATGGACAAAGAAATGAGGAAGGTACGAGACTAGGGACCACCCATGGACTTATGGATGATGTCTGCTTCGGCTGGACCCAGGTGGAGGAAACGGGAGAGTCTTAGGAGGCTATGTGGGAGGCACAGGAATGAAGAAGGACTGAGAAGAAACAGCTTTTTCTATACCAGAAATGATAAACAAATCAGCATGAGATAGCAAAGTTTCATTATGTGAACTGAAGTTTCCAATTTGACTGTCTGAATTTTCTTTTATGAAGGATAAACTTCCTACTTTCTAAGATTTAGAAATATATGGAGGTATTTCTAAAAATATTTTTCCATCATAAATGTAATGCATGCAATTATAGAAAATTGGTAGAAATATAAAGTATTAAGGTGGGAAAATGTTTCCCCTTAATGGGTAAGCATTGGTTCTGAAAATCTGTACTGTTTGTTCTGGAGTTTGTCAGAGAGACTTTAATTTCTTTTTTTTAAGCATTGAATTTTCAGATAGCAACCAATGTAATCATTCGTACAGAAGATACTTACAGATATCATTGTCAATTAATAGTCTTTCAAAATAAAATTTAAGCTTATGTGTTCATTCCACAGATATACTTAGCATTAAACTATATGCAAGATACTATGAGTTCTTTTTACAAAGGGAACATCCATCCTGTTTAAAGTGCATGGGAATAATTTCATGTATAATCAAGAAGAAATCTTAGTAAGCCAGATACTTTTAGAGGAAGAGTTAAGATATGGCTCACTTATCAGGCCCTAGTGATAAAGCACAGTGTGACAATATGTGCCTAATCTGACACCTTTGGAATGTCTCAGCCAGACATTACTTGTAAATTATACTGAAGAGTCAACTAACTGGCAGACAGTTGTTAAATATGCCTCAAAGATTTTGGTGTATAATTAAAAATGAAGCTCCACAACTTTGAGAAATGTAAGTAGTTACTCATAGTGAATTTACAGGGCCTGCTTTCATTTATTTCCTTAACAAATAAATATTGCTGCAAGAAAGATCATGGAGGCCCAAGTCCCAATAAGCATGAGAAATACTGAAGGCGTTTTTTTCTCCGTGGATCTTTGAAATCTGTGAAGCCACGGTAGTTGGTGTTTGGGCTATATTTTGGTAGGCATAGAGTGCTTACAAGCCTACCTCAAAATAAACATGGATAGGTATCCATTTTGAAATTATTTTCAGAGGATAGAAATTGGAAGTAATTTCTGAGCAGTTTATCCCTTTTCTTTCCCTATCCCCAAATTAACCTTGTCAGATCATAAATTATGTCTACTGTGAATCTTCATATTTCAATATGTCATGTGTTGTAACAGATGTAATTAACCCACTTGTGTGAAATAAAGGAATGTTTCCTGGATTTTGGTGCCTGCAAGTTTTCGTCAGTTTTATGTGGACCATCATTAACTTCATCATTGTTTTGCCACTCCTGTCTTGAAAATCTTCAATTAACTCTTGATTTAATAGACACTCTGTGAAGCTAGCCTGCAAGAGCTCATGACTTGGGGGAAGAATTCATGGGACAAATCACTGACAGCTGCTTTGCCAGTGCACTGGGAGCAGGCTAATGGATGGGAAGTGCTCCTTTTAGGAAAGCTCTGTTGCTGGACATGAGAAATTGGGGCCAGTAGTTCTAAAGGAAGTAGAGTCTCAAGAAATTCAGGCTGGAATTCGGGGTTTGGAGAGTTATGACAATGTTCCAGGAGATGACATGACTGTATTTGAATAAATGTCATACATTGTGGCTTGACTTGCTATAGCTCACAAGGTTGAGCTGTAAATATTTCACCAAATTTTAGTTTTGTTCTTGGTGAAAATGAAATTTTCCTCCATTTACAGGTATACTTTCTCCGTTGTTCTCAGTCCTTCTTTGGATAGCAGTTGCGATCTGCACATCTATGTTGTTTTTCTTCTCCAAGCCTGTGGGCATCCGGCCATTTCTGGTGTCAGTAATGCTCAGATCAATATATACTATAGGTCTTGGGCCTACGTTAATACTTCTTGGTGCAGCGAACGTAAGTACTTTGCTTTATATTGTTACAGAATTAATTAAAAGTATTAAATTTTAAAATGTAACTATGTCTTAATCCACATACTCCAAGTGAATTCCAATTTATTATAAATTTAAATAAATCAGAGTATAATTTACTCACTTTTTTTAGAGAGAAAGAAAAAGTAACAAATGAGAAGTTGATATATTTGAGAAAGTAGCATTTCGGGAATGACCTAGTTCTGCCATCAATTTAATCTAATCCAATTTTAATGCCTTCTGTACCCTATACTCACAGTTATTGACAAAAATGACTCTGAGCTACTGTTAACATCCTACAGTGACTTCTAAATCATCCAAGAAAGATTAAATTATATTCAGTAGAATTTAAGAAGTGAGCATCTTTCATCAAATGTCTTTAAAAGGGTTGCTTTATGAGAAAATAAGAAGTAGGGTTCCTTTTATGTGAACAAATCCTATAAACTTGTAAAAGGCATAGATGAGATTAATTTTTTTCACCAAATTTAGAAAATGGAGCACATTTCAAAACTTTAGTTAGGTAAGTTTAGAATAAGTGAGCTAGAGTACTCTGAAAAAGCAAGAGCGATATTTGTAGAAATAATTTTACCCAAGAAATAAAATTTTAAAGGAACTCTATGTGAATTTTATTCAAGGCAGAGCCATAAAGGGATATAAAGAAAAATAAATTATTAGATTGACGAAACAGCAAATAGGCAGATAAGCACACAAATAGTGTTAACACATCTACTGAATAAAAAAGCACTTTATATATTACTGGGCTCCTAACACAATACTCTATATTCATATATGTATAGCTAAGTCTTTTCTCCCCCACTACATTATATGGTTCTTAAGAGTGTCAGTTAACCATTCAATGTCTGGAATAGAATAGGTACTCAGTAAATATTTCTTGAATCAATCAGCTAATCAATTAATGAAGGAGTGAGCAAATGATTATATTCTTGTACATTTATAATGCCTTTCACATAAGATATGTGGCAAATATTTATTGAAAATTAGTGAGTAAAATAGCCAACCAAATTTTTGAGAATTATGAAGCTGAGTTAGTATGGCCAATTCGCTTGTTTCTGTCTGCTTTTTTTGGAGGGGTGTGCAGGGGATCAAACTCAGGGCCTTGTGCTTGCTAGGCAAGCACTCTACTACTTGAGCTAAATCCCCAACCCCTCTGTCTGCTTTTTTATAACAATTCTTTAAACATTTGATACAGTGTATTTGACAGTGTCTCATTAAGTGACTCATTAAGTCTCATATTCAAGCAGCAAATGACCAATTCTCCATTATTGTCAGTAAAAGGAAGAGGAGTGATCGAAAAATATGGATGTTTAAATGTTGAGAGTTTTATTACAATAAAAGACACATTGCTGTTAACAGCCCCCCACACACACATACCTTGAACACACTTATCCCATCATTCCTGCCACTTTATGAAGCAGCTCTGAAGTCCTCTTGGGGATGCCTTTAGTTATGCTGTCCTGGCTGCCTTGATGTCTTGAATCAATTCAAAACACTTACCTTTCATGGTCATTTTGACTTTGGGGAAGGCCCAGAAGTCACGCAGTGCCAGATCTGGTGAACAAGGTGGATGCAAACACACTGTCATATTTTTACCAGCCCGTCTTTCTGTTGGATAGTACTTGGCAGCAGCATTCACTGTATTTTTTATTCATGCCTCCTGAAGACACAAAAGAGTACTTCCAGAACTGTTTCGGAAAATCACAAGAATGGTGAGATACTTGTGTTCAAAGCAAGGGGGAGTATTTTAGGGAAATTAATGGCAGTGTGTCTTTTACTGTAATAAATCTTTTACTTAAACATTCACTATATATTTTGATCACCTCTTGTATAGTATACATATAAAGAATTCAGTTAGTAATGATTTTGTAATGTACCAAGTATACTATTCTGTAAGTTTCTTGAGGGGAGAAGTTGTCATATTTGTATATGTAACCCTGCTCTCCTTGCTCTTTCCAATCTCCAGTATTGTCTATTTAGTATTTGGCATTTGGGCATTCAAAGGTGGTTATGTGACTGGAAATTGCAATGCTTTGGAAACAAGCTAATTTCCCAATATTCCAACGAAACTGATTAGGAATCTTCATGAATATATCTAAATTTGTCAAAAACTATGTGTTTGACTTATTTTTTCTTTAAAACTATCTTGATATGAAACCACATTATTTGAAGAAGGAAATACTTATCATACACCAGTAACTGGCTCTCCGTAAAACATTAATACAAGTGAAAAAATCCAAGTTTGATAAATAATAGCTAGATAAAGTTGGGTCAAAAGTAATAAACATTCACTGGCCCTCTGTTATATAATCCACAGACACTAAAAATACCAAGAGATAGAGGCTATTGCTTACTGTCCAGAAGCGTATGTGTCAGATTCACTGATTTGCACTTTGGACCAAGAACATAGAGATCAAGAATAACATTTTTATGTCTGCTGCGATGCACCAAAAACATTTGGAGTATTTTTCTTTTCCCCGTCCTCAGATAGGTAAAAAGATAATTCCTACTTGGTTTGGTGAGAATAATTCCGCCATAATAAATGAAAGGCATTTTTTATAGTTTAATATCTTTATTAAAAAAACACGTGGACATATCCATCTTATCAACTACGTGAATCTGTGGATACTTTAGTAACTTTCATAGCATAAAACATGTTCATACAACCAAGTAAGTTATCACAGCTCCTGCTTCAGAGCATTTCAACCAAAGAATTAACATTGATTTTGCACAAATGCAATGGAAAAATTGTAATTTTGATATTGTAGCTATTGATAGAAAAGTTTTTATCTATAATTTTACTATATGGACTAATAAAAATGTTTTAGTCAATAGTTACCTTGTTTAACTCTTAAACTCTTTATAAAATTATCAATAGTTTATCATTACTCAGAAGCCAGGAAAAAGTAAATAAATGAAACTGTAAATCAGTTGTGCAGTTTAATCTTAGATTTTTAATATATTTTATTAATTTATGCCTACATGTTTGCATTATGTAACTGGCGAAACTGTAAGTACTCAACTTACAGGTGTCAGAAACAGAAAAAAACAAGAAGACGTTTACCTGACAGTTCTAGGATTCTAGACTTTGGGCAAATCAGCAAACCCTGAAGACATTAATGCCTGGTCAGTCCTCACCAGGCTGTTGATATCAATTGAGATGATTAGTGTGGAAGATCCACTAAGGAACAATAACAGTGATAACACAATGGTAACAATGGCCACCATTCATCAAGTATAACTAACATGTGAGGCACGGTTTAATTGTAAAGTATTGCACTTACGAGTGTAGAATGTTTGTGTTTTGGTTCACGGAGAGTTATTTGTTCCTATACTCTAACTTTCAAATGTTAAGCTACAGCAGAGTCTTTCTTTTGGAAAAGTTGCTGAGTGGGAGGAAAAAACCTGAATTTGAGTGCTGAGCACTTAGTGTCATCAGATTCTATTTGTTACGGTGCTGCGTTTTTATCTTCAGTCATTTCTAAAAACTGAAGAAGAAAATACTTTATCTTGTTATCAGAGTCATCTCCATATTTGAGATGGCTCAAAAACTCAAATGTTTTTTATTGTTACAAAATATATCTTATCACGCAGTATAGTTTTCTTCCCGTCTACCATATTACATTTTTAGTTAATGTTAATAAAAATTAATATATTTCTCTGACAAATGTAAGGATGTATTTTATAAATTTGTGGTTCCTTAGTATTTCTCATGCCACTATAATTATTTGTAAGTCTCATTTTAATAACTATAATGTTTCTAGTTTTGTGGATATATAATCTGCCTAACCAATCCATTTATTTTTTGTCATTTAAGATTTTAGATTTCTATAATAAATGATAATGTGGTAAATATTAATGAAAGATCTTTTTTTGTTTGATTCTTTGTTGTCATGGTGCTGGAGATTGAACTCAGGGCCTCACGTGTGCTAGGCCGGAGCTCTGCCACTAATCTACACTGCCATCCCTACAATGAAAAATCATTTAACAGCTTCTAAACATTTTCTGCCTACAGTGTTTTTTCCCTCTTCTAATCATGCCTGGAAATGTGTATTGTATTTAATGGTATTTGTACGTCATTTGTCTTTCTTACAGCAATTTTTAATGTGAAAATATTTACTTTTGCCTGAACATGTCTCACCATTTTAGAGAGAAGAGCAAATAGAATTTGGCAGATAACTAATCTCTTACAACAAACTACAATGTTCAAATTTAATAGCATCGTATTGTTAGTTACCTGCAGTTGGTTTTCTGAGAGGTCTCACATTACTGCTGGTCTATAAGGTTCAGTCTCACCAAATGTTCACTTACCGTGCAAATTCAGTTATATATTCTGAGTCAAAAGTTTCCTATTCTCTCTGCCCTGTCCACTCAACATGCACACACATGTACGATTTTTCATATAATATGGTCACCGAATGCCCCTAATTCTAATATTCAGCTGCAGAAACACAAATGACCCCAGGACTATTGTTGAATTTAGTGAGAGATATTATTGTTTACATACTGTTTTTTTTTGCAATTTAAAATATTTGGCTGCATGCACATTCTGCCTGACACATTGACCTTAAAGCCTTGTTCTGCCTAAAATGTAACATGACTAAAATAAGATTTTTAAATCAAATCCATAAGAAGGTTTTCCATAAGAAGGTTGATTTACATGGTTGATGAAAAAATAGTGATGTACTTGAAGATAATAAATTCAGTTTTGCCTTTCAATAAGTAAGTAGTCAGTATTTTATTTTTCATTCTACTATTTATTCTTGGAAAATAGGTCATATTTTCTCATAGGAATGATGTAAGATGGGGATAGAACTCCTGATCAAGAATAGAGTATTGCCAATCGTGGTGGCACATGCCTATAATCCCAGCACTTGGGAGGCTGAAACAGGAGGATTGCTGTGAGTTTGAAGCCAGGCGGGGCTACCTAGTGAGTTCAGGGCTAGCCCAAACTACATAGTGAAATCCTGTCTCAAGAAAAAGAAGAAAAAAGAATAGAGTACTAAATCAAAACAAAAGGATAATAAAAAGATAAAGACATAGCTGCTGTAATTTCCATGGTTTCATAAATTTAAAGAGCATCACATAGAGTTTCTAGAGCTATGAGCCACTTTAATTCTAGGTAATTCATTGAAGAAATGAGGAAATAGATTCCCATAGAGAAAGGACATGGGCCTGAGCAGGGACGGGGGGCCAGAGCCATGACAGCACCTCGTACGGCTGACTTCTAACCTTGTGTTTGTCTACCATACTGCACTGGTAAAGTCCTGCAGAAATATCCACAAACTATTAAGTGTATATGAAGGTATTACTTTAATGTATCACTTATTTACCTAACTAAAATTAATAGTCTTCTTTAGTATACATTAATTAACAAGCAAACATTAATTTTGCTTTGTTTTTAGAAGACCTATTGGTAAATCATTTGCATGGTACATTACATTTAAAAGATGGTCAAGAAAATTTACATCGATGATATCTCTCCAGCCCTCTGATTATCCTCCATCATGACATAATTCACCCCATCCTCTACAAAAAATATATCATGAGTTAACTTTGAAGAATAAGTGGAGAAATTAAAAATATGTACATGGAACAGTTATAGTCATTTGTATTGGCGTTTGTGTGCTGATACAGGGACTTTTCAATACTGGCTCAGAAGCGCATGGCCTTTAGCCACCTTGCTCACCATCCACTTATTGTTGTTCGCCTGGCCCTTTACTACAGAAATGGTTGTCTACATAGTGGTATGGACAAGCACAAGACTGGTTGGCTGATGTCAGCTGGGTTGTATCATGAGAAAGAAAATTGTTTTTCCAACTTCTTTACTTCTTCATTAATATTTTCATATTACATGCCAAGTGCTGTATCAAACCAATTTGTAAATTTCATGATGCCAGACAAACCAGAGTTCAACTTCTTTCTTACCCAAATCACTTATTCTTGAATTTATTGCTCCTTAGTATGAACACTTTAAAACGTGAGGATAATTGAGTCCCTGTTCCTGATCTCAAAAGAAATAGATGGATGCCACTGTTAGTGTCAACTCCACTCCACTTTCAGACTTAGTCCAAAGAACAGAAATGAACTCTTGAAGCTCTAGAGCAAGGCTCAAAAACAAAAAACAAACTGTGAAAATGAGTAAAGAAAATCTGTTTCATGTGAAAATCAGACTGCCTTTTAGGCAGACCTAAGTCCTTGCTTTTGCACTGAGAACTGAAATGCATTGCTCTTTTTAAGAATCTGAGTTCTATGTATTTTTATTATTTTTCCTCTGCATATGGGGCTTAGAAATAATTTAATTTTTTGCAAATCAATTTAGAAAATTAGAAATCAGGAAGCAACATATAGTTTATCTTAATCATAGTCATTCTTCTGAAAAGTCATAATTCCAAAGTATAATTTTATATTTTATAGAACTTATTTTTGTATGGCAGTGATTGAACCGTAGTAGGTGAGTCAAGATAAATAGTATAAATTTAAACAACAGTCACTCCAAACAATTTGAAGAGCAAACTACAGAATACTTTTTTGCCAGACATTCTGTGTCTAACCATTTTCATGAATGTTTCTTTTCCAACACTTCCTATGGATTAGCACCTTGTATGTATTTCCTGAGTTTTTAAATAACAGCTTCTTATAATATCAAACTTTCCCTTGAGAAATAAATATGAAGACTTCCATTATACTATAGATTTAGTAACAGTGTAAACTATTGGTGACACAACACTAACTGGTGAAATAAAACTTTCTGTTTGACATTACTGAAATTTTAAACAAAATGATGAAAGAAGTGATCACATCGATTATTCAGAGGATAGTATTACAGCCGGGGAAAGGTTCAGAAAGTTGCCATGTTGTTGGCTTATTGGCCTTTCACAACATGAAGTCAAACCCATTTATCATTTCATCTGTATTGATTTAGACTCCAGGATGTTGAAGGAAAAGTTTTTTCTACTCTCTCAAATTTCACATCTACTTCAGAGTATCATGTTCCTTCTTGTGTTATTTGAAATCATCTCATAAGGTATTTTTGTTCAGCTGAAAATCAGTGTTACAAAAAGCAACCTGTTTTCCCAATGTAATAACTTGGACACTTAGACACAAATATGATTCCATTAGGTAAGGGAATGACCCCAAGAAGAGCAACTGTGAACATTTAAAAATCTGTATTCTTTCCTTGATGACTGAGAGGCAAAAGTGGATTTTATCTTATAAGTAATACAGCAATTCTAGAGCCAAACAGATGGCACTAAATTTATGTTAATTGTTGTTTTTGTAAATTATTACATAGATCATTATTACTATAAAAAACTCAGTATACATTTCTACATTCCAATGTTATGCCACATAAGGCAATATTAAATATAGGTTGAATATAAATACTACATGGTCAGAAAAAATAATAAAGACTCCAAAATGTTTATTGAGTAATTACCAGACATATGGCTTAGGAAATAAGTACATGTATTATATTTATTTTAACAGAGTACATAAGTATATTTGTATTTTCTATGTATGTAAAATAAGTATAAAAAATACTGTGGTGATTTACATGTTTAAAGTAGTACTCAGTATAAAATGTCCAAGATTAAAAAAAAGCAAAAGTATTTTCTGAAAAGATACTTTTTTGCTATATTTTCAGTATAATTAAAACATTGTATATAAAACATATAATTTATATATAACACATGTATATACAATTAAAACATTATATATATAATATGGAAAATATAATAAAGGTAGTGTTTAAAGTGTCATTGAACTAATTGCTTCATATACATTGTCAGTTAGTCTTCTGAAGAGATCTATCAGGTGAGAATATTTTTATTCCAATTTTTCAGAAGCCATTGAAGCCTGCAGTTGTAGGAACTCAGTTACACAATGGTAAGAAAAACCAGGATTTAAACTCAGGTCTGTCTTGACAGCATAGCTAGATCTCCTCACCATTCTTCTCTCTTTTCCTAGAACTGCAAAGGATAGAAGTTTTGCGTTTAGTATGTTTATATGCAGATTTGTAAGCCACACTGAAAAACTACAAAATGAAAAATCATAAAAGAAAATCACAGACTTTGTGAATAATAATTTTTGCCAATGTCTTGCTATGTATGTGAGTTTGACAATCAATAAGAGTAAAATCTGATCTTTTCCTCCCTTTAGCTGTGTAATAAAATCGTGTTTCTGGTGAGTTTTGTCGGAAATCGTGGCACGTTCACCCGGGGGTACCGAGCCGTCATCCTGGACATGGCCTTTCTCTATCATGTTGCCTATGTCCTGGTTTGCATGCTGGGCCTTTTTGTCCACGAATTCTTCTATAGCTTCCTGGTGAGTACCTCTTCCCGTGGACAATCGCTGCTGAAAAAATACACAATGCTGCTGCTGATGCCTTAATCTTTTGATTTTTAAAAAGCAGGCCCTAATATTTAGGACAAATTATGTTATTTTTAGAATTACATAGGAAAAGTATGAGTTTTTTGGTCGTTTTCTCTGGAAAACCCCATAGGTGGTAGAGTTTTTTATTTGCTCTCTGAGAAGCAACCAACTACTCCACCTCTTGACCCAGACTTCATAAGAAAATAAGCTGCTTTTGGTTTCAACCAAATAATATTTCCCTTTACATTTAATGTTTCTCCAACAGAGGGTAGGGAAAAGAGGGGTGTATTTTCTTGGCTGCTGAAATCATTACATTTTATTTATAATATCAGACGTTATGTTCATCTTTAGAATGGCATGTTGCTTAAATGAAGGGGAACAAAATCTAAGCCAGCAGTGTGAGTTGTTTTAAGTACAATCCTACAGTTGCAGCCTTAATATGTCATTAAGCATATACTGGATATATATTTTTTTCTATAGTTTTTTTTTCTGGTTTTCAGTTTTCCCTGCTACATATATACTCTTTTATAGCCATGAACAGAAAAGGGGTCGATATAAAAATATGATAATGTTTTGAAACTGAAAACACTACTGGGTTCATTAGCATCATGATATATAGAACAATTTTAGTTTCCTCTCCTATAGTGGACATCAGGGGAGAGTACTGTTTAATAAAATGATTCAAGTTGAAGGTCTAAAATGATCTGCTGACCCAGATTGCTCAGGTCAACAAGGACAAATCCAGTACCTTCTGCTTCCTGATTATCTAGCACGCCCGTGTAGGGAGCAGAAACAAGACCAGTTTTCCCTTTATCTTCCACCTCTTGGAAGAGCTATAGTAAAGAGTGAGTTTGTCTATTATATTTTTACACAAACGTTCTTAGCAATTAAGTTAGATCATTCAACAATATAATGGATTCGATCCAAATGAATTTCTTTTTTCCCTGATTCACCAGAGAAACTCCATTCTTTTTAACTGCCTGCCACATATAAAGTCTTATTATACCCAGCACTTTTACCTGACTATGACATGCAGTATTTTGTGTGTTTTAATCCACTTAATTGAGGTGTTATTGACATTCAAAAAGCTGCACCTATTTAATAAATATAACTTGAGGGTCTATAATGTTTCTGTTCTGCAATATTCTTGTTTGTAAAATGGATAAAGGTAGTAAGTGAGACTCTTAATATCAAGATCCATTAAGTAGATAATATGAAAAACATGTGATATGTATGAAAAGATATTTGACAAAATAAAGGTATATTTTATTATATGAGTTATTAGCAGTAATGTTACTTTTATTTTCTGATAACCATTTTTTCTAATTTTCCTCTGATCTCTTACCTTTCAAATCTTGCACTCCTGATGCTAGTTTTTCATTTGGTTTGCTAGTCCATTTTGATGTTTAGAGTACTAGAAGGAAATTACAGTATACTAATACCAAAAATAGTAGGTAAGCATATTTTAAAACTTTTTACATTTTAAAAATATTTGAATATTAACTCCTGATTGTACCCACAGTGTCAGTCCTTTATCCAAAGTAATAAAAAGTACACTCTAGATTTTCTTTTCAGAAATAAACAGACTGATCCATCAACATGTCCAATGTCGATACCTTTTGCACTTGCAAGATTCTGATTCTGTGGGCTTAGAATAGGCACCAGGAATGTGAATCATTAGCAAGCCATCCAGGGGTTTCTGAAAGCTGTAACTTTCTCTAGAGCTGACTGACCTAGAGCGCATTGCAAGACCCTTCCTTCAAGCCACTGTTGAGTTAACCTAAAGGTTAACTTCTTGTCAATTTAATCCTTGAATAAATTGAAGAAGTCAGAGCATTGACAGTCTGGAAGTTGAATTTGTGTTAGTTAATTTTTCTTTGCTGAAGAACATTGACTTTATTTCTAAAGATAGCTGCACCTTCCAGGCTATAAACAGTTAGCTAAATAGGTAAACTTTTTTCATTAAACTATCATAAACATCAATTTCTTAAGGTGAGCAAACAAGTCAGTATCCATACAGCAATTATTTTTAAGACTATAATTAAATGGGAAAATAGCTGTATAACTGTCGGTACTTAGCAAAGAGGGTACAAGCCCCTCATGTTTCTGGAGGGATCCATGACACATAATTGATCATTTCAGCCAGCTGAGAAATTCTAATTCTTGCTCACAGATAGCAGGATACAAATTCCAATCATTCCAATTTTAAAGATACTATTTACTTTTAAGCAGATAGTTATACCTTTTTTTAAAAGTCAATGTTATTTTATTGCCTTCAACGCTCTGTATTTAATAAAAGATCTACTTGATGAACATAATTTCAGTTGCATAATGTTGCAATAAATAAAATTGTTCTTTGAGTTCACTACAGACAGCAAACATACACCAATATTCTTGACTAGTGCACAGATTTTTCTTCTACTAACGATAAAATGAATAATAGCCATTAGAGGAAGTGAACTCAAAAATTTGTGCTAGTGTATTTTTACTTATATTTCTGCTTCCAAGAGTATATACTAAAGTAATAGATTTTGTCCTCACTAGTATATTCCTTTAGTTAGGAAAGATATTTGCATTCCTCAAATATTTATAAATTTCATACCTATTTCTATCGTACCAGGTTTATAAACTTGTTCTTCTAATTTTATCTCTAATTCCTAAATGATACAACAAATTGAAAGAATTTGTCAATTGTTCATCAATTAAGTGGACCTAATATTACAATTTTTCTAAGTAGAAATGAAAGTATACTATTTCTATAATGTCTTGGTAAATTGGTATCATTGGTCATGAAACCAGCAGATGCATATTATATCATCACTAAAAGTTTATTAATACATTCCAACTGGAGAAGAAATAAATATTTTGGTTCATTTTTAGGTAATATTTTCACTGATAAACTAAAACAGCTTGTATTTGCCTCTGTATTATCTTTGTATTTATTCACCTTTTGCTCCATTACATGTCTTCCTTTTTAAAATTTTTTGTAGCTTTTTGATTTGGTGTACAGAGAAGAGACTTTGCTCAATGTCATAAAAAGTGTCACCCGGAATGGCCGGTCTATTATTCTGACAGCAGTCCTGGCTCTCATTCTTGTTTACCTGTTTTCCATCATTGGCTTCCTGTTTTTGAAGGATGACTTCACCATGGAAGTGGACAGGCTGAAAAACAGAACTCCAGTGACAGGTACTGCAGTTTCCACTAACGGGGCTCTCTCTGGCGGCAGATAAGACTTGTGCATAGCTTGTTTACAGGTTACAGATAAACCCTAATGGAGGAAATTTTTTCTGCCATTCTACTAAGAATCAAGATTGTGAAGTAGTCACCAGCTGTATATTAGCTGTCAGCATATATAGGGAAATACTTAATACAAGTACCATCAGCTAAGCTCAGTCTCAGTAAGAACGTTTCAATAACGCTGACCATATTTCAGAAGAAAGGCAACAGCTTCTGTGCAGAATAAAAGCTTTGGAATTCTTTTCTGCCTCTTTATCCATCTCCCCAGAGACCAGCAACTAGCATAGTTCACAACCATTATTCCATATGTGTTTGGTGACAGTGCATCATGCATGTTATACTTAAACAATTGAAGATGATAAATGCTTTAATTTGGAAACCACCAGGCAGTAAGAAATTTAGTATAGAAGACACACAGAAAATACTGTGATCAAGAGACCCAATCTATCCAGCTGTGACTGTCAGCATCACATTATGATCTTTGTTTTGGTGGTTTGATTTTTATTTTTTGAATTAATTTTATCGGTTATATATATATAATATATATATAATGATCACATTCATCGTAGGGAATTTGTACCTGTAGAGAAACATATCTTGGTTTTTCTTTTTTCCCCCTATTCTCTTCCTCCCCCTTTCCCGTCCATTACACTCCTTATGATTTAGAGCCTACTTTTCCGATGTTATTTTGGATTCTTCTTTATGCTTTCTAATGACTCTTTCCTGCTCCCCTTCCACCTTTTGTTGTTTTCATTAAATTTCTTTGTTACTCTTTTCCCCCTTTCCTGCTTTGCTAGATAGAAACCACAGTTCTGCACTTTGCTGAGAAGTTTCTTTGAGTGCTTCTGCTGAGTATGGATTGTAGAGAACAGAAACTGCAAAGGGATGCTCTCTCTCCACAAACTATTAAACTTCAAACTAAGATTTAATTAGTGGTCCTTTACAAAAGATACTCTTTCTTGTTTTCAATAAACATTTCTTAATTATTAAGTTGACAATGTATGGTATTATCTTTCTTGGAATATTTCAGATAATAATGGTGCACTGAAATGTAGTAGTAGAGCCAAGTCATCCAAGCACAAGATAGAAACATCACATACATGGATTAAGTTATTAAACAAGAGACTTTCCTGGATTGTGTATCTAGGTCTTAGTCTTTGGCTGAAGGTATGAGAAACATTATGTTACTACTGTCCCTATTCTTCCTCAAGAATTTCTTTTTCCAAAGTTTTCCAGGTTTTACATATTTGAAGGAAAGTCTCATATGTAAGTGTCCCCCCAACTCCACTTTTACTAAACTTTTTATGAATCATAAAAAGCTGCTCTCAATAATTGTCACATTTTAATTACTTGCTGGATTAGAGACATGATCAGATTGAGTGATTAATAGAGAGTCTAAAGCTGAAACATTTTAAGTTCTGAATTCAAAATGTGCATAGTAATTATCGTCTTGTGAATTCATTGGTCAGGGTTTTGTATTATTTAAAAAGTGAGTTGGTATCATATTATGAGTATAAATATTTCGCTTAGAAATACAAGAAAAAAACCTTTTATTTTTACAAATAGGCAACACCAAGGCCTAAATTTCAAGCTCTTTAGTAAAAATATGTATGCACATTCATACCGAAAGCTGCTCCATAAAAGCTGTTGTAAATAATACGAAAATCAAGCACCCAAGAGCAGTTCATTCTGCACAAATTGCTTTTGTTTTGTAGATTGAGAACACTCTTTACTTACAAAGTTGTCTAGGTACATAGACAGAAATTATTGGGGCTAACTTACTCAGTGAGCAAGTAAAATCTGGAGTGCAGAAGTATGCACTTCTTCAGTGAGTATAAAATAAAGATCAGAAAATCAGTAGATAGGAGCACAGAAGGGCAGTTGAGGAATTAGAACCGAATAGCAAAAACATCACAAGTACACTTGACAGTGGAGGATGGGTAATTTGGAAATGACATTGGGAATTTAGGAGAATGCAGATCTTCCTTCTGGGACCAGAGTAATCTGCAGCTCATAAACAAGAAGCCTCCACATGAGCAGTGTCCAGGGGAATCTGTCTTAGAAAAGCCCAGGGAAGTTTCCACTAAACAATGGAGGTGACAATATCTCTTATACGTGTCCCTGGTCCCCATTTTAGTGTCCACCTCTTGTTTCTCACTGTCCTCTCCATGTTCCCAGAACACTGCAGGAGATGCCTGTATGGCTTCACAACCTGCAGCCCCTCCTGTCCCTCCCCAGATGAGTCATTTTGACCCCTGCTTTGGTTCAGCCTCTCACTGCACCTGCAGCGGCTAGGGGTGCTTAGTGGAAAGTGATTGGCTCGGAGCTCAGGCATTTGGCCTCTTCTGTCCCTTCCCTGCCAGACTGCATTTGGAATTGCTCCCTGGGGTACCTGCCTTGTGGTCAGGTGTACAAATTCTGTGACTCCTTTAGGTGGCTCCTTCTCCAAACAGCTGTTTCTTCCTCTTCTAGAATTCACTTCTCCCTCTTCTAGTGTACATATTTTTAATCATACACTTCATTTTCTTCATTCAACTATGAAGAAATTCTGTTGGTAGCTGTCTATAACTAACTGACTGTAAGTTCTCCAAAACCTCAGCTCTGAGTCCTCAGAGCCTAGCATGGTACCTCAGGAAATATGTATAAATATTTAAAATATATTAATATATGAGAATATTAAATATGTTAAATATGTCTAATATTAAAATATATTAAACTATTTATTAAGGAAATATTTATTGGGCAGGAGAGCACATTATGAAACTCCACCTGTCGCTCTCTCTGACCACGTGGTACACACCCCCCTCCCACCCCAATGATGACAGGGATGTGCCTACCCCAGGGGCAGGGAGAAACAGAGGTGGTGTCTTTGGCTTCCCTCCGCAAAGGGGACCCAGCCGTCTCATCTCCACTGCTGTGTGGCCAGCAACCTTGTGTCTAATCCATGCCCCCCTCACATTTCCTCCCAGTTCCAGCTCCCATTTGCCACTCATACTCTCATCTGAGTTTATGAGTCAAAGAAATTTCTTAAAATAAAACCTTGTGTCATAGAAATAAGAAGGCAACTCCTCTCTGGTCCACGCTGGGCCAGGGAAGTAGTCAGTGAGCCAACAAAATGATGGGTTCCCAGGAACTATGGAAGAAAAGAAGGACCCTGAAGAATCTGGCACAAAGTTCTTCTGGCCTTGGGTGTTTGATGCCCTTTTTCCTGGAGCCGGTCCTTTACTTTTAGAACTGCCACTGCCTGCAGTTACTACTGTAGCTATAGAGACCAGGGTCTTAGAGCTCGACGGCTACCAACTACACTGGGGGTGGGGGTGTTCCTGGCATCCCAGGGCAGAACCCTGAATGCATCTGGCTACAGAAACATTATCACACATGGCAGTTAAAGTCCACAGTATTATTAATACTTTATTTCAGCCACTTAAAAAAAGTATAAAAGGCTTTTAGCGGGTTGGCCCATGAATCTGTTCTCTATTTATAAAACTGCTTCAATAGACAAAACTGTGTTTAGAGTTACAAACTAACTTACTAAAAGACTTTAGGAACACAGCTGCATTGGAGTGCAAATGTCTTTAACTTAGATGACTCGATAACTGTGTGTTCATTGCTTGTCATTAGCATATTTGTCTCTACTTCCTATTCTTCCTCGTGTCTTCTTAGGTAATTATGAAGTTCACGCCATGACCTTAATGTCCATGATGGAAACGTGTGAAAAGGAGAACTGCTCATCCACTATACCAGCTTCAAATAAAGGTCTGTAGAAAGAACTCCAGTTCGTATGAACCCGACACCTCTGGTTTTATTTAGTGTTATTGCCACTTAGTTTCATGGTAGAATACAAATACAATAATAGATGATAAAAGAACCAAGAAATTCAAATCAGAGAAAGGATTGTCTTATCTGTCATTTTGAACCGCCCCCCCGTTCCATCTATTATTTTTGAGAACTTGGCAAGCTTATCCTGTAGTATGCCCTGCTAAAAGTTCTATTACCATATGGCAAACCATATTAAATGAGTCTCCTTTTGACTTCAGAGCCTTTAATACCAAAGACTTGGCTATAGTCCTGGACCTGCCACTCTCTAGCTAGAGGTCTTGGATATGTTATGCAAATTTCATGGATTTGGTTCAGATCATTCACAGAAAGAGAAAATGAGTGAATGAATGAAAGTCTCTCTGCCTTCACAGGAGAATGGAACCATACATATAAAAATACTTTTATATTCAGTTGTTCTCTGAGGATGTGGCAGAAGTCTAGAAACTGTGGCACGTGTTTCATGAACTTTATAGAAGAAATTAGGGCTTTGTTTCTTGAAGCAGCAAAGATACAGGGAGTGTGCATCTTAAAATATTTCCAGAGTTTTCATATAAATATAGGAGCAGAAATAAATGTGTCTGTGGAGGGCAAAATTGAATTCAGGCAAGACAGGGTAAGACTTAAGCATGAGCTAAGGTTGGAGCATGTTGTTTGTCTGGTCATAATAATACTGTCTTGTTTCTTAAATTGCCTTTTTCCTTGAAATGTTGAACTATCACTTAGGTAAAAATGGATGGTCCCTTGTAGTAAATGTTTCATGCTTTATGACCTAAAGGGAGAATTAAACACATGAGTTCATTCTATCCAGTGACCCGGTGTGAGAAATGCTGTGAGCAGCTGCCAGTGAGACTCCTTCCCCATGTCCTGCTCCCTCAGTCGGGGCTGCAGTACAAACCAGTCTTCCATGGCTTGTGTGACATTACTGTGCTCTGTAGTTTCTAAAATCCTATTATATGCATCTGTGAGTTTAAACACCTCCAGTGTTTCAGCTTTCCTCATGTATAGCAGTGACTCTTGATTTGATAATCCACTGAAGCAATCTAGTGGTGCTGTCTTACTCTAGGTAGTGGAATTTGGTATCGCATCACACTTTGACCCTTTCTGGCCGACTCGTGGCTAAAATGCCATTCTTCACCAGCTTAGTTGTTAAGCTTTAAATTAGTCATAGAATTGGGAATTTGACCTTTCACACATGATACCATGTAATTTCTTTTTATGTATGTCTGCCAACCCATGATCTAAGACTTCACGCACTGTCCAGGGAATAGATTAGGCATTCTGGGCCAGATGATCTCTTTTGGGATCCTTCCTGTTCTGACATGCTGTGAGCGTCAAGATTTCTTTATAGGTGTTGGTTCTGTCAAGCAATATATTTAACCCTCTCATGTCATTCTCATATTTGATAAGGTCTAGGTAGGGGTTAGAGAAATCTGACTTGCTACCTTTTTTTGTATAGCTCTTGATCTAAGAGTGGTTATAAAATTTTTAAATTTGTTAAAGAAAAAGAGGCAATGGAAACTGTATGTGGCTCATAGAGCCTAAGATACTTGTCATCTAGGTCCTTACCGAAAATAATGCCAGCCTCTACTCTAGAAATTTCCATTAAAAGTACTGGAAGTGCCACGTGGGACAGCAGCTGAGGAATGGAAACATACACTCAGCTAGACATGGCCATGTTTGTGCAGTTGTTCAGAAGTCTGTCTTAAATAAGCTGTCATTCAGATCATGTTTCTTCATCATTTTTCACAATATATAATGAACTTATTTATCAAAAGCCCCCTTACCTTACCCCAGATACATAGTGGCTGTTACATCCCCAATTTGAGGTTAGTCTGTACCTTCCCTGGCCGCTTTTCACCCCATTCTTCCCACGCTGTCCCTGTAAGGATCCCATTTAGTATCTTGACTTAGCCAAATTCCTTAATCAACAATTTGCAGAATCTATGTCCATCTCAAATTCATCTCTGCTGGTACTGCTCCTCTCTTGTCATTGTCTATGATTTTATTTAAAAAAGAAAATCACAAAGAGCTATTTTGAAAACTTGGACATAGTTTAAAAGACTGGGTAAAATTAAATATCTTTTTGGCTACTTTGATTTTTAATTTATTATCACCAGTCTTTATTATCATCTGTTCAATTCAGCATTATTTCTCCTGAACAGAGTATAAAGAAACAGTGTGTTAAAATTTTAATTTTCCTGTTAAACACAGATATTTTAACAAGATGATCCCAAGTATAATCACCTTATGCTTGTATTGGTCTTCTAACTCTGAGTATTACTTTCAAATTAATTTCCTTTATTTTAAAGAAAATATACCATTAAAGTAAATATATCGTGGTTCTCCATCCTTGGATTTAACCATACGTTGACTGAAAATATTCATGAAAAAAATTGTATCTTTACTGAACATACACAGACTTTTTCTTGTCATTCCCTAAACAATACAGTAAAACAACTATTTCTGTAGTACTTGCATTGTATTAGGTATTATAAGTATACTAGACATGATTTAAAATATATGGGCATTTACAGGTGATATGCAAATACTATGCCACCTACTTAAGGGACTTGCACATCCATGGAGTCTGGTATTTATGGAGGTCTTGGAACTGATGCCCATCCCATGGATGCCACAGAATAGCTGTACCTTATGATTTAAGAGCAAAATTGCTTTGCCAGGAAGCCAAACACAAATCTAGTGCTCATTCTTACATCTTTTATAAAGAGGCCAATCCATTGGGCTCAGAAGAGCACGTGAGTCACGGCGCCACCCACAGCGGGACGCCCATGATCTCCTAAGCTACTGTGAGATAACTGCTGGGGTCTCTCTCCCAGAATAAGATCTTCCAAGTCGTACAGAGCGTGGCATACCTCAGCATGGTTGGCTGCCCAGCTTTGTGTAGTTTGGTAAATATTAGGCTTTATGTAATTCTCCAGGCATTGTTATTGTTCAACCAGATAGTTGTAATTATTTCATATATTATTACTAATTGTGGCATTTTAGTCTTAACATTTAAAACAATGAAGTAAATATTTCTGTGAAATAGTAGAATGGTTATGTCAATTGAGTACAACTCCTCGATGATGATGATAGTATTAATAATACTAAAAACTTCCTTTCTTCCTCCCTTCCTCCCCTCTCCTCTCTTCCCTCCCTCCCTTCTTCCCTCCCTTCCTTCTTTCCTTTCTCCCTCCTTCCCTTCATCCCTTTCTTCATTCATTCATTCATTCATAGAGCAGTACTTCTGGAGCCCTTACGCTGGGCCAACCTCCATGGTGGGTGTCAGGGACACTGTGAGTTGAAAAAGCAAACAGGACCGAGGCCCTTACATAACTTAGAAAATATTGGGAGAAGTATGGAAAGTTATAAAATCAGGCAAGTACTACAAACAGTGCTATGATTGGTAATTACTAGATAGCCTGGCTGCGGATAGGTTAGATAGAGAGAGCTTTCTAAGATGGACCATTTGAGCTGAGCCTTGGAGGATGAGAAAGAGCCAGCAGTCCAAGAGGAGGGAGAGTGTGCTGGGTACCAGGAAAAGGAGTGAGGCCCCACAGCACTTCAAGGACCTGGATAAGGCTAGTTTGGGGACTGTGCTGAGTACACCGTGTGGGTGATGCCATTTAATCACTGCAACACTCTGTGAAACAGAGATCCGACTACTGATCCTCATATTTTAGGTAAAAACACTGATGGTGCCAAGACTTTGCTTAGGTAAGGTGCCAGGACCACATAGCTAGTGAGTTGATATAGATCTCTGATTTCAAAAGCCTGTGGTTTAATCTTCAAAGATTTACTGCCTTCTAGTTAAGAGAAGAATCACTATAAGTTACTTCTTCCCCTAACCAAAATTCAGAGATTGTTAAAACTCTGCCTATCAGATTGTCTTTCACTGCATATGTTTAGGCTAATTTTCTTTAAGGATGTTGTCTACTGAAGATAATTTCCTGAACATAAATATTTATCAGCTGGACTTGGTTTTGCTCCCTGCCCCTCTTCCCTGGGAGCATCTGGCATTGTGTGGAGGGACATACTGTATATATGGTGGTTCCTACAGGAGTACTAGTGGCATCTAGTGGGTAGAGGCCAGGGATGCTAAATAGCCTGCATTTTAGAGGACAACTCCCAGCAAAAAATCATCCAACCCAAAATAATATTGTTAAGGCTAGGAAACTGTTCGGTTTGGCTTATTTGCTTATAACTTGGAATACAAACTCTTATAAAAGGCTTCCGCTGAAAACCTCTATGATGTTGTTATGCATATGACATACTGTTATGGTTTGTGTCTAGATGTCCCCCCAAAGCCTCATGTGGTAAGAGGTAGCTGGATCTAGAGTGTGTGATTACTAAATTAGTCCACTGATTGGTTTGGCATGGTTCTGCTGGGATCAAGAATGTGACGCTAGGATTAAGGGTATTAGGATTAAGGGTGGGAGTATTGCCCACACTAAAGCCAGGTAGCCTCGATAAGATATAAAATACAGGAAGAAGCTGGTTAGTCCCATTGCTTGCATCCCTTGCTTACCTTGCTGCCTTCTGCCTGTCTGCCATGCCACCCTGCTTCGGACCCAGCTGATTGTGGACTAAAGCCTCTACAAACTGTGAGCCAAATAAACCTTTCTTCCCCTAACTTTGGATGTCTGGTATTTTGTCTCAGTAATGAAAGAAAAGTAACTAAGACACATATGAAGGTCTTAACTCTCCCTTTTTCTTTGGACTAATGGGGATAGATGTTCCTCCCAGACTCATGGCCCCAACAGGCAAAGACTCATATCATTTTGGCCTCCAACAGAGCTAGGAGTGGGGAAAAGGCAGAGAAGATTTTCCAAGGAAAGCTGCTGAAGTGGGGAGGAAAGCGAGGATTCCAGCTGGAAAGTGGAGGAGTCTCAGCACTGGTGGAGTGTGTGTCGACAGGGGTGTCACAGAGTCTCTTTCAGGAACCAGAGATAGTGGCAATGGCTTTTCACAAATAGGGTTTATTCCTGAATTGGTATTTAAAATACAGAAATGCCCATGTTAATCTATTATTTCTTCTTTATCCCTTTTGCACTTGACATGGCAAGTGTTAAAATCCATTTGACTGAAACTTATTTGGATTTGATCATCTGGGCCTTGCTTCCTTTAAATTTTGGCTGCATATATTTAGCTGCGAAAGTAGAGTGAAAGCAAAAACCTGGTGTTTGTTGTACAGCATGTGTCACTTAGATTTAAAAATAACTTTTCTATGTCTAAGACCAGGATTAAATTTTAATTTGCAAACCCCAGTGTGCATTTGTGAAGGCCTTAGTCTGTTACCTTGTGAACAGCCAGGTCCACATTACAAAAGATCCAGACACACACAGTGTCATAATAACAAGCCTCACAGTAACCGGGATGCAGAGCGCCAGTCCCGAGGAAGGGTCTGTGGATTCAGGTAAAGTCATTCTCCCAGCAGGAGAAAATGCACATGGTTACTGGCAACCGGCTGTGGTCGGGGGAAAAAAAAACCCAACCTATTATTTCATTTGCTGAAGACCTCCCTCATTCCCAGACAGAAATATTCACTTCTAAAAAAGCCCTCTAAACTGATTTTTCTAGAACAGCAAAGCTTTTTTTGGAGACAATTTACAAAATATAATCAAAGTTATTTTGTAAGTAAAAGCCATTTGACGATACAGAAGAAAGGAGGAAGTTCACAGATGTTTAACATTTATGAGTAATTCAAATTTAATGTTTTGGTACTTTACTCTAATAGAAAAGATTGATGAATACCAGAAACCAGTCAGCTTAATGCACTCTACATTTTCACTTCCCACAGGGTGCCCACTGTTTTTAAATTTTTTCCTGGTTAAAATTGTTTAAACCAGCATTTCCATAATGGATAGATAATAATTAAAGCTTAAGACTAACAAACAAAAAGTTTTCAGTTGTACTCAGACTTTTGAATGTATCTCAGTGACAACCTATTTCTTTCTCGGAAACCATAAACACTGAATAATTATTAAATCAAAAAAGTGGCATTAGTAAAGTGCTTTTATTCAAGCACATCCAGTATTTTCTTAAAACTGTAGACTAACACTGAAGATGAGAGGGAACTATTTCTGAACCAATGTTATATTTTTATTCCTTATATGAAACATTTTTGTACTGTGAATTGAGAAAAAATATTTTAGCAATAGTCAACTGAAAATGAATTATTCAAATATCTAATTTGTTACTTGTGTTAAAACCATAGCTTTTCATATGACTTAACAGCCATTTACTAATAATAATAGCAATTAAGCTAGCTAGAACTTATTGAGTCCTGACTACGGTATATGTGAAGCACTGTTCTAAGACCTTTACTAGTACCTATCCAGGTCTTTGCAATGTCTCTACCCTGAACAGCTGTTTGCACTAATTCTTTCCTTTTGTTTGTAAACAGCCATGCTCTCACTTCTGTAACTACCTTCGTTTTTGTCCTCAGCTGACCACCGCTGGCTGGACCATTGTTCTTGCACCTGAAATTTTCTCCTTGTTCTCTCTCTTTTCTGCAAACACTTTGAGGTTCTAAGTGCACCTTCTTCTGGATTTTGTTATCACCCAAACCGACAGCATAGCCTTCCTTTCAGTACCAGGTTTTCCTGTGAAACATTCTGGCTTTTACTCTTTCCTTCAACTTCTGGATGAACTACTTTCTTCTTCACCATTTGCCCTCTTGCTGTTTCCTAATGACCTTAGGAAATCTAGTGAGCTTTTTCTCCTTTCTCATTGCCTTTGACTCTTGTAATTTTGACATTTTTTTGCTACCTCTTCTAGTTGCTTTCTTTCAGTCACTTTCTTCCTTAATTTGGATCATAATATTCTCCTAGCTCTCTTGTTCCCTCTGATTTTTTAAAAATATTTTCTCATCTTCTCATCCTGAAAACATAAAAAACCACTGCAGATTCTTTCCTTGTCTTCATCATTATCCCGCCTACCCAGTTCCTCTTTCTAAATTGTCTGTTTTTGTGGTCCTGATGGGACCATCCCTTTCCTGCGTCACTCCCTACAGGACAGCCCCTGTGTAATTCTTAATGCTGCCTTCTCCCTTCTGCCTAAAGCTTGTTCTCTCCCTTTCTTTTATCCTTTCTTGCTCTCTGCCATTATTCTGGTGAAGCCTCCATGTAGCACATCATGCCTGAATTATTGCAGCTGCCTCTTAAGTGGTCTTTCTACCTCCAGACATTCTCTCTTTAATTCATTCAGTTTATCACCATTAGGTTACTTGTCAGAAATCACTGCTCTGAATATTTGCTGGCCTGCCCCCAACTCAAGATTTCTGTGATGCTCCATTGCCTGCCAACTCCCTACAGCTTTACAGAGAGCTCCCCACTTATTACTCCAGCTCCATCTTCCACTCCCCTCCTGTGTACTTGCTGGCATATTTGCTGTTCATCGTACAAGCATAGATCATCTGTCTGCCCTGGGACTTTCTTCCTGTGCCATCTGAAATGCCTCCCTTCTCAGGTCTTAGTTCACTGGCTATTCAAGGCACACTCAGAGTCTTCATTCATTATCAGGACTCCTCTCAAATTATCCATTTTAGGAGAAATCTTCTCACTATTCTAATCTCTTTGCACCACTTCTGTGTTTTTTATTATACACTACATTGTCTTGTGTTTTATCTCGGACAGCTTCACCAAGTAGATAATAAACCACTTTGCCCCTGTTGAAAGTTCTCTGGCGGCTTTCCAAAGCTTTCAGAATGAAGTTTAAAGCCCCCTCTGGATGGATGAAGTTCTCCGTGGTCCAGTCTATAGATTTTCAGGACTCTCACACTCCTCTGTATACAACAGAGGCTCAGTTTTTGCTGTCCACCTGGGGTTCCCCAGATACCCCACGTGCTTCCGTGTCTGTCTGCCTTTGCTCATTCCATCTCAGCTGCCTGGAATGTCTTTCCCATTGACTTTACTGGCCACACATGTCCTCTTGCAAGGCGTAACTTGGGTGCCACTGGCCTTCAAGATGCCTATGCTCCATCCTGTGTAAGTGGCCACATGCAGCTTCTGCTGCTGTCCTTGATGCTGCGTTTTATGCTTGCCCGTTCCTGCCTCCAGTCGTCCAGGCCAGGGGTGGCCTGCACCTGTTAAAAAGGGACAGCTCTAAGTAAAGTAAAAATATCAGAATCCCTTATCCATATGCTGTTAAAATAAAGTCCTTTCAAAAAGGGAAAATCAGCCTTTTCATAACAATGTGCTAAACTAGCTGTTGGTCGTGGATCAAGTAACCAAGTTAGACAGACTCTTTTTCTTTTTTTATTCTGGTGGTTGTTTCTACATTCACACCTTAACATGCAGAATGCAGCTGCAGAATCCCTAGATTCACTGGCCCTGTTGTCCTTTAATTGGTAACCAAACAAAACAGATAAACCCGTAATCCTTTCTGCTCATTTACTAATATTAGAAAATTTTGGTTCTAATATCCACTTTAGTGTGAATTTTTCACTATTTTAAATGGATAGGAAATTATGTTTTAAATTTGATAACTATAGTATTAAACAAAACCAGTGCAGTTTGGGGATTTCCCTGTCACACTGTATGTATTTCTCTCTCCCTTTATGTCTTTTTCTCCTTTCACATTTCTCCCTGTGTAGAATTTTTCACATAAATGCGTTGTGCTTCTCATCAATAACTCAACTCGTTCCATAAGGAAAAACTAGCAACTTGACTGAAATTAATAAAAGAATAAGGGCTGCCCAGAGTTTTAAACACTTATTGTGTGGATCCAGATCCCTGCCTCTGAATTTATGTCTCTTAAACCTAATCTTTGAACTACACTCCGAAGGGTTCAGTGCTTAAGTAGCCCTCCTCATTTCCCAGATGAGGATGCTGAGGTGCTATAACTTGCTCCTGGCTCAGTCCTGGAACAGAGCAGGATTTGAATCCAGGTTTGTCTTGTTTCCTGTTAACACTCTTTCCTCGGCAAGACTTGCTCCTGGGTGAATTTATACAGGTTTTACCACTATCTCCTCCCACCGTAATGCACCATGAATATTAGTCTTCCTATGTCCTTTTCCCCTTTTCATTTGCCACCTGGGGAAGAAACAGTATACTTCAGGACATTAAATGTGTGGCTTTAGCAGTATGTGCCAATCAAAGTATATTTTTAAAATGTAGATCTGTCATCTCTTTAATTTGTGTGTTTTTGTAGCTGACGAAGAGTATGAAGATGGGATTGAACGGATGTGTGACACGCTCCTCATGTGCATTGTCACCGTGCTGAATCAGGGCCTCAGGAATGGCGGTGGTGTGGGGGATGTGCTGCGGAGGCCATCGAAAGATGTAAGCCAGAGAAGAAAGAATTTTTTTGCAAGAAGCACATAATTATTTTTTGGTAACCTTTCTTAGCAGCATTTATAAAATGGCTTTGGTTTTCAGGTTAATATAGTCATAAAAGTATAGCAGTAACTGTTAAAACCAATTAATTGTATACCGGGGTTACATAGAAACAGCCCATGTCCTAAACATCTGGGTGTGCTAGTAGAGTTATTAAATGTTTCTGAGTCTGAACTGTGTGTTGTACTGCAGCAGCAAAATCATAGCTGCAGACTTTATATAGGAGTTTTATATAAACAACAGCAACTGTGGCTGCCTCTTGTCTATCCAATTTCGCAGGCATAAAGATTTACTCCTTGCTTCTGCATAGGCATAACCTTCATTATTTGTCTGTGATGAATATGAACTTTGAACAAATTCTAATAGGATCCATATGTTAAAGTGGCAAGGCATAAAAATGTCTCAATAATTGTTAAGATATCAGTTACTACATGGGAGTTACTAAGGGCACAGTTCTGCAACCAGCCTGTTGTATGATGTTGGCAAGTCACTCAACCTCATAAGCTCGGGTTCCTGCTATTAAAACCTGGATTGCATGATTGCTAATGTGTATGTTAATTCTGTTCATCAGGTAGAAATAAGCATGAGCTGTGTATACTTGACCTTGCAATGCCAGGGACAAATCCTACTTTAATAATTGGCAAATCATCAGGTCCTCCTCAGCTCCCTAATTCCCTCATTGCTGACCTTTGGAATTAGTATTTAGCTTTTGTGTAGTGTCTAGGACAAGAGCTCACTGTGCCAAATGTATTTAGGAGAATGACATAAAAAAGGGGTTTCTAAAGAAAGATAAGTTCCTCCACTGAGGAAGAAGGTCAGCATTAGAGGAAAGAAAGGGGATCTGAGAACAGCTCCTAAAATAAAGATAGAAAGTGGATTTTATTTTCCTAATTGGGGATATTATTTATATTTATGTAGCAAATATTTATTGAATATATTCTTCATGCTAGGGAATGTGCTAGATCACGTGCCTTAAAAGTGTGTATGTATTATATGTATTCTTTACAATTTTTTATTTCAGGAGCCCTTATTTGCTGCCCGAGTGGTTTATGACCTTCTTTTCTTTTTCATTGTTATCATTATTGTTCTTAACCTGATTTTTGGTGTTATCATTGATACCTTCGCTGATCTTAGAAGTGAGAAACAGAAAAAAGAAGAAATTCTCAAGACAACTTGTTTCATCTGTGGTAAGTGTTCTCCAGATGCCGAAACAGTAGATGGATAAATTGTTTAGCAGGAAAGAGGGAATAGAATGATTTTTATTTGTCATGCTTTTAGAAAAATTATTTCAAAATTAAGGCTGGATAAAATTCAGATTATATAACTGAGTCCCACACTGGAATTCTCTGCTTCTATGAATAGAAGAATTGCTGTCATAATTTCTGCAGTTTATGTGATTCTATGATTATAGAATGTGATGCAAAATACCAAAAGGTTTCGCCAACTGGCAAACAGGTTTTCAAGCACAGTAACATATTGACTATACAACAAATGATTGTTATTTTATTTTGTTAAACTGTGAATTCAGAGATGCTTTTTTCGGCAGCTTGGCCTTTTATTCACTGACATCACTGTTTTTGGATATTGAACTGGACCCTCTCCCAGTTTTAAATCAATCTCCCCCGTCTACACACACGCCATCAGCCCTTTCTAGCTTCAGCTGTTTCTGTAGCTGGTCTTATGAATCCTAGAACCCATCTCACTTTTTGACTGACCGCTAATTCTAGTTACACTCACTCTCCATTTTTTCATGTTGGGCTGAAGAATCTTTTAACAAAAATCACAAAACAATCACCAAACTTGAATATAGTGTTATACTCTAGAATTTAGATTGACTTGAAATGAATCCTTTCGCTCCTGACTCATCTTTTCCTGATTGTCTTGTTCCCCTTCATGGCTCTTCCAAATCTGCCCTTCATTCCTCCAACAGTTAGAGGTGTACTGGGGAATAATGTGCAGTAGTGTGCTCCATTCCAGGGAAACATACGTGGGTCAGACATTCCCTGTTTCAGGGTGGTCGCAAACTAGTATGGGAGACAAGCACATTAAAGACCATCGCTGTCTTGCGTGTCGAGGGAAATGGTTGAGAAGCTTCCAGGGAGTTGCAGGAACCCAGACAAGGGGCAGCTCTTCAGTCTGCGGTAGGAAACCACGAGAAAGAGTTGGGAAAGCTGAGAAGAGACAGGGCTGGAGCCAGTGGTCAGTGATGACAAGGAGTCAGCCAGATGGAAGTGGGTAGTGACAGAACGGGCAGGATGAGCAAAGCCGGGTGGGAAGGATGGTGCGGTGAGTGTCCTCACTTGCTCGGAGCGGTGTCACTGAGTGTAAAGTTCAGAGTGAGGCATGCCAAGACGAGAGCTTGGCCAGACCCTGTCTGGCCTTCTGTGTTAGGCAGCTTGGACTTCATCATGGACTCTAGATGATGGCCAGCCACCAAAGATTGTTAAGTCGAAGAGTGCAGAGTCTAATTTTTATTTTAGAGCACCGTGGCGGTTATGGCAGGTCCTTTATCTGGGGACAGTCCTGGAGACAGAATAACAACATAGGAGGTTATTGCCACAGTTCAAGTGACAAAAAAGTAATGAAAGCCAGATTCAGGATAGTTAGTGGCAGCAGTACTAAGGACAGAAGGCAGAGTCAAGAGATGCTTAGGTGATAGGATTTTAAAATCTTGACGGTTAGGAATGGAGATGGAAGATAGCTTAGGTACTTGGGTGGATGGTAAAACCAACAAGCGATTGAGTTGAGAACAATGAAAAAACCATTTTCGGTAAACATATGCTGCGGTTAACTTGGGAGTGTGGAGCTTGAGGCATGGAGTGAGCAGAAGCTGGTGTGTGGGTCTGAGCCTCCAGGGTGTCTCTGTACTGAGGATGGAGACTGGGGAATCCTTGGCCTTCGTATGCAAGTAAAATCTGGAGTGTGGGGGCAGGCTGCCAAGTGAGAGGAGGAGCAGACAGGGTACCAGCTTTGAAGACTTGGGAGAGAAAAAGAATCACACACCAAAACCCCGGGAGCACCAAGTAGAATGGCGTGAAGAGAACCAGGAATGCAAGGCATCTGGAAGTGACAAGAAAAAGCTTTGGGAAGAAAGGGATTAATTATCAACTCTGCCAAAGCAGAGAAGGCTAATAACGAGAACCGAAGGAGCCTGTAGAAGCTTTGGTATTTTAGGCAGAGCAGATTGCATAATTGCTAAGTAAAGATTTGCTAGAAGGAAATCGAGACAGAAACAAGAGTCTTCTGTGTTTGTGTCTCGATTAGATGAGGGAGAGCAAGGTTGAGATGTAGCAAAAGAAGATGACCTGCACCATTTGGGAGTTTGGGAAAGAGAAAAACGTGTAGGAGCCAAAGAAGACACTCTCAATTTTAGAAGAGAAATAAACACACTATTTTTATGAACGGATGAATGAAGTCCTCATTTTTCTCCCTTCAATATGAAATCCATCACTTCTTCCATTTTTCCACAGTAAGTTGCATAGTTCTTTCCTTTCTGTCTCAACAGATCCATCAGCCTCCCAAAAGGTGACCTTCCCTTTTCCTCTGTTCTTGACCCTCATCTATGCCTCCTCTTTTGGAGCCATGTTCTCCTCTTGTCATCATCATGAAAATTTTTAAAAATGGTTTATTGAATGCTTACTCTACATATGACTTTTTACTTAGTTTTTAAAAAATTTTATTCTGAAAAATAAGTACTGTGTATCATGTATATTGCTGCCTCTTTATAAATATGGAAACAGAAATGCAAATCACATCAACATCTGATGGGTCAGCCGTACAGCCAGGATTCAGACTTGAGCTACTTCTAAAGTCCACCAAGCTGTACAGTCCTCCAGTGTCACAATCAAGGTCTGACTCCGGGACGACCAACCCTGGGGGCTGATCCGGGTTGACAGGGGCAGGAATGGGGGGCAGAACCATTGTACACAAAGGTGAGACTCACAGAGGAGAAAAGATACTGTCTCGGGAAACTTTCCTGTGTTGCTTACGGTCTTTGACACTGCTCCTCTCCGTACGCTCTTTTGGTGCTGGAGATCGAACTCAAGGCCTAGTGCTTGCTGGGTGAGCCCTCAACCACTTGAGCTAAATCCCCAGCCCCTGTAAGGGCCTTCTTTGGAGGGACCAGGAGAATGAGCGCCTCATTCTAAAACATGGTCCCGGCCCCCATATTGTAGCGACAGAACACACAAGCAGCAAATTTAGTGCATCATTTAACCTTGACGCCTGATCCTCTGTGTCTTCCCTTCACTGTCAAAGTTCTCTTTGGCTTTTTATAGTTATTCGAGAGCCTATGGCTATAAATTCCTCAAAACATCACAATAACCCTCACTGCCAAATTTAGAAGTTCTTTTTAAATTCTACTGTTAATTTCCTGCTTACCTTTTATTCTACCTCTGATGCCCTGTGTCTGTTTCCAACAGTCTTATTCCTTCTCCCCCATCCCCTAGAAAGAGGTTTTGCTTTTGTCATTGACTTCCTGTTTCTTCTCTCCACCCTTCTCCTTAACAGTCCTTTCATATAGATTGTTTCCAAATAATGTGCATCTGAGCTCCAGGCTCTTCCCAGACCTTCTCCCTCTATTTTCATTTGTTCACTGGATGGTTGGACAGGCTGTCTTCCTGGCAGCCAGCCGTGCCATGTCTAAAGCCCAGGCACCTGTCTTTCTGCCTCTCTCGTCTGACCCACCTCAGCCTCCTGACTGACTTATTGCAATTAGTGATATCCTAGTCCACCATCAGTCACCTGGGCTAGGAACTTCACCGTCACTTCTTCACATCATTTCTCCATCAAAACTGCATCGTTCATTTTTAACTTCCCAGACTCTGCATTCTCAGGTGTGGGAGAACAGTCTGTTTGAAACCCTGAAGTCCTGAGCCGCTGAGCTCCTGCCGTCTCCCTGACACCAGCTCTAATGCTGGTGTTCTACGAAGCCTTCTCTGATCCCACCACCCAGAGCACCATGAACATCTTCTCCATGCACAAGCCTTCAGAATACAGTGTAGATGCAACAACTTTGAATTTAAAGCCCACTGTGGTTTGTACCAAAAATACTACTTCATTTTAATTTCTGAGGCTTCTCTGTTAGCCACACCAAAGGAAGTGCCAGTCCCCCAGAGAGGTTACCTCCCTTCATGGCAAGAGAGTGTGGGCTTGGACTCAGAAATACTTTTCTTTAAAGACTGACTCTTCCACTAACTAGGGGAGGTAACTTGAGAAATTTATTGAATCATTCTGAATCCATTTCCTCACATGCTTAAAGGTCATATTGGATTATTATAATTATGGTGGCATATTTAGACATCTTTATAAGTTGTTGGCATAAATAGATGCTCAATAAAAATTAAGCACTTTTTATTACCATTCACTTTTTCTCCACTTGCCATAATCATGTTCCAAGATGAGACTTTTTTCAAAGCTTTACGTTTCCCTTCAAAGTGTACCTAATCAGAATTCGTTTTGCTTCCTTTATGCTTTCTTGGCAGTTTTTATCACTTCAGAATATAGTTTCCTCTACCCTATTATGGATTAATTGATAATAGAAACATTTTTATAGCCTTATTACCTTATAAGCAGTAGGTGTTTGTACTGAGTTCTGGGAAATTCTATTTTATTATTTTCTCTCTCTCTCTTTCTTTCTCTCTTTGTTAATAGCTCTATTGAGATATAATTTACATACTTTGTAACTCACTCATTTAATGTCTATAACTTAGTGGTTTTTAGCATATTCATAGTTACATATAGATCATTGTAATCAGGGGAATTTTCACTTCCCCTCCTTCAAAAGAAGTGTACTCTATAGCCCTCACTGTCTCCCTAACCTTCCACCCTCCTTAGCCCTAGACAACCATTAATTTATTTTCTGTTTCCATGTATGAGCCTGTTTTGAACATTTTATACAAGAGGAATTGAAATAGCTGGTCTTCTGTGACTGACTCCTTTCACTAAGTGTCTTCTTTCCAAGGTTCATGTTTTACCATGTGTCAGTACTTCTTGCCTTTTTGTTGAAAAGAACAATATTCCATTGTATAACTCGGCCATAGTTTGTTTCTCCTCATCAATTGTTGGACATTCGGGTGGTTTCCCCTTTTGGCTATCGTGAATAATGCTTCTGTGAACATCGAAGTGCAGATTTTTGTGTGAATGCATATTTTTCTTTTTCTTTTGTGTGTACCTAGGAGTGGACTACGCTGAGTCATTCAGTAACTCTGTGTTTACCCTTTTTAGGAACTGTCAAACTGGTTTCCAAAGAAGCCGTACTAGTTTCCATTGCTACTAGCAGCATACGAGGGTTTCAGTTTTTCCACATCCTCACCCACACTTGTTTTTATCTGGTTTTTATTACAGCCATCTTAGTGGGACTGTATTTTATTAGTGAAATATTCTTCGTTCATTCAGTCTATGTTTTTTTGAGTATCAGACACCATTCTAAGCTATTGTGACCACTGGTGAAGAAAAGAGACAAATATATCTGCCCGGAAGGATTTTATGTTCTACTGGGAGAAGAGTCACATAATAAGTAATAAATTCTTATCCAAGTCCGTATGTAAAATGAGATTTCTTTCTTCAGCGCTGGTTAGCAAGCAGGCTGTATTTGTGCTCATTTTTGCCTCTTTACTAAATTAAGATCCAGTTTAATTTAACAACTTTCATGCAGCTATCTTTACTCTATTAGGAGGTGATAAACACTGTAGAAAAAAGGAGAAAAAGGAAAAGGTGATGAGGAGTGTTAGCAGAATGAAAGGTGCTGATTCTGTGTTAAATCGTGTGATCAATTTAAGCCACGTAGAGTTTTCAGGAAAAAACTTGAAGATAAATATGTCAGCCAGAGATTGTCAGGGAGGAGAGTTTGGCGACCAGAAGAAATAACCAGTCCAGAGCTCCCAAAGCAGGATTCTCTGCATAGGAACGAACAAGGGAGAGAAGAGTAGGAGATAAGGGTAGGGGCTGTAAGACCCAATCACAGGAGTTAACAAACAAATGTTGCATGAGACACACTTATACTAAAAACGTTCATTGTTTGTCTGAAATCCAAACTTAACTGGGCATCATGAGCAACCCTACTTGTGGGCCAGTTCAAAGACTGGTCTTTTCACTGCAGAGGTGAGGAGGGAAGCAGCCACCTTACTCAGGTCTTTAATGGACCCCCGGGTGCTGTGTCGAGAATGGGCCATGGAAGGCAGACACAGAGGGAGCTGGGAGGCTGCCGTGGCGGCCTGGATGATGCCTGGGAGTGGCTCGGACTGCAGGGGCAGCTGCAGAGGTGGTGAGGAGCGGTCAGACTCTGCCTGTGTTTCGAAGGAGCCAAAAGCATTTCTGCAGGGATGACTCCTAAGCTTGTGGACTGTACACCTGAGAGAATGGAGAAAAGTGAGTGGGGCTTTCTGGGAAGAGTGCTGGAGTTTATTTGGGGAATGCTGAACTGATGATAGGCCATGTAGGATGAGGCATAGCCATCAGCCAGCTGGATTTTATGGTGTTTTCCGTAAAGATATCCAAGAACATAAGTTTAAATGCCACCCATTCATTGGAGACAGTTTGTTTTTTTTTTAACTTATTGTACTTTACATCTTACTATTTGAAGGATCTCGTACGTGTTTTCTTCAGTGGCCTTTGAAAAAGTGCTTGGGAAAAGAGTAGCCAGGATGAGAGTCGGTTTCCTGGTTTCTTCTCCAGTATCTGAGCTGCAAAGCCAGACCCCATCCCAACACCCCATTTTACTTGGCATTAGAATTTATTTTTCCATCATTGGTTTTCTTCATCTCCATCCATTTCCTTTCATCCACTCTTGAACTTCGAGAGAAAAGAATATTACTTCTCTGATCCTTTCTTCAGAGTGTCCTACCAGAACTGAGAAATGTGCCCTGGAAACTGAACATACCACACCCTTCCAGAATTGCCCAGAGCGTGGTGGTCTGGCGGGCTGGAGCGCCGCAAGCCCCTGTCGCCCTCCCAGCCTGGACAGTCATCTCTGTTCATGTGCCTTTTGCTGATTACAAGTGGTTTTGAGGAGATGACTCTCAGCTGCCTTCCCTCTTTTAACCCAAGTCCTGAGTAAAATGGAATTCTTTTTCTGTCCTGATTAGCAAATATGCCTTTTCTTACACCACCAATTTTACCATTTTTTCCTTAGGTTTGTGGTCCATTTTAATTTGACAGTTTTGACATGGTTATATTAAAATTACCTGCAACTTTTACATCTATAATAGGACTGTGCATTTCCAGGGATCCAAGGGGGGAAAAAAGTAAATGGTAGTTGGGAAGAAATCTATAAACTATGGCCTTTCTTCTAGAGGTCTTGTGCACTGTGTTGTTTTTAATCATAACATTTTAAATTGGCTTACTGTTACATAAAGCATTTTTTCACAATAATGATTATGTTTTGTTTTCATGCTAAGAAGTAAATGCTGATTAAATGACAAATTACATATATTGTATTTCCTGTGTTTTGCAGGGCTTGAAAGGGACAAGTTTGACAATAAAACTGTTTCATTTGAGGAGCACATTAAGTCAGAACACAACATGTGGCATTATTTGTATTTCATTGTCCTGGTGAAAGTTAAAGACCCGACAGAATACACTGGACCTGAGAGTTATGTGGCTCAAATGATTGTGGTGAGTGATCAGAGTTTTAATCTGTGACTATATTGTATTCTGTATGGCTCCACCCTCTCTATCCCACTCTCTTCTTAGAGCACAAAGGTCCTAGCAAGCAGTGTTACTGTTTTTTAACTTTTAAACAGGCCTGTGAATCATCGAAAAACCTCCATATTGCCTAAATCATTGGTTCCCAGTAGATTTCTTGGTTATTCAACTAAATCTAACTCTCAAGAACACAGATGACACTTAGTAAGGGATTCTCCTTGCAACACACAGCACTTCTTGGGGATGTCTGTCACTTTCTGACCTCATGCCTTCTGTCATTGCTGATCTCCCAATGCCTAAAATCTGGAACTTTCCCATGAATAAATATGAACAGAAGAGTCATGCTCCAAGAAATTCCTTCAATTTCAGAAATCAAGAGTTTAAGAAATTGAGTTGTGTGTGGGAAGAATATGATGTTCAGCCCTAACCCCAGAGCTGGGCTTCTTGGCAGTGAATGCTGGGTTGGTTGGCCAGTGTTGGTGGTGGATTTGCATTGATCCTGCCGTAGCCAGTTGCTAACAGCTCCCGTTATGATCAGCACAGAGATGTGCTTGCCCATGGCTCAAAGTTCCTTCCATCTCAGAAAATTAAAGCTAACTGGCCTAAAGGGAAGTTCAAGTTACAACTTTAGAGAATCCAGGTACATACACATTTAGTAAGTATAATCGTGTTTATATAAATTCTTGTTATTATGGGCTATCTGTTGGATATTTTTTTCTTGAAAAACCATCCTATAAAAGTGTGTTAACCATAAGAAGAAGTAAGATCCTCCTTGCCGCCAGGTCCTAAGGGTAGCACTTAGCACCAGGGCCAGAAGGCCAGGAGAGAGAAGCTAACAGAAGAGGCTCTTTCCCTCTGAGAGCCTATTGGCCACTTAGGGAAGCACAGACACAATGGCAGGAGCAACCAAAGAGCATGTTTGGAGGGTGACGTATGGATAAGTACAGGTTAATACAGTGATAATTTATCTTCTGGCCAATATTGATGTGTTCCAAGAGAGCTACATGTAAAGTGAATTTTTCATGCTGCTCATATTTGATTTGCCTGTGAGTATAGTATGTCTTCTCTGTACTCTTTATTTGACAGCGGGCATAATGTGTTCCTATTTCTCTTACCTTTCCGCCTTCTCTCCCTTCTAAATCACTGGAAGGGTGAGGATGAGGACAATCATTTTAAAGATAATTTTAAGGGTAGCCACTCATACTTGTCATTCACACATTCTTTTTGTTTGTTTGTTTGTTCGGAACCAAGAAGATTTATTGGTACAATTTAGATTTACATAACAATCAAATTCATGATAGTTAATTTGTACCTGTGCTGATATATCTTGATTTTTTTCCCCCTTTCCCCACCCCTCCCTTCAACTCCTCTTCCCCTCCTTATTTACAGCAGTTTTGTTTACATTTTTTCATTTTTTTCTCTTTTTCTTTTCATTCTTGATCTCATTTGTGGAAACATTTAATTTCTGCTTATGGGGGGAAAGCAGGTCACATTTAGAATGTGACCTCACATTGCTAGATTTTATCAAAGTTTGAGTAAATTTAATTGATATGTATTTAGTGAGCTCCTATTATGTCTTTTGGAGTAAAAAAGTTCAGGGAATACAGTACAGATTCCGATACAGTCTCCATCTACCCAGGAACTCAGGGCTTCATAATAGGGAAAGGTAGACTATGCCAATTTTCTCCAAGAGTTGGAGATTGGACGGGGTGGGCACAGGCTGGGGAGATGTAAGGGGACAAGATGAGCCACAAACACGTGCTACTGTGGACCTGGTCACTGGGAGAAAGGGGGCATGCCAGTTTCACAAGGGTCTTTTGTTAGAAAGAGAAGCTGGTCCAGGAAGAAGACTTGATGACTTTGAAGTGAGACTAGAAACCAGGAAGCAAAGTATGTTATATGCAGCTATGAAAGGGTCACAATGAAACCCCGTATTCTGTACAGTCAGTGTGCTCTAATTAAAAAAAAGAGAATTATGGATCCAAAGGAACACTGAAGTGGCAGCAGCATGAGTCTTGGATCTAGAAAAATGGAGCCTGGCCCCTTCTATTTTTTTTCTCGGGCGAGCCTCTGCATCCTCATCTAGAGTGGAGAAACTGCTGTGCTGTGAGCTCAGTGACATGTCAAAACTGCCTAACTGAGTGTCGGGGCTTGGTAGGGATGGCTGTCACTATGGCTGTCTGTGTGGAGCAACGATTGACGCCGCCAGACCAGAGAAGGGTGGGAGAAGGGAGACCATGTCAAGAGGGAAGAGAAAACCCAAGACAGAACTTGGGGATCCCCTATGTAGGTGTAGGAGGAAGATAAATGAAGTAAGTAGGAAAGAATACAATAAGGAAAGCAGAAGAAAAACCAAGGAGTGAAGTTTGTTAAAAACCAAGAGATGAGGGGCTGGGGATTTAGCTCAGTGATTAGAGTGCTTGCCTGGCAAGCACAAGGCCCTGAGTTCGATCCCCGGCACCACACACAAAAAAAAAAAAAAAAAAAAAAAAAAAAAAAAAAACCAAAAAAAAACCAAGAGATGAGCATTTCATTGTCAAAGTTCAGCATGATCAGTTGTTGCATAGAGGCCTGGTGCAAACAGAAACTGCGCTCGTGGAAAGTAGTTCATTTTCTGATACACACCTTTTGGAAATCTTCTAAAAATCTGTAGCTGACAAACCCAGTTCAGAAACTCTGTTATTCCAATCTCTGTGGAGGTTATGGGTTTGGAATCCTGATCCTCGTGGAGAGAGAAAATTTTAGAGCATGAAGAATGTTGAAGCCCGTTGACAATTTAATTTAATGATTGATTTTTTTCCTCTCCACTCTAGGGGTAACTATTCTTAACAGTTCAGTAGGAAACCTGCCACTCTTATTTCTGCTCCTTACAAATATGTTCATTTACCAAGTTGATTTAGGTGCTTATCAATAAGGCTCTGAAGGAAGTTTAATAATTGATGTAGCTTTTATCTGCAAGGATTTATGCAAAAGAAAATGAGAATTCATCTGAATTCTGCTTCAGTGTGTAAGTAAATATGATTTATATCTTGGGGCCTTTGGAAAATGGGAAAAACAAAAATATAGCAAGCTTGGGGGGTGTTTCTCCCTCTCTGTATGTTCTCATTTCCAATGCTTCAACTTTAGGGCTGGGGATTTAGCTCAGTGATTAGAGTGCTTGCCTTGCAAGCACAAGGGCCTGAGTTCGATCCCCGGCATCACAAAAAAAAAAAAAAAAATCCAATGCTTCAACTTTATACTTCATTAGCATGCCAATAAAAGATATTTATGCCAATATCTATTAAACGCAGTTCGTAAATAAAATAATATATTACTTCTAGGGATGAGAATTTTAGGAAACATATTGTGCCACTGTATCTGACCAGTAGTAGAATCCAGAGCCTGTTATATTAATCAAAATTTAAAACTGCCTTACTCCTTCCTTCTAACTGTAAACCAAGCTGTTTAATAGCCATTATATGAATATTTGAATTAACACAAAACATCTTCTGGAATATTGTTAGGGAAGACGGAAGTTAGCAAAAGTATTTCGGGAATGTGTTTTCTTCTGGCAAGCAAATTCTCATTTTTGTTAAGAGAACTGGTGTTTTGGGCTGGTATATACTGGAAACAGAAAATAACAAGAGAAAGGAGACACCATCCAAGAAAGTAAAAGTAATGAAAGGGAATCTAGTGAACGAGAGGAAAGAGTATAAAAGGATAAATTCCCCAGCTCTTCCTAGTAATGGCCTTTGAGTATCGCCAAGCCCGTGTTTCTCTTATTACCCGGAGGATAATGACTGAGGAGGAACAAACAAAATAGAGATCATTAGACAAAATGCCCAAGGCTTTTAGCTGTTTCTCTAACATTTGGGGGACATTTTTAGGTTTTCAGTGTTCATTTGCTGAGAGATGTTAGGGATCTTTGGGGATATTTACTACTTAATTTGGCAAACCGAGGCATCCAAACCAGAGCTACATGTCAAAGCAGATACCCTGTTGCTGCCCCCTAATGTCCTGATGGCACTGGACTGCTACTGAGATGGCGTGACCGACCCCCATCATGATCACGGGCTTCTGGGGACTGCTTCCTCCTGTTAGTGCACGACTGTTTTAAGATCTCCTCATAACTGCTTCCTGACTTTATGACAGTGTCAACTAAAAATTTAATTCGGTTTTGGTAACATAATAAAGTCAGTTTTGTGATGCTGGATTTCAAGCCCAGGACCTTGCACGTGCTAAGCAAGTGCTCTACCATTGAGCTACAGCCCCAGCCCCAGTAGTCTGTCCTAGTACACAAAATGATCGTGAGCTTCTTGAAGCTCATAACCAGGTGTAGAGTAGCTCTTCATTCTGCACAGTGCCAGGGCAGGTAATATCTGTAGAACCAAGAGACACCATGTACAGGTACAAAACAAACATGTTAAATGTGATCAATATATGGACAATGTACCAATACATGTTCTTGGTTAAAAAATAAAATAAAAAAAATAAATAAAATAAAAACAATTCAGTTAACATTGAGTGTATGATAGCAGTTGTACTAAAAGTTTGATGTATAAGGATAAATTTTAAAAAAGTCTTTTCCCCTGGGAAACTTCAAACATTCATTGAATGAGTAAATAAAAGCACAAGTGAATTAATAGATAAGTAAATGGTTTCTTGTTGGCCTTCTGATTGTTGGACATAATGTACAGAAAGATACATCCAAAATAGCTGCGAGAGATTGGAACATGAATTTCTCATTAGTCAAATGCTACCTTTCCCTTCTTTAAACTCAGGAGATAAAGCGGTGGCAGGAAGGGTTGTGACACCTGAACCAAGGGTAATGAAAGAATTATTAAAAATCGAGTGCCTGCCTCTGTGGTCTTCCTTCTAGTGTTGTTTTTTTCCAGCCCGCTCCTCCCTCCTGCACACAAATCCTCAGGAGTACGCCTCAAGCTACTCTCTAAACTGAGGGGGCAGATGTGGGGGGCGGGTTCAGACTCACCACCCTCCTTGAGAAAGAGCCTTCCTTGGCCTAATCTCTTAAGACTACAAAGAGAGAGGCCGTCCTTTTTTATGAAATAAAGAAACTGAGTCACTCATTACTTTAGCCACATAAAGAGCGAAAAGAACTAACAATTTTCCAGATGTTGTTTTCTGAGACTAGAACTCAAAATCAATCTTGTTTAGTTAAATCATATTTTTGAGCTGTAACTACTGGCAGGGGGAGATATTTGGGCTCCTCATGGAAGAGAGCATATCATCTAAGATTTATATGCACCCTACTGCATTAGCACCATTTGCCAATTTAATTTCTGCATTATTGTTGTGTCATAATTATGAAATTATATGTTCTGATTCTATTATTTCTAATTAACACTAATTGTGTAATTGGATCTAATGAAGCCAATTATGTAACTGCTTAATTTTTAACTAAAACCTATTTTAAAAACTTCAGAAGTTAATAAGACACTTTTTAAAATGTTTACATGTCAAGGCAAGCCGAGGGGTCTCTGCAGCTCATGGTGCACCTTTAAGAAGCCAGTGTAAACACAGAAGGAGCCACCACCTCACATCCCACATGTTAAGTGCAGACATGTGTCTTCCATTGAAGAGGGATCTGTTTCAGTTCCCCAGCTCTGGATTTCATTGTCACTGTGGGAGCTGCGCTCTACATTTTTCTCATTTTCTACTTAACATTCATACGTAGGGTCCGTGAATCACAGCCTTTGTGCACATATGTTCACACCTTTCTCTTTTTCTTTCTCATTTAAAGAAGAGAGACGGAAATATGAAGGATTGGTGTGGCTGCAGACAAAGGCTTCATTTGGATAACTAGATTCCAGGGCTCACGTTGTCAGGCCTCAGTGCTAGGAGCGAGGGTGAAAGAATATGGGGGCAAATAGTGTTGAGATGATTTTCATGGATGCTTCCGAGTGAGACAGAGCATAAAGGTGAGGCAGGCGGGTGGGATGCTGCCTCTGAACAGTCAGTTCTAGGTCAGTTCCTGATTTTATCAGAAATGGGGTGTGCTGGTGTCTAGGTGATTGTCCACAGAGTTTAAAATGCCAGAACGTGGCTTTTGTTAGTCACTCCTCAGTGTAAAGGAAGAAACTGGGTGTTAGAAAATGAAGCTCGATTTCATAGAATTTCCATTTACCAAATTGTTGACTCTACTAATCGCAGTGGCTCCTCAATTTGCCCGCTGATAAAATGCATGCAATGGGTCAGTCAGAACTCGGAATAGAAGCAGCTGAACTAAGGTACACCCTAAAGGTCCCCAGCTTCCCCAGGCATTAACCCTTCCGCTGAAGGATGGAAACCCGGGGAAGATCAGGTCAGATAAGGCTGCAGGGGAATGGGGGAAGGGGATATTTGGAGGGCTTGGGACAGTGGCTAATCTGACAAGAAATTCTGCAGTATTTTAGCAGTTAGTACAACCATGTCTTTGCATACCAGATAAAAATTAGTCCCAAATGTAACAGTGCTTCCTTGAGGAGTTGCTATGAGGATTGAATAAAATCATGCATACCAACGCTAGTGCTGATGTAAGGGATGCTGGGTGCTGTGCTAAGTGCTCAGCGTGTGTGATCTCTTTCAAAGGCCCCTAACAACTCCAGAAGGCAGATGCTGTCATTATTATCCCCTGTCCTCAAATTAAGGAAACCGAGGCTTGGAGAGGATGGGTAACTTGCGCAAAGTGGCAGAGCTGGTACAAAGGGATGCTCTGGCCATACTATGCCAGGCACACGCAATCAGGCAATAAAAGCCTGTCGGTGTCGGATTCTTTACGATGCAGAAAGCGAGAGGCTGTGGCTCCTTGCAGAACAGGCAAGGCCAGCTGTCCCCAGCACTCTCGACAACAGACATTGTGCTTTACAGAAGGGACCTATAAAAATTCAATCCACGGGGCAGGGAGTAGACCTGGCCAGGAGACAGGAAGTCAGATGACAGCCTTGCAATGGCAGGAAGGCCTGAGAGGAATTCAAATAGCAAGAAAAGGACTCATTAAGAGCTGGGTGGCCACTGAGTACATCCTACAAAGATTAGAAGTATTGGAAATATTGTTATGATTGCAAGCAAGAAAGAAAGAAGCTGCAAGATGTTTGCATTTAATTTGACCAATATTTACTGGAGACCAATATGCACCAGGCACTGATTAAAACAAGAGTAAAACATCATCCCCGGTCTCGCACAACTGCAATTGAATGGGAAGGACATATGCGCTGGACACTACAGTGCAGGGCAGAACCTGGGCGAGTAGTAGAATAATGTACAAACACTCAGCCACCAGAGACATCTTGAAACATTCAGGCCAGTGTGCCTGGGTGAAAGATCCTCCCATGGTATTAGGATAAAACTGAAACTTTTCCAGGGACCCCTTATGCAATCCAACTCCAGCCTACACTGCAGGCTCATTCCACCCCACCTCCTTTAGCTAACTACAATTCAGCCACATTGGCCTTTTGCTTTTCTTTTCCCCTGGTCAGCATCTTTGCACATGCGTATCTTCTGCTGGTCGCCATTGACCCCTGCTGTTTGCCTGCCTCAGCCTTTCCTGACTTCTCATCCTATCACCCTTTACTACTTTTAGCATTTAGATTAAAACTGTGTATTATAGTTTTTATACTTCTGAATGTATTTATTCTTCATTGTTAAAAACTATACTCCACGAGGGCATTTAAAGGGGTGGTTTGTTCTGATGTATTGCCAGCACCTAAATTACTTCCCAGTACCTAATAACTCAACACAGACATGTTAAACAGATAAGACAGAGAGCCCCTGGGGTACAGAAGAGAGGACAGTTATTTCTGGCTGAGAGAACTGGGGACAGTTTTACAAAGAAAATTATGAAGAGAGATGGACCTTTAAAACGAAGAGGATTGTTGAGCCCATGGTGATGCATGCCCGTAATTCCTCTGGGAGGCTGAGGCAGGAGGATCGCAAATTCAAGCCCAGCCTGGGCAACTTAGTGAGTTAGTGAGACCTTGTTTCAAAATTTAAAAACGAATTGAGGGGTTGGGGATGTAGCTTAGTGCAAAAGCTCTGGGTTCAATTCCCAATACTAAAAAAGAGTAGAATTTTAACAGAAGGGATGGAAGGGATATGATCCAGTCAGAATGTGTATTTTAAAAGGAAAGTGTGAGGAAAAGAAAGAAAACTAATGAATTGCATGATATATGTCAGCACTTTTGCATGTAATCCTATTTAATTGTAGCCCTTTTATGTAAATTGAGGTTCGGAGAAATGTGTTGCTCATCCAGAGTGCTAAGTAGAAAAGGATATGAACCAGGGACCAAGCCCCCATCTTTATAGGGCAAAGTCTGTGATTTTAGCTACAGCTATGCCTTCTCCTGGTGTAAAAGCCAAGACATCCTTTGGAAGAAGCAAATCTTCCTTTCTCTCTTATATTCTTAGGAATGAAAGTTCCTGGTGTCTAAGCTGCAGTAATAGAGATATGATCTAAAAATACCTTGAAAATGTAGGGATTGGGGATTTAGCTCAGTGATTAGAGTGCTTGCCTTGCAAGCACAAGGCCCTGAGTTCGATCCCCAGCACCACAAAAAAAAAAAAAAAAAAAATGTGGCCCGTAAATCACTTCCCATTTTTAAAAGATATGTTTGTTCAGCCAACATAGGTTGAGCACTTACTGTGTTCCTGGCTCTGGGCTAGCAGAGGCAGGTGTACTAACTCCCTCGAGAAAGCTTTAGTGAAATAGTGGAGACAGGAAACAAGATAGCTAGTCATGTATCTTTTAAAGTGAAAAGGAGTTGAACCGCTCAGAGCAAGGATTCCACAGAGGGCCTGAAAGGCAGGCTGCCTGAGGGTCAGGCCTGGGTGCTTGAGCTGAGCCAGGTAATGAAGATGGCGAAGACAGGTCTGGGGAAAGAGGGAGGCCCGGGAACTCAAGTAGTAGGTAGGGGCCTGTATTAGTTATATTAGTTACTTTCCTAGAGCCAGTGCTTTGCAGGAAAGCAGATTTAATACAGGAAAAGTACAAGTTACAACATTCACACACACAAGCCAAATGCAGGAAGTGTGCAGACTATCTATCTGTACATCATCAAGGGCTGGGAGCACACAGTAGTGTCCGGTGTATATCCACATCTGCACTTAAAGACTGAAGAAATCTATACTGGAACCAGGATACGATGCTTGCAGTGGAGATGAAGACAAGAGCTCCCCCAAAGCAAATAGCAGCCGTCCTCGACAACAGCAAGGCCCCGAGCTCCTTCTGTGATGAGAACAGCCGAGTTCCCGTCGAGAGCACCAACCACTACAGAGCTTCTCCTGGGAAACAGCTGGCCCCCGTCTTCTGCTCCTGTTCTCCTTCTTGTTGTGTCAGCAACAGTCCTCAGGTGGATCCTCTATGTCCAGAACCACACAACTCAGTCCAGCTGGGCGTTCCTGTCACGTTGACCACAATAAGTCCACCATAGAGCCAGAACCCAAAAAAGCCTTGTGTGCCTTGCAAGTTTTCACTCTACCCTGAAAGCTAAAGAAAGCCCATCAGAGATAGTAAACCAAAGAGACAGGGTCAGATTTGCATTTTAGGATGTATGCTCCATGGCAGGATAAGAAATAATATCAAGGGGGCCATCCTAAAGGAAAAAAGAGAGAAAAAGAGTTCATTATCCACCAATAAGAATGAAAGATGATGCTGAGGAAATGCCATTGGAAACTGTAAAGAAATGATAGATATGAAAAATTAAGGTAGAGTTTAATGAAAGCAAAGGGAAGGTCATTTCATTCTCTGGTGTTGGGTATTTGGGGAGGGGGCCATTGGACAGTGGGGAGAGGATAAGAGTTGCACAAGAGTCGAAGCAATGTGACCAGCTCGGTCACCCTTATAGTGTCCAGGAGGATACTGATCACGTGAGTCTAGAGTTCAGATGGCCAATCCATTAGAAAAATTCAACTACTAGTACAAAGATAAAATTTTAGTCTCTTTTATCCACTACAGCCTTTATGGACCATAGGACAGTAGCTGGTAGATAGTAATGGTTTGTTAAAGGATCATAAAACTCATAAGTCACTCAAGTATACTTGACAATTGAAATCACAGGTTTGGATAAGACTATCCAGGGGAGATTATGTGGAGTGAGTAAATCAGAGGAAACTTGCCCTTGGGCTTAGAAGGGCACAGAGAAAACTGTTAATTTAATAATAATGATGATGATAGTGTCAGGTCTATCAGCTGAATTTAACTCATCAAAAAATAGAAGCAAAGAGGAGCAAAACAGTGTTCAAAGTACGGCTCTGAGAAGATTTTATCTTTTCATTAGCCAGTGAGCCTAGAAGTGGTTTGGTCAGTTTGTGGATATCCTCTGACCCAACATTGATTAACAACTTTTGTGTGAAATTATGCCTCAACCCCAAATGTTTAGAGCAAAATGACCTGGATTTGTTCAATATATAGAAGCCGTTTGAAATAATGACCCGCCCTAACTCATTTATTTTAAGCTTTTAAAGGGATGTTCACATCTCAGATTCTCATAACCTTAATAAAAAGATTTCTTCCTGCTGTGCAGAAGAAAATTCTTGTTTCCCAGTTCTGGTCATTACTGTAAGATCTTGTTGAATTCTCAGTTGGCTTTCTGGAATAATAATGTCCACATTGTTAGGACTGATACATTTTACTCAGAAACTCTGGCTTTCTTCCAGAGAGTAACAGATGCCATCAAAATGTAAGTTGTGGGAATGAGAACGATATACGATAAAGCCACAGGGCTCCTGTCTAATGGTTTTGATAGACTGGCATAGCCCAGGCCACATTATGAGCAATTAGTTAAGATGGCAGTTAAGCTGAAATACTACACATGTGTTAGGTAAGGTTATCAGGCAAGCAAATTTCCATAGGCTTTGGGACTAATATTATCTATAAAAATTCCTGAAAAATAATTGCTGAATTTCGCAAAAGCGATTCAGCATTTGTGTTTTCGAGATCAGTTATTTAATATCATGTTGGTATAGCCTGCTACTTTTAAGGGATTTAGAGATCAAGGTGTTTCGAAATAATAGCATCTGAGGTAAGTTACGTCAGCCTCCTGAGTCTGTTTCCTCATCTGTAAATGGCGATGATTCTGCTCTTTACTAGAATTCTTGTGTGGATTAAACCCAGTCACATATATCCTGCTGCGTACCAAGGTGTCTGGCTCATGCTTATTGCTCAGCAAATGTCTGATCATTCCACCGCTACTGAAAATATTTAGCTAATTAAAATAACATGGCTAAGTAAAAATGCTACTTCGAGGTTGCAAGTCATCCATAAGCCGTTTAGTGTTCAAACACTCTACCTATTCTCTAGGTGTAACTTTTATAGGTTAGGCAATGGTCAGCTTTCATTTGTTCAGTAAAAACTAGCTAGAAAGGGGGACAGAGGACATTGGGACAGGTAGAACTTGTCACACATTTCCTGTTTAGAGTAGATGGCAGATTCTTAATGAGTAGCCACAATTTTTACATAGTTCAATAGCAACAGTTACTACCAGGACAAAGGTTGGACAGAAGAGATTTAATATATTGTCTGACCCAAGCCCAAATTTGTTAGTATTTGCTCTTTTGTTATACTGTAAGTCAGGAGCTTGCCTAAATATATGTACTTTTAAAATTTTATTAGTGTATGTTTCACTTCAATATTTGAATTACTGGGACCACTGAATCCATCTGAGTTTTACAAATGATTTTAGGACAGATCTTATCACAAAGATGTGTGGTGTGATGCCATGTGGCATATCCCAGAGAGGACACAGGGACAGATACCCTGTGAAAGGGAATGGTGGGTATTGATCCAGAGTTGGAACACAAATTATCTAAGAACATGCTTTGTCTAGCTTCATCTTAATGTTGGAAGAAAGACCTGCCTTCTTCTAGGCTAAATGAGAGATATTTAGCTCATTTTCCAAAGAGTACATTTTAGGATCTCTCAATGAAGAACTTATAGCATTTTTCCATTATAAAATCAACTTTTTAATTTCTTCTACCTTTTGAAAAAATCCAGGATAAAGCACACATTTTTTTGCTTTAGAGACCATATTCTGATTCTGTAAGTTTCCTCCTGAATTTGTGTTCTGCTATAATTATTAACTCTGAAGAAAAGTTTCAAAGTGTTTTGGTTATTCTGTGGGATTATTGATGAGCATTTCAAACATGCTAGTCATAAAAATAAAACTCTAGTTCACCGCAATCTGAAATTCAGAAATAGCCAGATTCAGAGGTAGTTTAGTTGCAAAGCTAGCTGTACCTTTTCAGAGAGATAATCACCCCGAGTTTCCTTTTAGCTCCCTTGATGTGCCCTGTTGTGATGTAGGCCTGTGACTGTGAAAAGAAGCAAAATCCGTGGACATGGATTCCTTGTTCATAATGAGACTCTTCAGTTCTAGTTCTGAAATTCTTATAACTAATACTTGACATATTTTGACATCAAATTTGGGGGATACTCATGTTTGTTTCGTGTGACAGACCAGAAGCGGCTACAGCAGAGGTTTTGGAAGGGTCGCAGCTGACCGTCTCCTCTGGGAGGTCACGTGTGCTTTGCTCCACCCATCTGGAGTCTGGCGTTAAATCCTGGTGACCCGCCTATCACATCTCTGTGCTGCGACTCTCATTAGGACAAACGGAATCAGGACAGACCATGGATTTTCCTTAAGATCTAAGAGAACATTCACCTGTGTTTTTGGCAGGCGTGTGAGGGCGGGGAGCTGGCTCCAGTCTCAGGCTGCAGTTGTGTGTGGCAGGGCTGGGCGAATTCCTGTTTTCTGCACTGAGGGGCCAGAACCATTTGGAAACATGAAACTCAACTTGATGCATAGTAAGATACTTCACTTTATTGGTGATGATAGAATTTATTCTTACTTTGGAGTCTAGCAATTGCCTCACTTTATTTTCCAAAATATAGCTCACTTGTGCCCAAGAACCAAAAATGAAAGAAGAATCTAGCCACTGGTGGTCAACCTATGGCGTGTGTGCTGCAGCGGGCTATTTGTATCATTGAAAGCTCTAAAAGATTCGCCATCACTGATTCTAGACTGTTGAGAGAGATTTAATGAAGGGATGCTGTGTGTGAGACACAGACTAGAGGACGTTGGGAGCTTTGGTCAGATCATTTAGTCTCCCCGTGTCTCAGTTTCCTCATCTGTAAAATGGGTAAAGATTTCTACTTCTAGGGTTTTGTGAAAATTAAGTAAGTTACTCTTTGTACATTATCTGACAAATAGTAAATATTACATTAAATTTTAAACTTTGTATGAGTGTTTGGAGAAGATAGCATTTCTGGGCTCAAAAATTCTTTATTCAATAACTTCTGTTTAGCACTTGCCATGTCTGTTTCAAGAGTTGGACACTCTGGGGAAGCGCAAATAAAGAATGAGTGAATTCTCTACCCTTAGGAATCTTGGGGTTGATGGGAGACAATAATACGCGATCATGAAGGTTGGACGATAACACCAGGCAGGGACACTTGATGAGCTACAGATGAGGATCTGCCCTCCAGGTTGTAAAGGAGACATTGCGTGTAAAGGAAGTGAGCAAATTTGATTGCAGTGACCGCTCTGTATCCAGAACCCCTTTCAGATACAGAAATCTAGGATGTTCAGGTCCCTTATACAAATTCATGCCGTATTTGTACAGAACGGGCAAATATCTTCCCAGATGCTTTAAATGATCTCCAGAATACTTGTAACATTTAATACAGTAGAAGGGCCTTGTAATTAGTTATTCTGTAGTGTCTAAGGAATTTAGTGACAAGAAAAGAAAGTCTGTACATGTTCATTCCATACAGCAGTTATTTTTCCAAATATTTTCTATCTGCGGTTGGTTGACTCTGCACAGGCTAAACCCGGGGATATGAAGAGCTGACTGTAACCGATAGCCAGGAGGGCGTAAGCCACCTGGATTAGGTTGGGGCTAACTGGTAGCAGGAATTGCTCATAGTAAGGAGTTTTTGCATGATCCTGCAAATAAAGGAGAGACATCTATGATTTTAGGAGGGCAATATTAGAGATTGAACCAGAGCTTTCACACTGAGCTATATCTCCCGCCCCTTTTTTACTTTTATTTAAATTGTTGTGAAAGGATCTCACAAAGTTGCCCGGGCTGGACTCAAACTTGTACTCCTCCTGCCTCCGCCACCTAGAGTGCTGGGATTTTAGGTATATACCAATGCTTCTAGCCATCAGTGATTTTTAAGTAGAGGGACTACATGATTTTTATTGGAATTTTTAGGAGGTGTCATATACTCTGCAGTAGAGGCGAAGGGACAGAGGATGAAGGAAGGAAAACTAATGGTCTTTGCACTGATGGATAATGTGATGGGAGGAGCCAGGACTCAGAAAAAAGGGGCTGCCTGTGGTGGAAAGAAGATTTGACTCAGAGCGAGGGTGGGTTGTCATCTTGGTGCCACCACCCATTAACCAGGAGGGTTTGGTGGCCTTCCAGCCCCTGACCCCATACCAGGCTTTATCACTGTGCCCACCCTTCTGGTCCTTATATGGGTTTCAATTCTGACAACTTGCTGTTCTCTTCACGGGGGATGCGTATCTTCAGAAATTAAAATCCTCCTTTCCTGGTCCAACCCATGCAAGGAAAAGACTTCTGTAAGAGGTCACATTTTCTCCAGATCCCTTACCTCTGTCTGAAATTATTTACCTGTGCTTTGTTTAACTCTTTCGTTACTATCTTTGTTTTCCTTGGGAACTAGATTCTTCCCAAACATTTGTGGGACAAGAAGGGTCTCAACAAATAACTACCGAAAAAAAGAATGAAGTAATTGCTCTCTGAGGGCCTTTTCGGGATCAGTTTTCTGACTCCCTGTTTGGAAATCAAAAATAAACTAAGAAAGCTGTTTTCTGACTATATTTAGCAAAAAGGAGAAAAAAAGACTGAAATTTTGAGTTTGACTGACTTGAACAATACTGGTGCAGCCTGAATTATCAATAGTTATCTCCCCCCACCGACATTCAGGGAAACAATGATTTTGGCTGCCAGCTCATTGCACATATGGTGACAAGGGACCACTCACAGAGTGACGATTCCACCGGCCTGACCGTAACGAAGCTGGGGCTCAGAAGAGAGGGCCAAAGGAGATTGGTCTTGCACGAAACTCATGTTTGCTGCCTGGTAGTAACATGGTCAATTTATTTACTTGATGGAGCTATTTCTATTTGAAATTCCATGTGGGAAGAAACCGACCCCCCCCCCCAAGCCAAGAGATTTTAGCCTGGTAAATCCATTTTAACATGTAATATATACAGACTTCTGCTTAGCTTTTAGGACCAGAACAGCATTGGGATTAAAACACTCCCTCCCCATTAGGTCCTGCATGTGGATAAAATTTCTCCCCAGGTGCCCTGGTCCTGTGCAGTGACAGTGACCTGGGATGCTTTGCCACCTGGTGCACTGCAGTACAGCTCTGTTGCTGAGCACTCGGAGTTAACACAGACCCCACAGTCACAGGGCATCATCCCCGATAAGAGGCCCTTAATTCTTAGGCCTGCCGCCCTTTGGGCATCTCCAGATCACTTGTACTTTGGACTCGCTGGCTGCAAATTGAGGGGCTCGCATGACCCCTTCAGATTTGGTAATTCCGTAGAATGACACAGAACCCAGAGAGGCACTGCATTACAGTTACAGATAGATTATTAAGGGTGCAGATCAGGAAGAGACGAATGGAGAGACACATAGGACAAAGTCTGGGTAGGTTTTGAACACCCAGGCTTCTGTGCCCTGTCCCTGCAGAATCAGGGCACATTGTCCTGGTAGCACAGCGGTGTGTTTAACAGCCAGCAAGCATCACCAAGCTTTGCTGTCCAGAGCTTTTAATGGGGTTTTATTACAAAAGCCTGATTGACCTAATCATTGGCCATATACAGTATTCAAGTAAATAGTAATCCTAAAACTTCTGACTCACGAATCTAGATCACTTCAACTTCCTCTAGTCTGTGGCAGGTGCCAGTGAAGTGGCTTTTTTGCTCCCAGACTTCTCCCTCTACTGATCACTCCTCAGAGAACAACGAGGCAATTTTTAACATAAAGCAGAATATGTACTCTGCTGCTTCAGACCTTGGCTGGCTTCCTCCTGTGTGCAGATTCAGATCCAAACATCTCATCCAGACTCACAAGCCCTGCCGCCTGCTGTCCTTGCCCTCCCCCACACAGAGGCTCCCTCCGCCTCACCGCCTGGCTGTTCCACTCTCTGCCCTGCTCCCTTCCGCTTGCTGGCCTTTCGTCTGCTCTCCCAGTCACAACATCCGAATGTTCTCTCACATTTTGCAAGCCTCTGCTTAAATGTCACCAGCTCAGAGAGCTTTCTCTGGCCACCTTTTTAAAACTGGTTCCTCCTCCCCGCTATCATTCTTTATCCTTTTACCCTGCTTTTTCATTTCCCTAAAATATTTATGATGACTAACATACTGTTTTTTGAATCATTTATCTCCCACACTTGAACGTGATCTGCATTAGGGCAGCAACTTTGTGTTGGTCACTGTTGTATCACCAGGCCCTAGAACAGCGGCAGCAAACAGCAGTGCTTTGTAACTATTTGCTGATTGAATGCATGAACAAACGAATGAACCAATAAGGTGTGATGAAACGCCTTTAGAGACTTAGCTTAGCTTCCTAATAATGCAGGTGATAACTATGCAAAACTGTGCAGTAGTCAAAAGCACTGGTATTAGACCAGCTGTGTTCACATAACAGCATGGCAACAGCTAGCTGTGTGACTCTGGGGAAATTTCTTACTTTCTCATTGTTCTTATCTGTCCAGAAAAAGAAAATATAAAAATATCTGTTTTAACACTTAAAACCGTGTTCAAAGACCTCTAGAAGTGAGGAATGTAATTTCTCCTAAGATCTATAACTCTTCTGTCTACACAGTCAGGTGCATCCTCTGATCAGAGGGATCCAAGGATTTGAGATTGGCCTTAACATAGAGAACTACCTTAAGAAATCAGAGATGTAGAAAGATGGGGCAAGTTATGGGGCAAGTTATTTAACCTCCTGTTGCTTCCTTTTATGAAAATCAGGGTGTTAAATCTATCAAAAGATCTTTTGCACTCTGATAGTCTATGATTCTATAATTAAAAGTCCATGTCCAGACATAGTTGGAAGATAGAGGTTGGTAAAGGAGGCGCTTTCCAACCTTGGAGGATCAGTGGGATTCTCTTCCTTATTATAAGTTCCACTCATTCAGTGGCCCTCAAACAGTCCTACAACACCAGCTAAATTTACTTACAGGAGGTAACAAGTCTGGTTATCATTAGATTCCCACCTCTGGTCTGCATGGGGGAATGGCCAGGAATATGGAGTGGAAACTACGGTTGGAAACCCATGTCAGCCAACTCCTTACTCTTATTCTTTCTCCAAAAAAGTACTACCTGAGAAGGAACAGGAATCCATTTATATTATTGGTGAAAGGCAGGGCAGTAAGGAGAACTAGGTATCCATGGTGGCAGACACATGGGCACACACATGTGAATATAGTCTCTCCAGCTGGTAACAGGCAAATTAATTGATCTGCTGATATCATGGTAATGCAATAGGTCTTCCTAGAATAAATAATTTGTTCAGTCCCTCATTCCAATTTTCTCCAAGGTTGTGTCTTACTTTGGCTATATTGCCAGATTTCTTCTCTTCATGTAACTCCATTGTTCAGTTAATTTTTCCCTGTCTCCATTATGAGTTTTGTTGGATTTTTGTACTTGATTACAAACCTGTTTCATGAACTCTTATCCTTCTCTATCTTCATCTGTGCATCTCCCTTGTTCTCAGTAGTTTGGAGGATGTGAATGTGATAGAAGCTAAGATTATATCATCTTTAATAAAAAAGACAATACAGAGTATGGAGAATGTAGGTAAGCTTGGAGAAAGAAATCAATCAGGTTGGTAAATTGCATCTGTGGGACAAAGTACAAAACATTTGTTTCATGCAGTATTTATTGAGCAAGCTTATTGGAAAGATGGTTAAAATGTATATGGAAAAGTAAGGAACCATTTTGTTCAATTTAAATGACACTGATGTGTTTTTTACATCATGAAATCTCTCAATATTTCCAACAACAATCTTTGATACAGTACTTTACACAATTGCCTTAAAGGTCTTCAGAGATAAAAGTATACATCTAAGGTTGTAAATTGGGCGTATCCAGTCTGCAGTCGGTCCAATGGAAACCTCTGCAGTCGGTCTACAGAATTCAGTAGATGGAGGATGCTTTATTGTTTGAGAATTTGGAAAGCTAAGGTTTTGAGTAATCCTCAAAGCCCGCAGTTAACTGTCATTTTTAAAAATCAGTTCAGATGGTGTCTGGGTAATCTTCTGTGGGACCAAGTAATCATCTTATGTTTTTTCTATTCATCGTGGAGAAAAACATCATAATGCTGCTTTTATAGAACCCGAAAATTGATTCTAAAATTATAAGAAAAGGAAAAATGACTTTTCTTTCCTTGTGATTATCGGAACTATTAATATCATTCTTTTCAGAAGGAGCCATTCAACAGGTTGCTTTCATTGGTCTTCTCAAAAGGATTAGTCAAGCGAAGTACTCCCCAAGTGGGTGGTTCCTTCTTGTGATGGATACACCTAGGGGTTTATAGCCAGGAGAGGCGTGATCTCTTAAACACTTGCAATTCAGCCAAGTGGGAGGTTCACCCCTGTAATTCCAGCTCTCTGAGCAGCTGAGGCAGGAGGATTGCAAGTTTGAGTCCAGTCTGGGCAATGTAGTGACTTAGTGAGACTGTCTCAAAATAAAAAGGGCTGGAGGTGTAGATGGAGGGAAGTGTGAAGGCCTTGGGTTCAACCCCTAGTATCCTAAATAAAAAATAAATAAACAAATGAAAACCTTGCCATCTCTTTAGTCTTCCTGTCATAAAAGAAATCATAAAACAACAGTGAAGAAAGTGATAGATTGCATTAAGTAATTCCAACAACAGTAAGAGAATATGTTTTATTTTGAAGATAGAGCAGAGATAGACTACACTTGGGTGATTCCTGATAAAGACATCCCTGCTACAAAAAAATATAAATGCTGTCTAAACCCACTTTCTGTAAAATACATAACTATAGGCATCAAAATATCAAACTAAAATTAACAAAATGAATTGGTGACAAAAGCTTTGTAAAAGAAAGATTGTACAAGGTGTGATGTTGTAGTTAAAGCTCATGTAGCCTTTCATTAATTATTTGCAATTCAGTTGGATTTTCTTATTTCTCCCTCCTGTTGCTGTTATGAGCCATTAAGCTGGTTGAAACCACATTTTCCACATCACATGGGCAATGTCTTTTAAGTTCACTAAGAGAACATGGGGGAGTAGTCTACACCGTTTCACAAGGAGAGGAACCAATTTCGGAAAATAAGAATATTTGTTGCATAATCACTGAAAACCTGTCAGCAACCAGAAAAGGATGTTTAACTAGTAATTACTTTAAAATAGATTTCTCTTCTGGTGGCTTTTTAAAGAAATCGTATGTATTATTTTTACTTTCTAGTTTAAAGTAATTTATAGTTTTCATGGCAAATTTGACAGCATTCGAGAAATACTATGCTACTTAAAAATAGTCACATTAGAAATGGTTCCTCTGAAGGCCCCAGCTGCGGGACCAATGTTTTTGTGAAGCTTTTTCATGGCACAGTCATTGGCTTTTAGGGTTGATCATCTTAGCTGCCCTCATCATTTAACAGTCCCTTAATCAAACAGAGTAATTGCGAACAAGCATCCTATTTAAAACATTTAAAATTTAAGCATTTTGTTGGGGATTTAGCTTAAGTGGTGGAGTGCTTGCCTAGCAAGCTCAAGGCCCTGAGTTTGATCCCCAGCGTTGTATTCCTTTAAATGGCATGCAAATATTACCCAGTTTATTTTTCCATAGAAAACATCTTCTTTACCACTTTGTTACTCCTAGAATAACACAGGTGAGAAAATTTATTTTAGGATTTAAAATTGTAAACTCATATATATAATAGTAAACAATCATGAACAATTGAACCTTTCTACAATGTCACGTGTATTTAATAAAAATTTTAATATATTTCTAATGTTTTCTAAATTCCTGTGTCATGAGTTTGAAGAGATAGTATGTCAAAGAAAAAATTAGTTTCAGAAAAAAATGATTCATATAATTAAAGTTGTAGGAGCCATTCTTAAACCCTTCCATGTTTAGGGAATGTATAGAGACGTCCTCTTATAGTACATTTACCTTATCATTAGGACCCATACTACAGGAATTAGCCTCAAATTAATTTTTCATTCTTAGTAGTGATATTATGCTTTCTCCATCTCTCAAGCCCTGAGTGTTGGGGTGTGAAAATGGTCTGACTTGCTTAGAGAATCCAGCCTACCCTTGCAAGTGTACCCTGAAATAAAACTGTGACTTGCTTTTGTGCTCTAGCTCAGTGTGATACCAATAAGCTTCATTTCACAATTTATGCTCATCACTGTCATTCCCACGTTATAGCAGGTACCTGTAGTCAGAACACTGCCTTGCTAAAAATAGAGTGCAGTGACGATACTAGGTCACCGCCTGCAGAGGTGGACATACAGATCAGCAGATGGTCTCTCTGGAAGAGCGCCCCAAGCCAGGCTGTCTTTGTGGTGGCAGAAGTCCACATCTACTGCCAGCCTTTGAGGCCATTAGGCCCCGTGTATCTCATCAAGGTATACAGAATGAACTGGGGTAGGAATTCACTAGCCAGAGTCAGAGAGGAGAGATGTGGCTATATCAGAATGCATGTGCTCTGATTGCCTGTCCTTGATTTAGCAAGATAAAGTATAATTTCCAAGCAGAACAGCCAGGCATGATGGCCAGTCAGTGTATTTTTTTTTCCTGAGAAGCCAGATTAGAATCAGAAAGTTGCTTAATGAGCAGAGGTTGGGCAGAAAGGGAGTTAGTTGATTGCATGACTTGAATGTCTAGCAGATCGTACTGAGATAGACTGAGGTGACCTCGTCACCCTGTCCAGCTCTAGACTACAGTTTAGATGGCTGAGAGCTTGAATCTTGCCTGTGCACCCTGGACTTACCAGACACAGGTTCTGTGATTGCGGCAAACACTCCATAATGCCTGCCTTAGGGTTGCTATGCAAGTTCATTCATTTATGGCCAGTGATGTGCCTGGCATTATTTTAGGCGCATGTCCCAGACAATAGTAAACAAAACAGACAGAAATCCCTACTCTCATAACGTTTACATTCTGATATGCAGGCAGTCATTAAGATTGCTAAATAATGTAGGATGCTAGATGGTGACAAGTACTACAGAGAAAAACCAAAAAGGGAAAGGGAAATACCCAGGGTAGAGGAGTTACTTTTAAATATAATAAAATAATAAATGTAAATACAACAGTACTCACCCATCACATTTTTATTTTATCATGTTATTCTTACTCTCACAAACCAGTCCACTTTCTTCTGCCCCCTTTGGTTCCAGCCCACCGTCTTCCTCCTGACCACCAGAGGTGCCTTTAAATGTGTTAATCACATTAACAGGCAGGTCTTCTTTGTTTTGGAAGACGTGGCATCCTTTTATGATATGTTTTCAATTCCATTCCTTTCTCATGAGTTGAATTTTAAAGCTCAACTTCAGCCATTTTAGTGGTATCTTCATACATTGAACGATTTATGGGACTCTTTTTCTGAGATAAGGTCATAAAAAGATTGCCAAAGCATGAAGATCTCTAAGAAGGAATCTTGGAAGCTGGAAACCAAAAATCAATATCCTAGTAATGACTTTTTCATTATGTAGGTCATACTGGTTAAACTGTGATGGCCATGTACCTTTATTTTTCCTCCTGTGTCTTGGGGACAATTTGGACTGCCCTTCACAGAGTTTATGACAGAATAAAAAGAGTTAGTAAATACAAAAGAGCAATTAAGCTTTTAAAATATTATGTAAATGAAAGGCAGCAATATCAATAATGCTATTTATAATTTTCCCTTCAAAAACCGAAAGCATTTTTCCTTTCACATCTATTCTGATCTTAGGCCCACAAACCCAAGTTGAGATGATAAAACATAGACTTAGGCAGTCTTAGGGCTGCAAAGCCCTACTCCAACTGCCCAACCCCACTCAGGAATCCCTCCCCAGGGAGGATCAGGAAACAAATGTTTCCCGTCTTCTGTACTTTAGTTGTGTATTCTTTCAGGCTTCCTGTCTTTTGCACTTTTAGTTGTGCATTCTCTCAGCTACAGTGCAAAGATGCACTGAGGGAGAAAGAAGGTGTTGAGCAGGGGAGAAGAGAAGATACGTGTACATAGATTGGATAGCTAGGTAATGTCTGAATTTAATATTACCTCAAGAAACCAAGAAGATCAGATCTGATGGATTACAAAATGTGGTGTTTAAGCAAAAGTTCAGATGAAGAATGTTTAAGGAGTCTTAGCTACAGAGAGAAAAAGGGCTGATATGAGAGACATTAAGAAGAATATGGCTTAAATAATTAGTAACTAACTAGAAATTGTAAGCAAGGGAAAGGTGATAATGACAGTCTATTCATATTCTTGCATATACTACCCACCCATAAATACTTGACTGCATGCTGGGCTTGTATTAGGCACTAAAAGGAAAATGTGAGTGGCTGTTAGATGCATGTGACCTCAGGGAAAGATGGAAAAACGCATTTTCCAAAATGTTCTCTGGTACTTAAAGCCCAGAAGAAGCATGTGAATTGTTTTATATTGGTAAAGAACACGTCTTTACACGCTGTGGATTTGATCGTAGGCTCAGGCAGGGTGAATTGCCAGTGGCCATCTCTGCGGGAGACCCTGTCCAGGGAGGCAGATAAGCAAGAGCAGGTGTCAGGCTGCCCTGTGGACCATCCAGGGACATGAGGCTGCTTGCAATCCCATTCTGCTTAATGGAGCCATAGCACTTTTATGCCAGCTCCAAGCCTAAGAACACAGTTCCCTCTATTCCCTGGATCCCAAGCCACTTGAAAGTGGGTGCAGCAGAAAAGCCTCGCTACCTGCATGCAGCCATCATAACACAATGAGATTTGATATCGTAATTGCTGTTAATTGTGAATCAGAGAGTAACAAGAGGTTTCTGTATGTAACATGAGTCTCCGCGGGTAAAATATTTACCCTGTGCATTGCCTTACATGTTTTCATCCTGTGAAATTTGACTGCAATAAAATGGTCATCCATATAAATAAGATTCTTCTAAATGTGTTGCCTCACCTGGTAGGGCACATCAAAATAATTTCTGCTTCACTTTATACACTAGGCATGTTATTGAAATACTGCATTTAAATGTATTTTGTGTTGAAAACTGAATCTTACTTTCAGTATGCCTGGGAAATTTTTACTTAAATCCAGTGATGTGCTGGTCTGTGACTCAGTGGTAGAGTACTTGCCTAGAAGGCATGAAGCCTGGGGTTCAATCCTCAGCACCAAAAAATAAAAACAGAGCCAAAAAATCCACCCTTTTGGAAGTAAATAGCAAATTTTATAATTTGTAATAAATCTCAACTTTATAATCACAGTAACCTAAATGGACCTATATTTTAGGTTAATTAGGTTACCTTTATTCCTGAACTAGTTAATGATTGTACACGATATAAATTAATACAGTACAAGTTGCCGTATGTACTTGTATCAACAAATCTTCCCCACATTTTTCAGCAGATTGAAAAATGGGCTATGAGGCAATGGGTTAGGGTAGGGGATGAATAAAGGTTACTCTGAGGAACAGAAATGAAGAGAAATTATGCTGTATCTTATAAAATAGCTAAGCCATACCTAGGGATTAAATCATAACTAGATTCCTTAAATAATACTGTATAGATATTGCTATGATTCCAATACGGGACATATTTTCCAATCCAACTTCCAACACAATTAAATGTGAGGTTGTTGGTAACATTGTTTTAAATTCTAAATTAGTATCCCAATTGCAAAAATATGTTAAATTGGGAGGGGGTAATAATTACAGTGTCTGCTTAAAATACTTATAATTGTCATGCAAACATGTAGTCAAATTACATTAAAATCCTAAGAGATCATCTGTTGAAGAGCTAAGGACAAATTTGAGTTCAACACAACTTTGGAAGTTTTGGCTACTAAAACTGGCAAGACCATCCATTTTCCATTCCCAGTGATAAATTTTAAATCCAAATAAATCCTGTTTGTTAGGCTACTAAAAAGCCTTGTCAGCTCCGAAGTTAAGTAGATGTGTGCTCACTGGCAGCATATTGAAGCTGCAGACTCTGCCAAAGTGCAGGCATCGCCTATAATCTAGTATCTAAGCACAGAGTCCTGGCAAAGCCAAAAGTGACTCTAAATGCAAGGCCCCCTTAACACAGTTCACCACATGACCATGAGCTTTGGAACCAGGCAAAGCTAAAGGTCACTGTCGCTTCTCCAAACCTGGGAGCCTTGAAAAGAAGCAACCATGAGGCCAGAGTGGGAGGGGGAAGAGATGAACTTGGTGTGCGGAAGTGACTCTCTGACTCTCATGGGGAAAGAAGTAAAACAGAATTCATAGTGAGTTTAGCAAAATGTGGAAGGGCTACAAATACCCAGGAAGAAAGCTTCTCAGCTTTCTTCCCATCTTCTTCCAAGGGACAGTCCCAGTATGCACATGGGTCAGCCCTGACTACATGAGTCCTTCCCCTGAGGAGGCCTGGCCACAAGCTGCCCTTGCAAAGAAACTCAGATGGAAATACAAGCCTTCTATCCTGGGGTGGTCTCCTTCTTCATTTTTGTGGGTCAGAGATTTTCAAAAAGTAGATTTTTAAAAGTGTGACGACTTGAAGAATTTACATTTTGAAAAGTGAACACAGAGGCAAAAGTTGTACTTGGAAGTACAACTTCCAAGATGGAAGAAATGAATAGACTCCTCCTTCCCACAGAGTTAGCAAGAAACAGGGAAGGCAGAGTGTAAGGAACCCCTCCAAACCCCCACATTGCAGTTGACACAGGACAGTTTTAAAACTCTTGTCAGGGTGAGTCCTTGTTTTTGTCCCTGACAATGTGTTAACTAAAGGGGCATCATAAACCCATGCGGCCACACCCAGGTCACCCCACCCACTCTCACACTTTGCCCTGACCGTGTATTCCTACACAGTCCCCCTCCACTACTAGCCCTAACCCCACTCCTGATCTCCTACCAAAAGCATGCTGGGAATATTAGCTTTCTTTCCCCACAGGGAGAAAGCATCACACTAGTCCTTCTGTGGTATTTTATTAAAGCCTGACAGAAATCCAAAAAGAGGGACAGTATCACCCCCAACTTTCCGAGGAAGAAACTGAAATAATCATCTTTTCTGGGAGCACACTTAAGGAGAGGTAGAGTGCGGATTCACAGAGATTGGGCTACCTCCACCCTGCCTTTTCAGTTCCAGCCTCCTTTCTGAGTTCCCTGCATGCCTGCATCCTGCCATTTCAGGTTGTGCGCGAGTGCGTGTGTTGGGGGTTCACCTAAGTTAGTGTTAACATGGCACACAGACCTTCCTAGAACGGGGTAACTCGCCTCACCTGTCACCTGAATACTCTTCACCTCTGCACCCTGGAAAAATTGAAGTAGTGATCACAGAGCACTTCACTCCATTTTGACCTCAGCATTGATTCAGTTAGCATTTGTTAAAACCTACCAGATGCTGAATGCTGTTTTTGGCTCTAGGAGCAAGCAAAGCAGATCTCTGCCCTCGTGGAGCTTACATTCTTTTATTGGAGACAGACAGCTGTAGGATGCAGGTACTGTCAGGTGGTGAGGCAAACACAAAGCAAGTTCAATGGCAGGAGAAGAACAAAGGCGTGTCAGGTAGGGTTGTCAGGGATGCCCTGTCTGAGGAGGTGACAAGGGAGTAAGTGAGAAAACCACAGAAGATCGGGGTGATCAGCAAGAGCCGACCCCTGCTGAGAATGCATTGGGCCTGGAGGGGACCGGTAGGGCAGTTCTTGTGGCAGAGTTAGTGACAAGGACAGAGGGTGACAAAGATGCAGAGGAGGAGAGGGACAGGGACTGAAACACACAGGGTCTTCTGGGCCAAGGAAGATGTTTAGGTCTTATGCCAGCCAAATTCACTCTAAAAGTACACATCGGTGCTTTATTTTTCTCCTGAGAAGTGACCAGCATCATCAATTATTTGTAATATACAAAATTCAGTCTTGACAAGGAAATGGGCAGAACATAAAGAGTAAATAGTTTAATCCACAAAGCACTCCCAGGCTGATGGATTTCAAATTGTCCCCAACTCCTCAGGCAGAATGGGGAAGGGATAGAGACCTTATGTAAGATCATAATCAGAAAACATCCTTTTCCTGCTAAGAGCTCAGGAAAAAAACAGAGTTACTTTAATCTTTAGCCATGGACACATGCTGGATAAACCTTTTCTGCCCTGTGTGAACATATCCTAGATGCCCGTATAGCTACAGTTATGTACCTTCTCTTGCTCTTTTTGCAATACGTCAACCAAATGCTCCATATTTACAGGCCTCAGACCAGCAAGAATTAGCAAAAACAAATGCCCAGCTAAACCAGTAATCTGAAGTGCTTTCCCTTCGGTGTTTCTTTACCATTTCCACCATGGATGTCCCGCCCTTCTTGCCACCTGCAACAGCTGGACTACAGCCAGATGTGGTAAACAGGGTTGGTGACTGTTTAGACATCAGCTATTCAGTTTTCACTCCAACTGGATGAACTACAATTCATTTCTGACACTAACCATACACAGTGCAGACCCTACAAGTTAGAGGGCACGCTCTCCAACAAGACTTCAGGCACTAGCTGGTCTTCACATGTCCCCAAGCTACCTGATTTCTTGCAGACTGGCTATAAATTTTGGGATTGCCATGACCCCATGGCTCCATCAATTTTGATAATTTGGTGTAACAACTCAACTCAGAAAAACTCTGTGCTTATTATTGTTTTATTATAAAGGATACAAATAAGGAGAACCAGCCAAATGAAGAGATAGCTAGAAAAGAGCACACAGCTTCCATGCCCTCTCCCAGGGAAGCCCCCCTGCCCTGCACATCAACATATTCATCAGTGTGGTAGCTCCAGGGTTTCATTACATACTCTTGACTGATCGAATTGTTGGCCATGCAACTGAACTCAGTCTTTAGCCCAGAGGTTGGGTTGGCTGGGTAGCCTTACGTTGTCATCATGCACGTTTGGTCGTTCTACTAGCCCACCTCCTGAAGGTGGGTATCTAGGAGGCCAAAGCAAGGCATCCATGAGCATAAACACAGGTGTGATGGGGGGCAGTGATAAATAACAAAGACACTTCTATCACTTGGTACGTTCTGGAGGTTGGACCATCCTCCTAGGAACCAGAAACAAAGACCAGTCAAATGGTTTATTATAAAACAATGCCTCAGCCATGAGTGTGATGGACTTCGTGGTGAGGTCAGGAAGAGCATATGAAGGTAGAAGCCAGTTTAAGGAGAAATGTAAATTTAAAAATTGACGATGCCACTTGTGGGTACTGTAAACATGTATATGTCTAGGGGCTGGGGGTTTAGCTCAGTGGTTAGAGTGTTTGCCTACCAAACACAAGGCCCTGAGTTCGATCCCTGGCACCAAAAGAAGAAGAAGAAAAAAAAAAGAAACAAACATGTATATGTCTATGGTTTCAACTCACAAGAAAAAATTGAATTGAAGAGGCAACATGTATACAACTGAAATCAAGACACAACTGAAGAGTTGGTCAGTACTGTAAGATATTTCAGGACAGTATCTGGCTGCTCATCCACACGGATCACCCGAGTAGGGCAGCCAATCATAGTAAAGTATTACAATATTTCATCCGAATGGCTCCATCATGTGTTGGAAATGAGTTTTACATTGCTTCAGTAGCTGTTTTCTGTGTTTTAAAGTCTTCCATTAGAGTGATAGTCCATAAAAAGAAATAATAGTGAAATGTTTCCAAATGGAAAAGTGGGCAAAAATGCATACAGCCTGAGTAGCCTCAGCTTAAAAATGAGAAATGTATTTGTGAAATAGCATAAAACAATAGAAATACAGTAGCTACTGCGTGACCAATGGTTGTTTTCATATTGCATTTGTGTGAAACGGTTCTGTGGTTCATGGCTGTAACTCCTGTTCACCAAAACCTCGTGCCTTTTGTGATTAGGCATCTTATAATTATAGTCAGCCGGAGGTCATTATTCAAAGAGAACCAGGAGTCTCTGGAATCACAGTATACCGTACTCTTCTTTGCGTCTCATTTGTGGATTGGGGATTCCATGGCTTTGCTTCATTGTTTGAGGTTCTTCTTATTTTCCTGTTTGGAATTAGCTCAGTGCGTCTTACCATATGACAGCTGCTTGGCGGGTCTGTTGCTACCTGTGGCTGCCAGGCTCCCTGTGTTCAAGGCCACGTGGTCTGTGGACCCACCTAGCCAGCTGTCCATTCTTTGGTGGCTGCGGTAAAATCTTTCAAGCTCTGCGCCATCCTGTAGCAAGTCCAAGTCCCGGTGCCAACCAGACAGTGGTCAAGGCCACACTCTGCAAAGCTGTAATCTGACTTACAGTTGAATCCCATTTTGACCTCACACCCTGTCTGCCCTGTCCCAGGAGAACATACTGGTTCAGATGCAGTTCAGATTTTTATTCTACATCCCTCACATCACATGGTGCTGTTTTTTAAAAACCTAATGTAAAATTCTTAGGTCCCCAGCGCTGAGAAAATTTGGTCAATGCAAAAGATCTCTTTGATGCAACCTGGCACCTCACCTTGATCCAGCTTTGAGTTTATTGTTAAGACTTTATGTTGTGCTAACCCCAGAAACTAACATTCAATAGTGTAAGTATTCAGCTCTGTTCAGAATACTTTGCTCAGTATCATCATGAGGAAATCTCAGTGTTTGTTGTTGGTTTTTTTTTTTTTAATGTCCCAGTGAAACTCAGGAATGTTTCTATTTCAAATTATTTGCAGGAGCCGGGCGTGGTGGCACATGCCTGTAATCCCATCACTCAGGAGGCTGAGGCAGGAGGATTGCTGTGAGTTTGAGGCCAGTCTGGGCTACATAATGAGTTCAAGACCAGCCTGAATTGCTTAGTGAGACCCCTTCTCAGAAAAAAAAAATTATTTGCAGAAGAGAATAAGTATTTATGTTCTTTACATAAAGATGCCAGGAGATGATTTATGAAAGTAAAATATGGAAATTAATAAATAATAAGAAAGCTCTAAAATCCCAAGGAGAAAAATACAGATTCAGAAAATGTAAAAATTGATGGGAAAAGGGAAACACAAACAAGAAGGGAAACAATTAGCTCTAGGATGTCCGGGTAAGATCTTGGGGTCATCGGGTGGCAGCGAAGGTTTCTTGAGGTGCCTAAACCTTGCTTATTTGTTTCTCCTTTGTGGTCAGCATGTTTCCCACTTAGCCCTGCTGCAGGAAAAGCAGCAGTGGGGCTCCAGGAACAAACAGGAACAGACCTTGGGTTCCTTGGTCGCTATGGTGGGCTGGCAGACAAGCCCTCTGTCACTGCATTAGCAGATGCCTCCCCACATTCCCAGCTCTTCCACCAATTGGATTCCAGCCCTTGAAGCTAATACTTCCATGATTTCTAGAACTCAGCTGGCCGATGGCTCACAGCTGGGTGGTGGCTCTGCTGGCCTCTCTGAGCACTCCCCACCCTACTTGCTGTTCTCCCTTGGCTGCTCCAGAGCCTCCCACAGTCTTTTGGCCCTTCCTCACTCCTCCCCCAGCAGTGTCACTGAGTCATCAGCAAGAGGGCTGGGGCTTCCCAGCAGCTCTAAGCTGCCATTGCATCTGGGCCTTCTCAGACCGCCCCATACCTGGACGTACCCTGTTTTCACCATGGCTCTGCCTTGCTCATCCCATGCGTGGTAGCTTGGGAACAAATAGAACCCCACCAAGAGCAGATATGGCCGATGCATTCTGTAGACACCCAAAGAGCATTGTTCATTGGGTCAGGGGTGAAAAGCCAAAAAAGGGCTGCCACTGCTCTCTCACTCACGGATGACAAAAAGGTCCTCAGAGGGAGAGCTGGGAAGGAGAAGGAATGGGCAAGGGAAGCAGTGCCGGCTGTCTGGGGCTGTGGCCTCTGCTCAAGCCCGAGCTGGTAGCTGAGGATCAGCCCTGTGGCCTATCACCACAGAACAAAGTCCTCTGAAACGCTCTCATCATGTGTGTATCGACACCTCATCTTTCACTTCATGGTCCAGAACTCTGCTTTTTGAACCTGGAAAGTTTTGCAGTTGTTTGGGCAGGGTAGACCTTGAAGATTGCAGGCTCTCAATCCCTATGAATAACGCAGCCACCGTCTGCCCTGTGGCCCGCCTTGGGAAATGACTGGCCGGTGTGTGGCTGGTGTGTACAGTGCCTTGGAGACTGCAGTCCTTCTCATCATCTGTCTTTCACCACCAGTCTTGACAGTTTTAGCGGTAAGAAGTTTGACCCATGAGTCTTTGAAATTCCAGAGTATAACACTCTTCTTTACATCCTATAAACTTTAAGAAAATGTTTGTTAAACTACTTTGGTCCTCCGTAGGCAGAGAATGCTGTCTTAGTCCATGTTGCACTGCTCTGACAGCGTATTACAGAACAGAGGGAGCAGACATGCAGACCGTAGCAGGGATCCTCATTTGCCGGCTTCCATCTGGCTTCCAAAGTCAGGAAGCCAGCAGAGAGAGAGGCCATCCCACTTGCATCTCTGCAGAAGCCACACCTGCAGGGCAAGACATAGCATGGCGGTCTGTGGCCTTGTCCCCCTAACTGCTCCTGTGCTGGAGTAGGTCCTGCCTGCCTCCCTCCCTCCATGGCTATACAGTGCAGCATCAGGTCATTTCCCAGTTCCTTCACCTGTAACTTTCAGTTCTAAACCTGGGCCTGCTGAGGTCAAGTCATTTTTCATCCCAGGACTGTCCTCCTTCACCAGCATCTTTCAGTGGACATCTTTTCCCTCTGTCTCTGGGAGCACAATGGTTCTATTAAACGGGCCTTGCCCCCGCAAGTCTCCCGAGCCAGCACACTGATGCTAGTGCCATGGCAAAGGATCCAGGCAAGAGCCCAGCAAGGACACCGACAACTGGTGGGCTCCCAGTGCTCCACTTGGGTAAGGGCCCAGCCACTATGTGCGCAGCGTGGCTGTCCAAAGATACTTTCTATTTGTATAGCACTTAAAATATTCAAGTCACTTCACATATATAGTATTAACTTTGTATTTGAACATTTCCGTTTTCAAAATATGTCTAAGTATTGTGATGCCGTTCCAAAGGGATATATTTATAAAATCATTCAATACAGACTTGCTTTGGATAATTTGCAAATTTAAAATTGCCTAAACCACATAAATTTGATAATCTACCACATTAGCAGGAACCTAGTCATTAAAGAAAAAAAAGATCCAGGAGCTAAAGAATAAACAGGGTGTATTAGTTATCTTTCTAGAGTCAATGGTTTGCAAGATAGCAGATTTACTACAGGACATTTACAAGTTAACAACATTCACCCATACACCAAATGCAGGAAGAAAGCAGAACATCTTTCTACACACCGGAGACCCAAAAGATCCAATTAAGGGGTGGGAGCCCCCGGCAATGTCTCATGTACATCTGTGTCTGCACCAAAAGGCTGAAGAAATCTATACTGGAGCCAGGGTACGATGCTCACAGTGGAGATGAAGACCAGAGCTCCTCTGGAGCGAACAAGCCATCCTTGATGACAGCAAGGCCCCGAGCTCCTCCGATGAAAACAACTGAGTTCACTTAAGGAAACTAGATGCAACAGAGCTTCTCCTGGGAAGCTTCTCCTATCTTCTGCTCCTGTTCTCCTTTATGTTGTGTCAGCAATAACCTTCAGGTGGATCCCCTATGCCCAGAACCCACCAACTCAGTCCAGCTGGGTGCCCCTGCGCATGTTGACCATAACAATCCACCACACAGGAAGACACAAAAGGAAAGATGCTAGTAAGGACTGGAAAATGAATCATTGAGTTTTGTTTTTATAACAAAGAAAATTTTACCCTTCTTCCCTTCCTCTTTTCAGAATGGTTCACAAGGGAGGCCATTTATTTGTCAATCCAAAAAGAATGTTTTAATTTCAAAGGACACAGCTGGATCTTCTCTCGCTCACCTGCAGTCCTCGATGTTTGTCAAACAGAAGTGTGTTTTCCAGCCCGCCTTCCTTGATGAACCCAGGGCTTGCATCTGAGCCCCAATGAGCGGCAGCCTTCTAGTTGCGTACCTAGAACAATACTCATACACAAGTGGGGTGTTCACTGGGTACCGGGGTAGGGACCCGAACACCAGTGTTGTGAGTGTCATGTATATTTTTGAGATTATACCTGACCTGCCCTCGAGGCTACTATATTGGTACAAGGTGAGAAGCCCACCACACCCCTAGTGAAATGGAGCAGACACTGGGATGGGGTACAGGAGGCACCAGCCCTTAACTAAAACGATCACTTCAACTTTAAAAGAAATGCTCCAGTTTATTTTCCCATGTCTGAAATTCCAGGAAGACAGGAATGGTGTCTTTCCCTGAAGGAGCTTCCAGTAAGTAGGTAGTAGATGCATCACTAGTGTTCCTTTCAAGAGCCATCTGCTCCCCTCCCCTCCCCTCCCCTCCCCTCTCCTCCCCTTCGGTCCTATGCCATCCCTTCCTATTGCATCCCCTCCATCCCATCCTGTCCCATCCCATCCTATCCCATCCCATTTTATCCCATCCCATCCTGTGTACACTGTGTGGTATATTCAGTGCTCCATGTCTCATTAGCAGTATTTGAGGTCACTCTGCAAAACTGCTGTGGACATCAAGCATTGGTGCATCTTCATCAGTACCTGCACGTGCATCTGGGGCACAGTGCTTACATGGGTTCTGTTTCTGATTTTCAATACATAAACCTTTAGCATATCCCAGTAACCAACGAGGTTCAAGTTATAATGACCTGTCTGGAGGCTCATTGTCGTCTTTGTGATCGTTGGCAATTCAGAAACTAAGGTTTGAGGTCTCCATTAGACATGAAGAGTAGGCCAGTGTGGTCAAAGCACCACAAGATTTCCTGTCAATGAGGTGGAGGCCAAAGCCTGGTTTAGACATTTACACCACCTCCATGAGCTTGGGCAGGAAACTAATCCTCTTCTTCCCTCCCTGTTTTTTGTTTGTAAAATGGGATGGTGACAGTTCCTTCTTTATGGAATTGTGGTGGGTGTTGGTCATGGCTGACTAAGGTGTCTGACATTTGGCAGGCAGCCCACAAATGGAATTTGTTACTACAGTGTACAGTGACAAAACTTGCTCTCTCTTTATCTTACCTATAGGCAGTTTTTAATGTGTAGCTAGTAGACCTAAAAAGCTACAAGACAATCTAATGTTTGACTAACCAAGATCAGTCTGACTACTTCTTAATCTCATTCTTATGTGGAAAAATTATCATGCACTATTTTATTTTCTTGAGCCTATGCTCAACTGGGTATCAAGAGGGATAGCCTGTGATCCTAGCATTTGGGAGCCTGAGGCAGGAGGATAACAAGGCCAGCCTTGTTCATAGTGAGTTCAAGGCCAGTCTGGACTACAGAATGAGACTCTATCTCAAAACAAAACAAAAAAAGAGAGCAAGAGAGAAAAGAAAAGAATGATAGGTCATCTAAGAGGTGTTCCACTATGTAATATGGAAAAACTTGCCCAAATGTGGAACAAGTACAGAGACATCTGAAACTATTGTGTTGTGAGGCATCAAGAAAACTAAACTTTCTAGACTTCAGACTGCTCATTCACAATGCACCGGGCTTGGGCTTTGTAGTTTCAAGATTGCTTCTAGCCTAGAGCTCAGGTTCTGTTTGCTCACTTGGCTGGCTCAAGGCTCCCTTCAGCCATATGACTTTGAAAGCTTTCTTTGGAGTCACGGTTCACAGAATGAAGGGCTGGGAAAGACAGAGACACCACCTAGGGTAATGTTCTGGTTTTACAGATGAGCAACCTGCAATCTTGCACAGTTTTTCCTTTCTCACATTATATAGCTAGTTTGGGCTGAGAAAAAGTCCAAACCCAGGCATCCTGACCTAGACTGGTGCTCTTCCTGTTGTATCACATTGCCTGTCTCCCACAAATGAAATGTCACATTTAAGAAGCAGATATGCAAACAGTCCAGATGATCTTTGGCTGACACTAACAACATCATCATTTTGTTGAATAACTATAAAATGTAATAGGTCAAATTGATGTGAATGTTGTTGAAGATATTTATATCTATTGGTCTTCCAGAAAGAAAACCTTACAGAATTCAGAGACAGCGATGGGGTGACATTGGCATGCTATATATGTCTCAGTTGACATCTCAGAGTCACCGTGAGTTCATCTCTGAGCTCTGCACTTTAGAAACCTCTAGAAGTCTCAATTCCCATTCACCGAGTTCTTAGGACCCTACATTGTAGCCTCGGAGTCTAAGAGTTAATCCACAACTTCCCTCTCTTTATACTACCCTGTGGTCAAATATTTTCATTCCTGGTGAAATAAGGAAATGATTTCATATTGACTAACCAAAGTCAACATGGCGATCTAATAATCATGTGCAGGATCACAAGATGTACATAGCACATGAGTAAACAACGGCTAACAAACCAAATCAACCCGCTTTGTTAGACGGTGAACACACCACAAGCTGGAAGGAGAGGAAGTGGTGTCCTGTTAACTAGTAGGTGTTCGTGTCCATCTGTGGCTCCAACTCAAGTCCGGAGTTCACATTTTGCAGGATGCCTCTTCCATGGGAACCAGTAGAGCAGAGAGAGGAATTGCTGGGTGTTTAATTGGGAGCTACTTTGAATTTTAAAAAACTGGTTGTGAAATTAATTTTTTTGTGAAATTAGTTTTTTAAAGACTGACTTTACTTGCAAAAAGAATGAAGATGAAAACGATTAGTTGAAGTGATTGTATCTTTCCATTATAGTTAAATTTTTCCAAAATTTAAGACATAAAGCGTTATTCAATAGTAAGGAAACATTTAATTACACATTATACTTTCATTTCAGTTGGTATATGAGGGGAGAGAAGAGTAAAACAATAAACATATTAAAAAGCAAAAGAAAGAGAAATTAGAAAAATGAAAACAAGGCTCAATGAGAGAATGATTTTTAGCAGCTAAGAGGCAGGACGAGAAGATCTTGTAGCTTTCCTACCAGCACTTCAGCACAGCTTGTCGTGATTTTTGTCATCTGCTGATGGAAGTCTTACTCTCTACCCAGAATATAAATTTTAAATGCACAAGAATTTTGCCAACTGTTGTTTTTCCAGTGCCTAACACAGATGTAGAAATCATCAGTGAGAATTATTAAATGAGTGTATAAATAAAGGAACAAATGAAGAAAGAGTGTAGAGAAAGAGTCCCGTGACCCAAATGGCTCCGGCGCTGGTCTGCTGAGAGCTGCCATTGTTTCTTCAAAAGCGAGAGCATGTGGACTTGACCCATCCTGGTCCCTGAGAGGCCGCAATACTATTTCATTCTCTTGGACAGAGTAATAGTCTGCTGAATATTAGAACAGCATTCTGTGTCTGTTTCTTTTGAAAACTTCCTGATAGTTAATGGTTTCACCATCCCTCACGTTGGGCATCACTCTGTCACCTGGTACTTTCTCACCCTAAGCCCAGTCCTCTGATGTTCCCTCCTGCCCCTACGGCGCCTCTGGAATTCCTGCCCTCTTGTAGACCATTCTCCTCTCCCACAATGCCAGCCACCCCTTGGGCTCTCCCAGCAGGAGCCCTTTCCCTTTGAGCCTTCTGGTTGGAGCTGCTTATTTTCCTGATCCCTCTGTGTTAAGGGCCCTATCAGAGGGTCGGTAAATCCTCAGCTCCCTGTCTTCAAGAAATTCTCACACCTTAGCCTCTTAGGAAATGCATATTCCTGGTCATTCTCCTCCCCACCTCTGATACCCCAGGGTCAGTCTTGCTCATTCATCACAGATATTGGCCCTGGATATTCACAGCCTCCACATCCACCCCAACCACTGACTCATCTCTTCAGGATGACCTCAGAGGCTCCATGCACAATTCACCAGAAAATTAGCTTCTGCAAGTTCTGTGCTTTTCTTATTGTGATGAATATATATATGTGTATATATATATGTATATATATATGTAGAGAGAGAGAGAGAATATAGAATTTACCATTTTAAGTATAGTTTTGTGGCATTAAGTAGATTCACATTGTTGTGTGACCATTACCACCATTCATCTCCAGAGATTTCTTGTCTTCAGTGGCTAAAACTCCGTCCCTGTTAAATACTAACTTCTGGTTAGGTGCTATTTACTTTTACCAGATTGAAAGGCACTCTCACCCCGGAGCCTTCATTGCTGAAGTTGCCCTTCTTTCAGAATCTTTCGTTTTTTATTCGTACATGTTTGCAGTACCTGCGTTTTAAAATCACCTTGGGAAGTTGGTACATGCACATAATACAGCTTGTTTCTTTTTTTTTATCCCCTTCCTACCTTCTTTCTATTTCCGCATCCCCTGCCCCTTTCCCCTTGTGTTTCGTCCCCTGGATCCCTTCCCATTTGCAAGAAATCCATCCCCTCGTCTCCTTCTATCCTTCCTTTTTCTCTTAGAGATTAAATGTATTCCATCTTCTGTCTATAGTCTCTTGTCTTCACAACACACCAGAATGCAGGTAGATCTGAGTTGGGACCCAGCTAATCCTCTCACTAGCTTCAGTTTCTTCTTTTGTAAATTCAGATAATAGAATCGTAGATAATATAGGTACTAAGATATGTGATAGAACCTCAGTTCATTGGCTTGTGGAGAGGAGTGTTTGTAGAACATAGAACATGTTTCTGTTCTCCATCCTTCCTGCCAGTCCACACATGAGTGTTCATCATGTCAACCACTTTGCTGACCTTCCTTGTTCCCCTGCACCTGCATTGTTCTGATGCCCATCCCAAGGAGACTCAGTGTCCTCGTCCATCCAGCTCTCTGCCTCGCCTACACATCTTCCCAGGCTGTTGGTGAGCAGTAGTCTGCTGCAGCATTACAAGGCATAGTCTCCCCCTCAGCTGGCCCCTCTGTACTATCCTGCAAACACTTACTGGGTCTGTTGTGTCACTGCCCCAACAGTAGTCATTTCTTTTTTTCTGTCTCTGTAGACCAGAGTTCTTACACTTTAATGACATCAGAATAAGAATCCCACAGATCCCCTGGGGTTCTGATTTGGTGAGAGGTGGTGGGATTAGAATCTGCAATTTTAACGAGCAACCCTGGGGGATTTTGATAGACCCAGTGTGCAGTCCACTCGACCTAAGCCACAAGCTCCTTAAAAGCAGATGCACAGTCTTATCTGACTTTCATCCCTAAATACTTGACAATAGATGTTGAAGGATTGATCGAATGAATGAGTCTGTCACTCTGCACTTCAGAGGAAGTAACTATTCGCCTTTCAAATGGTAATTAGCTACAGCTGTTTAAATGCAGTTTCAAACTCTTCAATGTATTTTATCTTTAATCCTTTATCTGCCCTTCTCACAGCCATTGGAGGTAGGAAACCATAAAGAACTTCTTATTCCTCAACCAGCCAACAACCAAAAAGCCAACCCAAGGGCCAGGGAAGATGGAAACTGCAGTGCAGATGCAAATGACTTGGTCTTTCCACTGTCCCTTGGGGAAGGAGAGGACTCTGATGACCCACATGTTTGGGCTTCTCCAGGCAGAGGTTGTCATAGCCATTTCAGTGGATGTTCCTGAGAGGAAAGACTCTTTAGCAGGAAGCTCACCGGTGGAGCTGGTGGGAGGACATGGCTTGCAGAAACAGGTGTCCAGATGGAGATAGATTGGCATGCCCAATCTGTGGGACAAATGCTTCAAACCCCAGCCCTGTCACCTACTGGCTCATGGGTAACCTAGCTAGGGTGACCTTTTGGAGTCTGTTTTTTCATTATCTGTTAAATGGGTAACAATGTGATTTACCTTTAAAAAAACTGAACAATGTAATCTAAGTGATGCTTGATGATTCTATGATGTTAGGCAATCAGGCAGAGTTTTCAGACCATCTGTGTACCCACCACGATGAAGAGGAAATCTCACACACACACACAGACACACACACACACACACACACACACACACATACACACACACATATGCAGAGACATGCCCCGTCAGCCTATGAAAAACAGAAGTGGCCCTGGCTATGACCGTCTGGCGAAGTTACCCCACTGTAACAGTGTTTCCAAAGGGAGCAGACAGAGTAACCCAGAACCACGCCCTGCCACCCCTCTCTTCCCTGAGTGACAACAGGGAAAGTGGGAGGAAAACCAGCAGCTAGAACTGAAAGCTTTCTTTTACCACCCTCCTAGTCTCCTACCCCTTTCTCTCCTGTGCCAGAGGAAGGAGAAACTGCTCATATCTCTTCTGCTCCTCCCCCATTTGGATCTGCTCTCCCAGCCTCTAGACCCTACTTCATCTTTCATCAGGGTCTGCCGAATGCCCAAAGGGTGTGGGGTGCCCCTCTGAGTGCTCCATGCCAGACTTCCCTGGGAGCCCATACAAAGTTTGCTTGATATTTGACACCTTCTCCCAGCACATGAAGGCCTATGTTTAACCTGCACTTGATTCCTGCCCTTGCCCCACACCACCCTGCCAGAGAATACTTTTTGGTAGGAGTGCTAGGAGACGCTGGTTAAATAATAAGGAACACCTACAGACATTCTTTATAGGACTTTAGGCTCTCTTCTGTACTAATTCCTTTGTTCCTGCACATTTATTTCCACTTAGGAAAAGAATCTGGACTGGTTTCCTCGGATGCGAGCCATGTCTCTTGTTAGCAATGAAAGTGACAGTGAGCAAAACGAGATCCGGAACCTACAGGAGAAGCTGGAATCAACTATGAGTCTGGTCAAACAGCTGTCAGGTCAGCTGGCGGAGCTCAAGGAGCAGGTCAGTGTGCCAGGGAGAGGGAGCCAGCTGGGGGCGGAACCGTTCACAGCGTGCTCTAGGGGAGACCTGGGGACTCCTGGGGACCAGGCTGTCATCCTAGGGGACTGTGAATTCCAGTCCCGAGGCTCTGGGCTGTGCTGTAGAAACACAACTCAGCAGGCGAGGACTTCCACTTCCCAAACTCCCCCAGGCCTGTGTGACGTTTCTCCTACAGACAGGGGAAAGGAGGAGCAGATGCGAATATACAGAGACACCCTTGCACTTTATGATCACATTTTTTCCCATGCTCCCAATTACTAAACACATCGGAAAGGCAGATCATCATTAGTAACTGCCACTGCGATGCTATAATCAACCCCTTTATCACATAACATTGTTAACATTCGTAAAAAAATAATATCAGCAGAAACCATGCCAGCTATTAAAAGGACGTGGTGATGATGGTACTTATGTACAAGCAAGATCTATTTGAGGACCATGGCTCCTGTTTCCTAACCACAGAGAGGGGTTTGCTCTTCTTCTCTGTTTATGGAAATTCAGACTTTGAAAAAACTCCCTTTTTATATAAATACATTTTATATGACGGCAGATAGTAAGTACTTGGGAAATAGGAACACAAAATGGTTGTGAACCGTCAGCGCTGGAGAAGAGTGAGAAAATCAGCTGGATACACACTCTCTTTCTTTTCCCCAGATGACAGAACAAAGGAAGAATAAGCAGAGACTGGGCTTCCTGGGATCAAACACACCCCATGTGAATCATCACATGCCACCACACTGATACCATGGGGGGAAGCCGTGACTAGCCTTTCATCAGTGTCCTGCCTCCTCACTGAATAAAGGCCTGAGATGGAGGGGAGTGAACAGTGCCTATTGTTGAAAAGTTAAAAACAACCAAGTGCCAAGATGTTGAGTGGTTTAGCTCCGAGAACAATTTGTAACTGTGTTTTCATGGTTGAGAAGACCCAAGCTAAAAAGCGGCATCTCGAAAGCACACATCACACATTCTCAGTGCGACAGGAAGTAACCTGCTCGCAGGGGTGGAGAGGGGAGGGAGAGGCGGAGGGGAAAGAAACCAGGGCAGTGAGAGTTCCCTTCCACTAACTCCAGAGGGTTCACTCTTGCCTTCAATGCCCACTGCAACCTTTGTTCTGGCTGGTTGGGATTTATACCTTTTAATTGTGGCACATAGATCAGTGGTACAGGAAGTCATACTTTGGTGGCTAAGTTTTACTAAGGAAAATAACTGAAAAGATTAAAAATGAGAGTTGGAAAGGAAAATGTTAATGCTTCCAAACCATAGCTGTCACGACGCAATTTCTTTATTTATAACGTGAAACACAACGGACTTACAGCTCTAGGAACTTAGTGCTTCGGAGTTGATGCCCCTCACACTGACAGTATAACTGGAATGTGATTGCTTTCTCCGGGATTCAAACAGGCTCTGTCAATGTGCAGCACAAAAAGAAATTTTCATCAAACCTTTGTTAGGAAAATGTTTTAAGTCGGGTAAGACTGTAAAAGACTTACGGAAGAAAAACTTGACTTGAGGGAAGCATTTTTTGAGAACATATGTATGCTATTAAAATATACTGAGATTAATCAATGAAAATGCTTAAAGGCGACAGGAACTACTGAGAAATTTATGATGGTTGCGTTGCCTTTTATAAACATGGAGTAAATGCAGTTTGATTCATGCTTGTTATGCTTAAGGAATTCAGTGTTTCTACTTATCCTATTTCTGCAGTTAGAAGAAAAAAAAATCCAAGAAATCTATTAAATACACAAGAAATTGGAGCGTTTCAATTGCATATTTAAAACTATAACAAAAATGACTTTTCAAAATGAAGAAAGATGATAATTTCTTCCCTGAATTAATTTTATGTCAAATCGTGCAATCAGAACTTATTGAGAGAGAAAATAACCTGGTCTGACCAGATTATTTTTAGAGGCTGTACATTTGGGACATTAAAGAAAAATATGGCTAATGAAAGTATTAGGAGAACTGCCGTGTGGCAAGGGACCAAAGGCCCCTGACACTAGACTCGGAGAGGCTTTGCAGTTGACCCCGTGGCCTCCAGAGCCTTTAAACTCTTGGTTGTTACTGCCAAGGTTTAAGGCCAAATAGAATTTGCTGGGCAGTTTTTAAAGCCTTTGGTTTGTTCTAATATACTTTTAACTGTTGGGTCCTAAAAAAATCCCAAATAATGGAATGCATAGTATGTAAAGGAAGCCTGAACCAGTTCTTCCCCACAGTGTTACAGTATTCTTAAAACTGAACTATTAGAACCCAAAGCAAGAGATTTCTGAACTATATCTACTGGTGCCCCTCCCCCCAGAGCCATCCCAAACTATGAATTCCTCACTCTGACAGGATTATGTTTTCCTGGCCGGTAGTTGAAGAACTCTGACGTCCATGATCCAGAGATACTAAGAAAATGGGATCTATCTGCATGAAGCACAGATCTTTGAACCTAGTGGGCATGTGATAAATATATGAGGAATCCAGCTGTCACTCAGTCGCCCTTGTAATTAATTCATTATAAGAATTCTAAACTATATCACATATTTTTTTTATGACTTCACCACCATTAGACTAAGGCAGCCATTTTCAAAATCTCAGCTCATCACTTCTGTTAACAGCGTTAAGGCGGAAAGCACACTTTAAACTTTTTGATCAGGCAGTCTTGGGCGGCAGGAAAAGAAAAATGTGACAAATTCTGAGGACATTCCACCGTAGGACGTTATCTCTATTTCAGCAGAAAATAAAATATTTCTGATGTCTGGTCTGAAAGTCAAGAGAATCAATTAATTTGTACAGATGTGAGCAACATGTCTTTCAGATGATGAGCTCTCTGGTCTTTCCTGACAGTGTAATAGTTCATTCTATAGGGAATAAGTCACTGGATTTGTAACTGCCGTCTAGAAATGACCTAACATTTCCAGCCCTTGTGTAGGCAGCCCACTATTTCACTGTTTTTTTTTCTATTGGAAATATCCAAAAGAGATTGCAACTAACATGACTCTTATTTCATCAAAATTTTAGAAGTTCTTAATTATGCTTTTAATGCTTCTTTTCTTTCTGCTTAAATGCTTAGAGATTAAAAAGCAAAATAATAAACAAGCAAAAAAGGCACTTTCCAGGACATTAAATTCATGAAGGAGAAGATAATAAAGGGAAGTTTGACATTTGTATGAATTTATATTTGTTATGCATTCATCTGTCAATGCAACTGAAATATTTGACCTAGGTGAGTATCATCGACATCCTCATATTTGTATAGTGATATTAAAATAAATACGATTATCTTTGATGTTAAGGGGGTTTTAAAATATCCAGTTATTAAAATCCGTATTGGTTTAGAAGTCTGCTTCCACTGAATATTATTTTTAACTTCAAAAGGGCCTTGTTCCTGAGTACTCCATTTGGAGGCTCAAGAGTTTAATGAAATTATTTTTTAAATTAAAGTATCATTTGAGATTAGAAATGTGTGTATCATCTTGGACAATAATATTAATAAACTATATGCATGGAGAGATTTATCATATTGTCTACCCCTTAAAAGTTAACTTAGAACAGGGTTTATTTTCTTGCATACTGACATTTTTTTCTGTTTGTAAAGAGAATACAGTTTCTAGTGGATTGTTGATAATATCAGGAAGCTAATTGAATCACGTCAGAATTAATTGGGTGCTGATTCTCACATTCGCAGCTCTCAGCTCACTGTTGTGGCTGCCTTTTAAGCTTTGTAGTTGTTTTATGATAAGCAGTGATGCAGTATGGTCCACGCTCACACCCCACCCCCATCGCTCAGAACTGAGGCCTTGAGAGCGTGTGAAGAAAGGCTAAGATGAGGACTTCTGCTTCCCAGGACAACATCCTAGGGGAAAAGGAGGAGTAAACATAGGTAATAGGGAGACTAAGATTTACCCTCTGGGGGCCCCGTAGGTTGGATATAAGCAAGTAAATACTGCACAGGCAAGTGATGTAACGAGTTACAGTCTCAAGAGACAACTCTTAACTCTGCAGAGAACAATGCTTTGTGGGAGAGCAATTGTAAGATGGTGTCTTCCCTACAGCTGTTTCAAAGCTATGCTGAATAACAAATAGGCATATTCTGACCCAGAGACCCATCGTCGAATGCTGTGATACTTGAACAGCAGGAGTGGGTATCTTGAACACAAACACAGGTGCCTGCAGCAGCCAGGCAAGTCACTAAAATGCTTGAAACTGTGAGGTTCACACCATGGGTAGGGAATGGGGAGGCTGTACTAAGCCTTGCTAAGCTCTCTATTTTCAAAATTTGACAGCCAATTCCAGTTTTTAGAAAATGCCTGAGGCAGTTGGAAACCCTCTAGTCTCTCATTTGCTGCTGTCTCTGAAATAATTATTGATAAAGCTATCCCATTTGGTAGAGGAAAGCACACAATATACCAAGATCGAGCAGAGAACGAAAATGCATGTGAAAATTGAGAAATCTGAAAACAAATCCAGGTACCCATCTCTGAACTGGACTGTTTTCACAGACTTGAATAATTTATGAAATTATGCCAGTGCTTCTCACATCACCAAGTGGACTTTTTCTCCCTCTGCAGCAGAGGGATTACTATATTTGCCTCAAAAAACATGATTCTTCAATGATATGTTTAGACCAGATAATGTATGAGCTAATATTAATAAAATTGGATTTGTATAACTTTTGCGTGTGTGTGATACTTTCTGTGCCTTATTTGTTGCTTGCCATGTTTCTAAATACTATCTCCATTGGTATGAAAGGTTTTATTATTATTATTATTGCTAGTTTTCATAGCAAGAAAGGAGTGCCACAGTACTGTGATTCAAAGACATTGTTGAATGGACCTAGATGGGCCAGGTGCCTGCTGTGTACTGGAAGTTGGCCATATCTCCAGTTTACCAACACATACGCATGTGTCCACATTGTGTCTGATGCCCTGTGTGAGTTCAACTGGACACGGGCCATTTGGTCATCTCGGATTTCCTCGTTTTAACATCCGCTGCTTCCAGTGATAGCTGCCCTCAGAGGAGAACTAAGCACGCCACAGCTGAAGTCAACACAGGGCGTGTGAATCACATGCGATCTATGAATAGATTTCTGTGCTCATGTGGGTATTTTCCAGCATGCCACAGTTCCTTGAAGCGGTGTGGCAAGAACTGCTTTGTTTTGTTTGGAATCCGAGGAAAGGTTGGGGGAGGAAAATGAGACAATGAGTTCCTCTTCCAGTGAGAGTGATTGGCACAGAGGGCAGTGTGACCGGTGTTTACAAGTCACCCTGCTTTGACTGGTCGACAAGTCTTAGGAGGCCTGGTCTTGAGAGAACAACCCCAGGCCAGAAATCTCTGCACTTCAGCCTCTCCTCTGTCACTGACCCCAGCTGAGGTGCTGGGACATCACGTGGGGTCATGTGGCAAACACAGACCAAACTTTCTGTGGGTAGAAAAGTCTTCAGAGGAGAAATTAGTTGTGAAACTCACTGGACTCAATTTAACAGGAAAGTCTGGCTTTTACCGTTTCCATGGGGATTTTCTCCAAGATTGGCCTCTTGCCTTTATCTCTGGTCTGTAGAGCAAAATCAACTCGAGGTGAAACATCCCTCCTCGGGCTGTATGCAGGGGGTGATGACCCCTCCTGAGCCCACTGCTGCACCTCTGCCCGGAGCTCCTTCCCTCAACTGTGTGCACAGGGGAAAAGCTTCAGAGGCTGCTCTCTGCTCTGTAACTGCTTTTGGATTTGTTTTACTTTACATTGCACAATTGTACCCTTGTTTCTGTATGGTATAACCTATTTCCTCTTCTCTTTCAACACAAATCAAGTACTTTGTGATCCCGCCTTCTCAGCAGTGTACTCAAAAATTCTATGACCACGATACCTTAAATTTGGCCCTGCTTCATAACGTATGGCTATCTATTAGGATTTTACCAGGGAATCAAACTCACTATGGATAACATGGCCTTACAGAGTTATGGTAGGGATTAGACATCTTGCAGGCGGGGCAGAGAATGGGTGAAGAACTCTATGGAAATGCATAGTGTTTCTGCATATGGCAGTGGGCCTGAAGTCACTCTGAGTCACTGGGGCTGACAGTTGTCCAGAAAAGCCAGGTGTGAAATGGAGGAGAGCAAGGGCAAGCTGGAGCCCATGGCGACAAACTGAAGTTGGCATCTAGCTCCCAACACCTCCAAACTCAAGCACAGGTGACCTAAATAAAGAGGCTAGCACCCTTCACTATGGAGCTGCATGTGCTTCTGAACCAGGACTCAGAAGAGCTGAAGGAGGAGATCTGATAGGAGATGGAGTATCTAAGCCTAGCTACTGCCCCACCCAAACAAGGTGAGCCAAGAGACCAGGTACGCTCTGTAATGGCACTTGTCCTCGTCTGCTCCTTCTGGACTTACTGGCCACTGCTTGACTTGCACTGTCCAAACCTTGTGTAAACATCTCCTGTCGAATCAGTGTGTAACCTTCTGAGAAAGGGGATTCTGGGAAATGTAGTTCCAGCTCAGCTAAACTGACATAGTATAAAACCACTCCAGTGGAGTAAACCCTAACCTCACCAATAGTCATGTTGCTTTTCATTGTGAGCACAGAGAAGGAACATTTCCCAGTACCCACTACAGTTGGGTGGGAATGCATGGCTGGCTCTGGCCAACAGATTGTGAGTACAATGGGCAAGCTGAGGCCCTGTAGAGCCCCCATTTCTTTCCTGGCCACTTCAATTAGGGAGTCCAGGACAGGACCAGCCTAAATCACCCAGTCACCTCTTTGAAAGGGACTATTCTGAGGATCCTAAGAGATTTTTTTTTTCTTTTTCGTGGCTGTTAAGTAAGTGAAATTGGGATGTGTGGTAGTTGTTACTGCAGCATAACCTAGCCTACCTGACTAATAGAGACAAATGCATTAGACACCAGAATACTGACCCAAATATAAAAATTCTAAGATTTATCCAAGAAAAATATATACTAAAAACTCTGTATACAAAATATTCATCATATCATTATTTTTCATTTAAAAATTGAAAGCAGTATAAATGCCCAGCAAAGGGGTGTGTTTAGAAACATAATTCAGACACAGGATGAAATGTTATAAAATCTGTGGGAAGTATGTAAATGGAGACGATATTAGAAAACATGCAGGATAATTTTTAAGCAGCTACCAAATTATATGTACTATTAATTATATGAAAGTCACTTCTCAACAGAGTACAATGACAGTCATGGTAAAATAGCTGCAAGATTTATATTATTTTCCTTTTTACGTCCTAAACATTTTACACTTTTCAAAAAGCTTTGATAGTTTAATAATAACATTCTTTTAAAAAGAAATAAAAGTCCTAATGATTTAAATCCAGCTAGCATTTCCTAAGAACAAGTTTTCCAAAGTCAGTTTACATTTTTATAGGATCACTGGAATTGTAGATTAAATACCATAACCAGAATTTATATCAACTTCAACAGACATTTTACAAAACTTTGCATGAAATTTCTGTCGACAATGTAGATAAATTTATTCTGGGTAAGACTAGAATTCTACAAATTGGTATGCAAGTGAACAATTTCACTTAATGTGATACTAGAGTAAAATATCCTTTGTGTGTTGTTAGGCCTCTGCCCTTGGCCTTTTCTCGACTGACATTTATTTCAATGGCTGGAATAAAGAAATCGACAGCAAAATTATAAAATGTGGAGATGACATAAAGTTGGGAAGTAGAGTTAACATGATTGATGACAGAGTAACAACAATGTCAGAAAACTGGAACAGTGAACAAAGCTATTCTGAAGAACTTTAAGAGATACGCAGAGCTTAGCTCCAAAATGCTCAGTTGCATAAACATAGGAGAGGACAGATAGCAATTCATATAAAAATCAATCATCAAGGTTTTAATAACTCACATTTCCATCCTTATATATTCATTTATTTCAACATTTAGTACCTATTAGATTTAAGTAATTCTGCCAAAACCTGGGCACAATATGGGTGGAGGGGTTATCTTAAAGACTATTACCCTCTTTCTCTGAAAATAAGATGTAGCTGGAAAATAATCAGCCTTGAAAACTAGAGATCAAAAATGCCAACCCCAATCAGCCCATTCTTGCCTTACCCACCATCAGTATTCTCTTGCTTGGTGGCTACTCCATAAGGCAGGTAAGGTGAGGATAGGCTGCCTGGGGCTGGCATATTTGATCTCTAGTTTTCAAGGCTGATTGCTTTCTAGATAGATCTTGGCTCTAGAAATGGAAAGAGGGGTTGATAACAAGATGTATTCCAAAGGGCGAAGCTACAGAACCTCAGGCTCAGTTGAGTGAGAAGATGGAGGGATCCGGAATGGTTCTTGGATGTTTTAGCTGGCTGAATTAGAAAATAGTGGTGGTGTCCATTAGATAAGGAATAACGAAGTAGAGAGGAGACTGCACAGGACAGTGGAGAAGATGGAGCTATTCTTGAATATGATGGGTTTTATTTGTTTTAGAGACAATCAAGAAAAAATATGTGTTGGTTTGATATTCGGATCTAGTCCATGAAAGAAGTCAGGACTAGATATAAAAGATTTCAGCATCATCAATGCATATATGGTAATGAAGCCATAGGAATAAATGAACACAAAAAGAAAGTATACATGTTAAGAAGAGAAGGAAAAAGAAAATCTACCAAGAGGAGTCAGAATGGATAAGTAATAAAAATGAGAGGGCTAGCAAGAGAACAAAGAGAAATGTTTCATAAGTCAACATAGGAAAGAAACGCAGAGATATGGAACTTCACGTCAAATATGCTCATAGACTGTCAGAACCTGATGTAGCTTCTCCTAACTTCCTATTTATAAACACATTAAAAACTAGAGCGTATTATTCTACCTACTAATAAAGAAGCAAAATGTAATTATACATAAACTAAAATAATATCATTATTAAAGCTAAGTAAAATCTAGTAAGGCATTTTTCTGTGTCCTGAGTGAAACAAAGACATTCCATTCTCATAACTAGTTTCTGGACAGTCTAAAGAAAAAAACTGGGAGAAAACTTTCACTCACCCTACAATTTGTCCCTAATTCCAAGAATGTGCCATAGTCACCTGAAAAATAAGTGACTGTCCCAACGGTGCGGATGCTAGAGTCAGTGCTCTGTGAGGATTGCTGGCGAGGCACTGAAATTTGGACCGCCAGTCACATATAACCTGTCTTGAGCAATAAAAGGAAACAGGAAGTGAGGAAAATGGTCTTCTACCGAACCATCTTTCTATTGTCTTTCCTGATTGAGGGCAACTGGAAAGGTAGCAGAGAATGGACTTAGCAAAGACGACCTAAAGAACCAAACTTTCAGGTCAGCAATACAGTAGGTGTGCCATTGAGCATTGGACTAAACAGAAGATGGCAGAAGACCTTTCTCTACATCTGAATTTTTTAATGTTCCCCTAAATTTAGTTACAGGAAGAGCTACTGGTAGTTTAAGATTAGAATTTTTTTTTTTTTTTTTTTTTTTTTGTGGTGCCGGGGATCGAACTCAGGCCCTTGTGCTTGCTGGGCAAGCACTTTAACCACTGAGCTAAATCCCCAGCCCCAAACTCAGATATTTTAAATGAGAAACATGTTACTATATCAGCTTAAACTCACCTGTTACAATTATAGGCTCTGGTTTTCTGGTTTCAAGACACACAATACATGGCAATTTGCCTGTGTTACTCAACAATTTTAACATCACTCTATGGATTTGACACATACATTGCAGTATACGCCTTCTCTTATTTTAAAGTGGCATAGCAGTCCTGAGAGTGGACACAGAGAGACAGATAATCACACAAATGATAAGCATACTGTGTTACTAAGTGTGGAGACGGATTTTGTTTTGTTTTTGTTGTGCCCTGCACAATCCTGTTACTCTTCTTACTCGTGGACCTTGGGCTGCCTCAGTCCATGAGCTTTGCAGGCAGCCAACAAACAGTGTGATGGCTGATTCCGGGAAGGAATCCCTTACTGTCTAGATGTCACGGCCTGCTTTATGTCTTAGGTTGTCTGTTATTCATTAGTCACCTCTTTAAATTTAAAATAATCGTGTTTATTTGGAGAGTGAAAGATAAAGTGGACAACTGACTTCTAAACACTCTCTGTGAATAAACACCGCTGCAGGAGAACAGGGACTGTGATATTCTGTCATTTTTCTACTCATCGGTGAAGTACCCCTAAGTGACTTAATTTAGTGAGCACTAATTTTGTGCCTAAAGGTACATTTAAGGTAGAGAGTGGCAGGCAGTGAGTTGAAAAATCAAAAGATATGACAGAATGTAAAAGGATTTAACAGCTGCTGAGAGATGCAGATTCATGTACCCATAAGAAACCAGGTGGTAAGTGTGTTAAGAGACAGACCGCGGAGCCCAGAGGATGGAGCTGAGAGGAGGGAAGTTCCAAGATGGAAGATTCACATCTGAGCAAAACTATTAGGAGCTAATATCTTCTGATAAGGGTAAAGCCCTCCACCTGCTCCCTCTTCCTTTGGAGAGGAATTAGTACCCTTATGAAAGAGACCCCTAGTAGCTCTCTGCAGTCTGTCCTCCATATGAGTAACCAAAGAGAAGTCAGCAACCTGAAGAGTCCCTCACCAGAATCTATGTTGGCCTCCTTGTCTCAGACTGGCAACCCTCAGAACTGTGAGAAATAAGTTTCTCCTGTCTAAGCCACCCAGTCTATGGTCTTTTGGTATAGCAGCCGCAGTGGACTAACACAACAACAGTGTTGTTTAATTTTTCGGGTGGAGTAGATGCAGAAGGAAAGCTCGGCAGATCTTAGAACAGGAACATCAGGACAAGTGCCCAAGATGAGCAAAGTAATGGAGGCACGCTCCACCTCCTCCTGCTTTATTATCAAGATCTGTTACATTCAGATTCCATCAGATTCACGGCACTGAGCTAGGCTTGAGAGACACAAAGGCAGTAAACCATCTCCACTGTTCTTGAGTAGATCACATTAAGGCTAAGATAAGCCAAAAATGTATTTTAATATAATGTAGTAAACACTATGATCAAAATATGGAAGCTGCCATGAGAATTCAAAAGAAGATTCTATGCCCAGAGTGTTGAGAGTGATTAGATAGAGGAAAGGACACTTGGACAGTTGAATCAAAATTTTAAATTTCCTGTTTGGCCATGGAGAAGACTCAGAGAGGAAGGGGAGGGGGAAACTGAAATTACAGGAAGAGTGAAAGCAAACACAGAAAAGGAGGAGAGCAAGAAACTTTCTTTACGGAATGGTCAAGATCCAATGTGGGCGATGTGTTATGGAAAAGTAGTTAGAACCAAACTATGAGGTTGTTCTAGGTTATATCCTAGGGAGCAGTGGGGGAGCCAGTGGAAGCTTTGATATGGGAAGCAGAATATGATCTTATTTGTTCTTAGTGATGCCTAAAGGCAGAATGTGGGATGGAAAGAAGAGAGACTGTCTACAGGGACATGAGATTTGGTGGAGAATTTTGCAAAGATCCACCCAAGAGAACAGAAGGTCTGTATCAGAGCAGTACTGATATGATAAAGAAACGTGAGCAGACCCAAGAGACACAAATGACATAGATGTCCAGAATATCAAACCAGTAAGATGTCAGGAAGGGAGAGGATTGAAGATTATATGAAGGTCTTAATTTGGGAAGGAAAGTGATATGGCTTGGATTTGCAGTGTCCCCAAAATGCAAGCACCGAAGTCTTGGTTGATGGAACCATGAGGGCTCTAACTTCATCAGTAGATTAAGCCACTGATGGATAATAATTTGATGGCATTATTAGTAGGTGACAGAAACAGAAGTTGGGGTCTAATTGGAGGGAGTAGATCATGAGGGTGTGACCTTGGGGAGTATATGTGGGCCCTGACCCCTTTTTCCCTGGCTCTTTCCCCTTCTTTCTCTGCCTCCTGTCCACCATGAGTTGGGATGGGTTGCTCTGCCACACTCCCCAGCGTGACGTTCTGTCTTCCCATGAGCTCAACAAACCAGTGGCCAAGCAACCATGGACTGAAACCTCTGAAACTATGAGCCAAAATAAAGCTTTTCTTGTCTAAGTTGATTTTTCTTAGGTATTTGTCACAGCCACAGAAAGGTGACTAACAGAGAAGGTAAATGTTCATTAGCAGGGACATAAAATTCATCAGTGGGTCTGTTCCTGACCTGTTGAGTTTGAGGAACCTGTAAGGCATCCAGAGGAGTATTACCGTATTAATATCATCATTGTGCTCATCTGACACCTTATTTTCAGTGCTAGATCATTTCACCCTAAAGACATCAGCAAGATGGTAGGTATTAAGCAACCAAATCCACTCCCTGAACATTATAGCTAGAGAAGCCATAATCACAGTGCACATTGATTTCAGTCAAGAGAAACCAAGACTGATAGTGAGTTTTACATGGACTTTTGACATATGTTGGTACCTTTAATTGTACTGATGAGATAGTATTTAATGTTCTTCCATTTCTACAGATGAGGAATCTGAGTCCTAATCAGAAGCGTTTATTTTTATACAATTAGTAGCAGAGCCAAGGCATGATCACCACCTTCTATTTTGTCTATGTCTAGAGAGAGAGAATTCTTATGAGAGTGCAAATCCAGCGAAGAGAGAACTGTGATCTTGTGATCACAGCACAATCACCTCATTTATGATCACACAGAATCACTCTTTGTGGGATGAATAGATGGAAACCATGTCTAGCACCCCAAAATTCTTTGCTTCATTAAATAACATGACTACATTCCCCAGGAAGTATTCTCGTAGAAATTAAAAATTAAAAGCAGTAGTCAGATAGGTGTTGTTTGACCTGAGAGTGCTTGGGAGAGTAGGTAGTTTCCCTGAGCAAAAATGATAAGCATGGAGAATTTACGTTTAGAAAAGGAATATATAAAAAGAGATATTTCCATGTAATTTAATTAATTTCCTAAAGTGCTGGCAGAAATACCCTTTCCTGAATCCCACCTGATCAAGTGTGTTCCTGGCTTACTTTCCAAAGGTGTGTCTTATATCAACTCTTAGCACTTTCCCTATCTTCCTGTCTCTATTTTATTGTGTGACATTTTCATTGAGCTATTGAGATTGGATATGTCAGACACATTAAAAGCAATGGCAATTGTGGCAAGTTAGTTGATATATTTTAAAACAAACCAAGAGGGCCATGTAGATGTCAGGGGAATAAATTGTTCTCTTTAGCAACAAGTGATTTATTTAACCACTGTAGACAGGGTCCGAGGGACTGCCAAGCTGCATACATTTTGCTTGGGAAAAGCTGAGCTGTTTTCTCAGAAATCTCTCATGTGGGATCAAAATAAGAACAGAGGTTTAGGAAAAGATTAATTAAATTCTTGATTTGGGAATGACCCTCAGGAATGAATTTTGCTTCCCATGTGCTACAAAACTGACCTCATAGTGTTCGGAAAGTGAGATGCGCTGTGGAAGCCTAAGTATTGGCGATGACCGTGACTTACAGGCTTCAGGGAAGTGCAGCCACAGCGCTTCTCCTTAGCCTGCCTTTGAGGGCAAAGCATGATGTTTCCAGACGAGTGCAGAGGCAGAGCTGAAGTCTACGACTGCGCTCCTTCTTGGCACCATTCAACCTTGGTTAGTAACTGCTGGGTTCAAGGTGATCAATAACTGTGAATTGATTGGATGCTCCAACTGCAGAAACACAACGCAGACTCTGGAAACAGAAGGCCCGCATTTGCATCCCGTCCTAGCACGTACTTGCTAGGTAACCATGAACAAGTTCTGACCTTTCTCAATCCCATTTTTCTCATGTAGGTAAAGATAAGAGTAGTGCTTATAAGCAGTGTGAAGTTAAATGAGTCCCTATAATGTCAGAAGGACACCATCTGAAGATGTCCTTCCTGTACCATCAGTCACCCCCCTTCTGTTGGTCTGTCCCCCAGCAGAGGGGACAGCACATAAAAGGTACAGTTCTCTTTTTTTAAATAGATATATCCAGCATTGGTTTTTAAGTTTTATTTTAGCAGTACATTTTATATATACATAATGATAACATTCATCATAGTACAGTCCCCTATAAAAGGAACCCTTGACTCTACATCCTCCTCCAGGTTCGACTTTATTCCTTTACTCTCATTTACATCAAAACTGCTTGAAAGAATCGTGCATTTGCTCTTGATCTCCTCCAGTAAGACTTTTGTTGCAAGGATTCAAACGAAACTGTTCATCAAAATCATCAGTGACCTCCGTCTTATCCAATCTAAAAGTCAAATTCTCGTGAAACTCAACTTCTTAGCCTCATTGGAACCTTTCCTGACTCTCTCATTCATGACACAACCCTTTCTTGGCTATTTTCTCTCTCCGCTGTCCACTCTTTGGCTCCTCCTTACTGAGTGCCCCGGGGTCCAGAATCTGGAACTCTTCTCTCCTGCTTCACATTCCCTAGGTGATTTCAGCTCCCTCAGGAGAGACGCAGATAAAGACTGAGATACAAGGCAGTGATTCCCAAATCAATACCTCCATCTCCACCCTCTCCCCTCAAATCCCCTGTGCTACAGTGCATTTTTCATAGGTCCACTTAGATGAACAATGGGTCTCTAACTCTTAACACAGTCTTCATGATTCTTGGGTTCCATATTTGTGAATTTGCCTACTCGCTACAATTCATTTATGACCCTAAAGTCAATGCTGACGGTGTTTTCATAATCATTTACAAACATGCACAGAGATGCAAACAAATGTGAGCCACCAACATGCATTTTCCACCTGAATTTAGAAAAGGTGATGATGTTCCATCTTAATGTTTTGGGCTCTTATAATGTCAATGAAGCATTCTTTTCATGATCTACTTAATGCCACATTTTCTCATTTTGTGCTTTTCCTTGGTGATTTTGCTGTCTAAAATACCAGTCAAGCATTGTACTGAAATACTACCTACAATTTCTAAGTTCAAGGAAGTTCTCTGTGCCTCACAGAGAAAATACTTGTGGTAGATAAGCTTCATTTAGGCATGAGTTGTATTGCTGTCAGCTGAGTGCAATGTTAAAGACTCAACAGTACATATCGAATAAAGTGTCTTTAAACAGAAACAGACATAAAACAAGAAAATTTTTTGTTATAATTTGACAAATATCTTGTGGTCAAGGCGCATGGAAACCCTGTATATCCTCCAGGAGCTTTGGGTCAGAATTGGATAATTCAGTCTTCTATGTGGCTCTATAGAGCATGCAATGAATAGTGAGAATCGGCTGCATATCTGCAACCAAACTGTGTGTTCCTCAACTGTGTGTTCCTCCCACCTTACTTTTTGATGGTGACTGATGCTTTTTGTTGCTTAGGCCAATGACTTTGAAGTTATCATTTGCTCATCTTTGCTTCTCACATCCCACATCCTATATATGATTTAGCCTTTCTATAGCTTCTTCTGAAATTTATTTTTCTACCCCTTCAGGCTCTTAAGACTGGTCCTAGCTACAATCACCGTGATTATGGAACTCATATCTTAATTTGTCCCCTGCTCCTATTCGTGATTGTGGCCCCCTTGACACACAAACAAGTTAGAGCATGCCACACTTCTGCTGAGAATCCTCCAATGGCTTCTAATCTTATTTGGAGCAAAAGCCAAGTCCTCACCATAGCCGTCAGCTATACTGTCATCCTGGCTGGGCCTCTAACCCATTGCAGCATGCCATGTTAGTTAGCTTTGCATTGCTGTGACAAAACACCTGAGAAAATCAACTTAAGGGGGGAAAGATTTACTTTGGCTCAAGGTTTCAGAGGTTTCAGCCCATGGTCAGCTGTTTTTGTTGCTGTGTGTCTGAGGTGAGGCTGAGCATCATGGTGGAAATGTGTGGGAGAGAAAGCTGCTTACTTCATGGCAGCCAGGAAACAGGGAGCCAGAGCCAGAGAAGAAGGAACCGTGGACCAGATATAGTCCTCAAGGTGATGCTTCCATGATTCACTTACTTCAGTTAGGCTCCACTTCATGTTACCATCACTTCCCAACAGTGCCATCAAATTTTAATCTCACTGTTAGTCCACTGACAGAGTTAGAGCCCTTGGGATCCAATCACTTTCCAGAAGGCCATCCCCACCTCTTGACAAGTGAGACTTTTCTGGACATTTCAGATCTAACTATAACATGAACTCTCACTTTGCATTTGTTCCTTTCGCTACTTTAAGCATTCGTCCAGCAAAGATCCAAGTAACTCACCCCCTCACTGTCTTGTGCCTCTGTTCAAATATCAGCTCATCAGCCCCTGGTTACTCTATAAAATCACACCTGTCTCACTCTTTGTCCGTTTCTCAGCTTTATTTTTCTTCATATAAATTATCACCCAATATATTATAAATCTCCTTATTGTTTATTCTCAATAGAATCTAATCACTTTGGGAGCAAAGACTTCACTTGTGTTGCTCACTCCTGTTTCCCCAGTGCCTGAAATAGTACTAGATGTAAAGTACATACTCAATGAAACCGATCATGATGGTGACTGATGCTTTGCTTTCTTTCTTTTGTGTGAAATGAAGATATTATTCCACTATAATCTGTACTCCGGTGTTGCTTAGTTGTAATGATGTAAAAATGCACCTCATGCTGCCTTCCTTGTTTACCTGGTAGGTCCCTGGGCCATCTTCACCAAGTCGGGTCAGGTAAGGCAGGTGTTTGCCACCAACCTGACCAAGGCAGGCACATGCTACATCCCAAAATGGATACCAGGAATGTTCAGCTAATCTACTGCCCTGCTCCTCAGCTATAGTAAAAGGGATTAGGATTTCTGTGTTGTTTTAGGAGGAATCATCTTGAAAGCTCTTTTGCTGATATGCTGATTTGCTTTGATTGTCTAATAAATTACCTGTTTCCTTTTCAGCATGGATTTTGGTAGTGACAGCTTCTTTTCATAAAACTTTCTTCCCATGCAGGCATCCACCAACCATAGTGAGCTCATCACTCAGCCAACTCGGGACATTCGCATAGGTTTTTTGCTTGAAAAATTAACTGTATTGTTCCCAGGTGGCAGGGCTCCTTACTAAGGGTGTGTGCTTGACTTTGAAAGGTTTCCCTTGGAACATACTCCCTGGTGCAGGGGATCAGGTGTTGCTCAATAGGTACGAACTAGATACTGAGTAAGCCACGGGCCAATGGAAGGAAGTCGGCTGCTTTGTGTACTCACTTTTCAGCCTTGGTCAGGGAGCCAGAATTTTAGGAAAGAATCAAGGCTGGAAGCTGCATGTATGGAGAATCTAAGAAACCACCCACAGAGTCATCAATCTTCAAACTCAGCCTCCTCCAAAAAATAAAAAAAAAAAAAATCCCACTCTGTTCTCAAGCAGTAGAGCCTCCGGGTTGGAAATGCACAAGCCTCAGGTCGCAGAAATGTCAGTGGAGTCATCTGCCCTGTAGGTTCGCATGCAGGCTAGCCCCACGTATGACAGGCAGCTCAGGTTAATAGGGACTAAGGGGATTTCGAAATTGATTTTTATGGCAAAAAGAAGGCATGTGCATTGTGAAAAAATGGGACCTACAGATAAGCACCGTTAGTTTAGAAAGGAACTCAGTCCTCAGACCCGAGGTTACACACTGTTAATTTATTCTCTCTCCTCTGGCCTTTTGTCTATATCTGTGGGAGAATATAGTCTTAAATGAGTTGGATTGTTTTAATAATATTTGTAATCCTTCTAATTACTATTCTGTTGTGGATATTTTCCCAGGTCATTAATCTGCTCTTAATTATTTTTTTTCCTAATGGTCATGCAGTATTACAATTTATAGATGTACTGTAGCTTATTGAATAATGCCTTCCAGTTTAACATTTAGATAATTTTCAGTATTTCGTTATTGAAGATTACACTGTGATGAGTATAATTACATATAAATACCTGTGTGCATCTCTGATTATTTTCGAAGAATAAATTCATTCAAGGAAAATCATACAATCAAAACATGAATATTTTTAAGGCTTCAAAAAGTTGTGCTAACTTATGCTCCTTACCCCAAAAGTACAAAAGTGGCCCCTTTCCAAAGGTGGCTTTTAGGTAAGCTGCTCTGGCGGCCTGTCCCGGGGTCCCCCAGCCCCTGGTGAAGCTAACCTCTGCCCCCAGAAGCTCCCCAGGGGAGCCATGTGCAGAAGTCTGCCTTGCACCCCAGGGCTTTCCAGGCCAGCGTTTATTCATCCCTCCAGCTGGGCCGGCTGAAGCATGTGGAGGTCAGGTGATATGCGTGGGGTCAGGCAGTCAGCAATGACTCAGCCAAACCCACTCCTGTGCCTGAACCTTGCTCAGATCACAAGGCTGAGAGCACTAGCTTCCCGGAGGCCCATTATTCCCAAATAATTAAAAGAGGCCATTTGCACTGGAGTTTGTGAATATTAAATTTTTGGAAGAAGTGGGTCAACCCTGTGACTTTATTAATGGGTGGCACTGCATGCTCTGCCTTCCTTTTCTTTGTTGGAACCTGTCACAGAAAACTTGCCAAGCTTCCCTGGGTGGTAGACTTTGCAATGAAGCTTTGTGATGTGTGTATCCAGGTGTCCACATGAAACTGTCCAACTCAGAGACAGAAATGCTGAACTAGATCAAAACAGTAGTTCTGGTACATCTGATCTGTTGGGATTCTCATGTAAAAGCCAAGCTTGCTGCCATAAAACTCCTGGTTGTCAAAGACAGACAAACTCTTGGAGCTTCTTATTTCCTTCATCCATAATTAGAAGCCAAAATAAATTCAAGTGATCGTGGCCCCGTCAATCTGGGTAAGATTGCATCTCCCCAGGTGGCTGAGGCCACACAGGACAACCACAGCCACTGTGCTCCACTGCGGGCTCATGTTCCCTGGAATACTCGCCGGACTGGTGCCTATGAGCCCAAGGTCCTCTGTGAATGTTTGCTGTGTCCTGATACCTAGCCACAGACAATGCGAGTTGAACACCAGATGTTGCCTGACAGCCTGACACTAATTGCAAAGGGGTTAAGACAAAGTAGAAGAGCATTCATCCATCTTTTTCAGCTGGAAGATGATTCTAGCCCATTACCTCGCAGGATATGTCAGTTACATCCTCTGTCAGACATTCACAGATGAGCTTAACATATACAGTTAAACAAAATAAACACCTGAAAAAGGAACATGCTTGTAGCATAACTGTTGTGCTATTTATTTGCATATACAAATACACAGACATACCTTGGAGGACCCCAGTCTGGAATCCAGGCGGGCGTTTGGAGAACTGGGGACTAGGAATGCCTCTCGGTACCTACTGGCCTGTGGCTGTGTTTCAGGAAGGCTGTTGGATGGAATTTGATGAGGCATCCTTGAGATGGGAAGGAGGGATGAGGATAATAAAGGGATAATATGGCCTTTGGCTCTTATAAGAACCTTGAGAATGCTTTTGAGCTCAAAATACAAAAAAGGTGTCAGCACTTGTCCTGGGACTCGACACTGCTCAGACAGTCTGAAAATCAGCAGATTGGAGAGCCTCCCAGGTGCACTGTCATTTGTGGAAGCTGGCAGCGCTCATGCATGTTATGTCCGCAAGGGCAGGACTGAGGCTCTTTCAAAGGGTGTTATGAACAGAAGACACTGAGGTGGGAGAGCACGCTCAAGAGAGGAATGAGGCAAACACCATGTGTGATCATTTCCAAGAGCCTGACTCATACATTCCAATGGAGGAACTTTGGGCAAGCCCAGAAATACTGTAATCAGGAAACTACATGGCTGGAGGGCAGGTTAGGGCCAGAACAAGAAATTCAGTTGTAAACACTGATATACTCACCATACCAACGGCCCCCGTGTTAATGCATCAATCCATTATTGCTTAGCATTTGCTTAGCTTCCGATTTTTCATAACTAACGATAATACTATGAGAAATATCCTTGAACATACGTTTTCATGTGTATCTCTGATTAAATTCATATACATATGTCAACACATTTAATATTGTACCTAACGTTTGTCACGAAAAAGTGTTGGATTTTACCAGATGATTTTTCAGCGTCTATTGAGATAATCATGTGATTTTTATCTTTCATTCTGTTACAGTGATGTATGCACTAATTGATTTTATATGTTGGACCATCTTTGCATCCTGGGGACGAATCCCACCTAGTCACAGCATATGATCTTTTCAAGGTACTGTTGAATTAGTTGCTAGCATTAGGGGGAATTTTGGAATCTATGTTCATCAGGAATATAAGCCTCTAGTTTTCTTGTAGTATCTTTGTCTAGCTTTGGTATCAAGATAATGCTGGCCTCATACAGTGTTCCAGTTTTCTTTAATTTTTTGGAAGAGTTTGACAAGTACTGGCCCTGAGTTTTTAAATGGCTGGTAGGACCCAGCAACAAAGCCATATGGGCCTGGGCTTTTCTTTGTTGGGCCTGGACTTTTTCTTTTCTTTGTATTAATGATTGATTCACTCTATTTCCTGGTTATTGGTGAATTTTGTAATTCTAGAAATTCACCCATTTCTTTCTACTTTATCCAGTCTATTGGCTGATGTTCATAGTAGTCTTATGATCATTGCCATTTCTGTGGCATCCATTGTATAGTTTCCTCTTTCATTTCTAATTTTATCTGAGCGATCCCTCTCTCTTTTTTCTCAGTCTACCTAAAAGTTTGTCAAATTTTTTAATCTTTTCACAAAACCAACTCAGTATGATTTTTATATTGTTTTTCTATTTTCTATTTTGTTTATTTCCATTCTAAACTTTATTATTTCCTCCTATCTGCTAACTTTCTATTTATATGTTTGCTTCTTCTTTTTCTGGCTCTTTGGAAGTGTAACATTAGATTGTTTAACATTTAAGAATCTCCCTGTTGCTTTCCAAAGTTGCTGCTGCATTTTGAACAAGCATGCTTGCTCAACTTCTCACCAACACTTGTAATTTTTAGTCCTTCTACTTTTAGCTATTCTACTAAACATGAGATATCATTGTGACATTCGTTTTCATTTCCTCAATGACTAATGATACAGAACGTAGTCTTCTTGTGTAAACCCTGTGTGCATTTTGCCTGTTTTTATTTGTGTTGCTTGACTTCTTACTGTTGAGTTGTAAACTTTTCTGTACAACTTCTTTCCCAGTATGGTGATACATTGTGTTTTCAGTTTGTCTCCCATTTTGTGGTTCACCTTTTTTGTTTTTTGAAAAGAAGGATCTTTTAATTTTATAAAGTCCAATGAATATATTTTTTCTTTCACAGCTAAGAAAATTGATATTTGTGTGTGACATGAAGTACAGTTGACCTATTTGTTGTTAAGACTCTCAACAGCTTAGTGTTTACAGTTATCATACTATAGATGATAAAGAGAGCAGGACAAAAGCAAGCAAATGCTGCTTTTGAAAGCTTCACTATCACTTAACTGATCTTTAACAAGGAGGGTTAGTAAAAGGGTCAGAAGTACTAATACCTATTTTCTAGTGTAGAAGATGGCACAGTAGGATCTATGTGTTGGCTCTGTGCTGTTATGCAGTTGCAGTCTTGAGAAGGATGCTCTAGAAAGGGTGTTTAGTGTTTTTCTTCTGCCTGTTGACTCAGGGAGGAGATGATTGGCCACCCATACTACTTGAGAGCTCTGCTCCCGTGGGACCAGGCTGTAAGCTACCAAAGGGACTGCAGCTTAAAAAAATTATTTTATTGGGGTTGGGGATTTAGCTCAGTGGTTAGAGTGCTTGCTCAGCAAGCACAAGGCCCTGGGTTCGATCCTGGGCACCAGAAAAAAAAAAAATATTTTGTTGATACTTACTCAAAAATGTAATTGAATGTAACTTTTGAAAATAGTGTGTAAGCATATAGAAAAGTGGTCTTCTAATTCTTTTATGTTAGACAAAATCGTGGTGCTCATCCTGGCCTTGCCAATGCACAAACAGGTTAAGGACAGCAAGTTCTGCTGGTCATGAGCATCATCAGTCTGTGCCCTTGGGGGTTGAGGGCCTCGGTTTGAATCTGGCTTCCTTTGACTGTCATCGAATAAATTGCCCTTTCCGAGGATCTTCTTTTACTGTCTTGTTTCATTTTGCCTTATAAAACAGGGATGTCACTCTTCATGGTTGTTTTAATAATTACATTATTTAAAATATAACACTGTGAAACTATGTAATATGGGGCTCTGTAATATGGGGCAGATACTTAAAAGGTCTTTGTTGGATCTGAACAAACTGGATATTCAGTGTTGCCGTGTAGTTACACCAAAGTATTCTAGTAAGCTATCACAGGACACTCATTCTTATTTCAGGCAGCTTTTTGGGCTTGCCTATTCCCTAAGAAGGATCATATAGGAATGAACTACCAGATAGTCACTTTCGAGCAGGGAAGTCATAATAAATAATGAAGAAAAAAAGTCAGCGACTGAAGGTATTTCCCAAAGTGGTTTTCATCTGGTGGGTGGGGTTTCACCACTTGAGTAGATTTCACACTAGGATTGTCAGCTGGGTGACCTCGAGGGAGAGAAGAAAACCAAGAGGGAAACAATAATGCGGAAGAAGCAGAACACAAATCACAGTGTCAGTTGTTTTCTTATTTCACGTTAGCCTTAAATCATTTATTATTTCAACGTATTTTTCAAGCCAGTGTGCAAACTCTCCAGTGGGTGAACCATATAGATGTAAAACAGCGATTTGGGGCTAAATGATTTATTCACATCATGGAAATTTTAGGCATTCAACAAAGAAGAGATAGAGTGAAGTTGCCATGCAGGCCTTCAAAACAAATGTTAGAAATGTAATAGAGACATCACAGCGGTCCACACTGAACCTGCCCCCGGGCTCAGTAGTATGGGGTAGTGAAGAGGAAGGATTAAAAGCTGAAGAATATGGGTTTCCTTGGTCTTTTGGCCTTAAGTAATTCTCAGCTCTTTGGTTCCTCCAAGGCAATTACCCCACGCAGACAAAAACACTTTCTTTGCTCTCGTGAGTTTCTTTCTCCAAAGTGAAAATGGTAAACCTGGTATTAAATGTTATGGTCCACTATGGTATCTACAACTATCATGTGGGTTCTTAAACTTGAAAAATAGAATTGTAGTGCAATCATTGTGAGAATTATAACAGGTCTGGAAGTAAAGAACACAGGCTTGTTTCATCTAAAATGATAAAGAACAACGGAGAAAATAGGTATGAATGGAAAGAGAGGTTTATAAAAAACAAAGAAAAAAGAGTGTTTCCAAGATAATGAGAGAATGAAATCTCCTTGTTGGCAAATATCTATTTCCCACCTACTGAAATTTCCCATTGGCCCTCTTTAGGGTAGCTGGATTCAACTGACCAGCCTGCAGTCTATGAAACATTTTCTTGTTGCCGGTAGAAACCACCAGTCTGAGCGTATTGTTCTTTTTGTGTCCATTCCCCTGGTATACACCGAACAATATTAGGAAAGATAGAGAACAACAGCATAGGGTTGAGATTCACTGTGGCTTTGGCTGAGAGATCAGCTTTATCAATGGGGAGGATTTATGGGGAGAAACAGTGGAAGATTCATTCATTAAGCAAATATTTATAAAGCACCCACCTTGTGGGAGAATTACATGGAAGAGAAATTAGTGGAGAGGAAAAGACTAAAGATGCTGAAAAACTAGAGAATCAGAGATCAAAAAGGAATAGGCATAAAAGTGAACACATTTTCCTCTGGAATTCAGTAGTAAAGATGCAAGTATAGATGCAGTGGAACAAATAATCTCAAGTAAATACTGAAGAGACACTCATGAACATTTGTTACCCATCAAGCAACTTTTTCTGAGTTATATAGGAGCTACTGGAGGAGAGACAATGATGCATAAAACATAATACCAACATTCATGGAGTTCATGATCTAATGAGGAAATCAGCTAGATAAATAAATAAAAAACATATAATATTGCGAGTGCCATAATAGAAGTACGAATCCACCTAGATGTCCCCATTCCAGGTATCAGAACCCCAGATTTCCCCAACAAAGGTCTTGATTGTGACATGCAAACTGCCTAAGAGTTCAACCATCTTTGAAGTTAAGTCACTCAAGTTATCAGGTACTCTAGGTCCTTTCTCTACTTGCAGCTGCAGGAGAGGCGAAGAATCAAGCATCCCGCTGGCCTTCACACTTGGCCTTCATTATCTGTCACTCGGGTGTTTGCTATGTTTTTGCATAAACGATGCATCAGTGACCTTTGGCAATGGCTGTCAAATATCAGAATAACATCACCCTTATAACTATGACTTCCTCCATATGGTCCAAAAGCCTGATACAGGAACCTTCTAACGCATTCTCTTCCACCAGTACAACTTCTAAATTGCTACTGGTAAAAGTTAGCAGTGATCAGAGCCTTGTGCCGGAGGCTAAGATCCAGCTCACCAGGGAGTGCCACCTGGGAGTGAAAAGCTAACTCACTGCCTATTTTCTGGGGCCACTCCCAGTGTGGGTTCTCTGGAAGGAGACACGAAGACAAATTTTAGGTGCAAGATACACAGTCTGGGTGAAGACGTCTAAAGGAAGGATGAAGAAGCAGAGTTAGAGAGGGAAAGCTGAGGAAGGCAGAGAGCTGAAGAGGCAGGACTGCTCACCAGTAATTCTGTAGTTGCCTGAAACACCCGGAACTTTATGTCCACTTTCCTCACACATGGCCATGGGCCATTCCGATATGGATACAGCCAAAGTGACCCTCTGCGATCGAGGCAGACCCTAAAGGAACTGATAGCTGAAGACTGTCACTGATTAACTGCTCACACCTGGCAGCAAGTCACTCCTTGAAGGGGAATCTGGACATCCTACCACAACAGTGATGGTAGATGATGATTGTGATGAGGAGGATGGACAGATACAGAGATGTATGTAGACAGTTGTACATGTTATACACACATGCAGAGGGAAAGGAAAGGAAGGTGAAGAGGAGAAAAAGGTGAATTATGGACTCACCTTAATCTTTTCTATAAATCAAAAAGGCAAAATAATTTGCAAAGATCAGGGCTGGAAGTTTGAAGAAGTTGGAGTATTTAGAAATACTGGCCAGGCAAAATCTTGTAAATCTTCTAAAGGAATTTTAAAATCACCCTGCCATTGGCTGTCCGTTGAATTTGGTAGTGTAAATTTGCAGAATGCCAATTCTATTAAATTTTGCCCTTATTCCAATTGTGCATTGTCCAGGGCAGGTCCAGCGGAGTGCAGACCAGGGCTTGGGGTTGGCATGATGAATGTATATAAATGCCAAATGGACAGAGGAACCAAGGGTAATGGGGACACTGCTGCCATAGCTGACTATGGACCCCAAGCTGAATGGGGCACTGAGGAAAGTAAGAATGGATCCCGTGTGCAGGCATGGTAAAAGGAATGATACATGGCTTAACCTACTGCAGTATCATGGTTGATTTTGCAGTTTTTATGAGTAAAATTGAGACAAGATGAGGATGTTGCATTAGAAAGACAAAAGAACCAACTGAAGATCTTGATTGGGAAATCTATGAAGAGACCCAAGATGTAGTGACACAGCTCAGAAGTTGGCATGGAATACAGATGCAGAATGGTAGAATCATGTAAGGCAAGAACATGCAAGGAAAGACTTGTCCCCCGCATTGTCATCCGGATTTTAGTAAAACCCGGAAAGGCCGCATTTGAATTTCAGGTTCTGCCATGTCTGGCCACTAGGAATTTATGATCTGAAATGTCTGGGAGAAGACAAAAACTGGTCTCCCCACACCTTGAAAATAGATTTCACTTGCTTTTTCCAAACCAAGAGAAACCAGGAAAATATTTTGCTGATAAATATTAGGGTTTAAAATGTTAAAAACTACATTGAAATCTACTTTGGTGGATGGAGGGTCAGAAAACACTTAAAAACAGACATCAAATGGCCTCTTCCTCTTTCACTTTCTGCCACAGTGTCTGTTAGGCCAGGAAAATGACTCATTAATAAATTTAGCACTAGAGGCCTGAATCATTCAGAAACCTGTATTCAACCATCTCGTTCAATCTTACTCGACTTTAGCTAATGATTGTCCACATCCCAGGCTGTCAGAATTATGCCTTCCACATGGGTAATGAGGTGTATTGCTTGTACTAGAAGTGTGCTAAGAGTAAGAATTCCCATTTAATGATGTTGAAGCTCCACTAAGTGAATCACCTTAGGCTAAATACTGAATAATGAACCTGTACTTCTTTTTATCACCAAACCCAGCAAAATGTCCGTAGAAAAACACATAATTCTAGAGCAGAGGTTAGTTTGAGGTCTGAACCTAGTGACCTCACACAGAAATAACTACTCCTAATTTTGAAGAAGCTATGGTATGCCTATATATGGGTAAACTGAGTGCAAGAATAATGTCGCATACAGCTTTGTACTTACTTTGCTTGGCACAGAGCTTAGTAATAAGTATTCAAAACACATATTTGTTGAATGAATGAATAAATGAATGAGTGAGTGAAATATCTTAAGTATGAATTTTTCTGATCATGGTCTTTCCTGAAAAGGACATGAGAAAATGCGTATTTTTCCACTAAGGCAGACTTTGTAGTCCTCAGCAATGAAATATATTCAGATGCAAGCATCAAAGATGAAGAAATCATATTATAGAATTTTAGTCTCCTTGATCTTACTCTTCTGATCAGTGTTTGATGCTAATACCTGTAAAGATTCTCGGCAGGGGAAAGAATGTAACATGACTCCAAACAGACCCTGACTTCATGGCCTTGAACTCTCTAATGTTTTACCTTTGTCATGTGAACTTCAGAAACTCTGATTGCTTACTTTGGGAGGCTAGTTGATGTAAAGAAAGTAGGTGAGTCTTATAGAAGTCAAATCCAACCAATAGGCGCTGCAAGTAATTTGGGAGTTACAAAATGTAAAGTATAATCCTTGTCTCAAGGTGTTTCTAATCTACCTGGGAGGAAAAGAAAAGTGTAAAAAGGTGACAATAAAAGGGGTAAATAACAATCCAAGATAATAAATATTTATCACAGGGCAGCATCTGACCATGCAGCATTCATTCCCCAACTTCTTGATTCCTACCAGACCCTCACGGTATTAAAGTATCCACTACTCCTCCCAGATGATTCAAAGAAAGGTGGGCACCTCTCCAGGTCCAGGTGTAAGTCCTAATTACTATAAAATCATTACCCAGCCTCCTCATGGCCAGGTATACATCCTAATTAGTATAAGATTATTCCCTTTGCTGCTCTTTTTCATCCAGTGGTGGGCATATGACCAATGTTGGCTCAGTCAGACCAAAGACAAAGGTAGCTGCTGCTTGGACCATGAGTTCCTGCTCTCTGCTGAGAGGTCTAAACAAAGGAAACGGTGGCTCTTGGCAGTCATATTTGAACCATGAAGACACCAGATATTGGATGCTAGAGTGGAGAAAACATGGGTCTCCAATGACTTTTTTTAAGTCCCTGAATTAACGTTGGAGCTTAACCAAACTCAGGGTTTCCTGCTCTGTGAGATAATAAATTTCCTTATTGCTTAAGCAGGCTGGGTGGAGGATTTGTTTCCAGTGGAATCTCAAGGAGACAATGACCCATTGCCAAATGCGTGGGCAGATAATAATTACTGTGAGAGTTTGGAATAAGAAGAGTTCACATCGGCTAGAGTGGGCAAGACAGCTCTCAGAGAATATGAGTGAATAGCACTGAAGAAGAAAGAGCGGCAAGAGAAAAATACTACGGGCTAAAAACCAGAAAAGAGTTTGAGGAGCAACAAGGGAGAGTAAGAATGCAGAGCTAGGAAGGAAAGTCTGAGCAGATTCAGGACCTTGAGATCACAGTCAAGTACCCAGAACTTTACTAGTTTAGACAGTAAACCATCAATAAAAAGTTACATACAAGTAGATTATCTGTCCCCACCTGAGCGTTTGGAGCTGGGTCCATTCACCACAACATTATACTTCTGCCAGCCTAGAAAAGCAAGTTTGGAACTTTAGTGGGTGTTTAAGTGACACACACACCCCCACACTGCCCATTCGCAGTGATCTGCCTGCACTGGGGTCTCATCCTTCTGGTTCCGCAGCCGTGACTCTAGGATCCTGCCATGGATGGATCCCATATTTGTCTCACACCATGGCTGAGTTCTTATTTCTTCTTGCTCATGAACTCTGGCATGGCATGTTTCTTAGCAGCAGACCTTCGCTGGCTTTTAAATGCCTCACTGTCTTGCAGGCCCATCTCCATCCTAGGTATTCAGGCGAGAGAGGAAAACAGGGGAACGATGGAGACATGAAGGCTAGAGTGGAAGTGATCCAAACACATCCTCGCCCTGCGGTTAGAACCAAGTTTGTTCTAAAGGAAGTCACTAAGACAGTAATATATGTGCTATGCAAAGAACTCTTAGAATTGATAAGAAAAATACCAACAACCCAACAGAAAATGAATAAATGGCTAATCAACATGAAAGGGTATTCAAATTCCCTAGAATTGTAGGACTGCAAGTAGTAGGACTGCAAATCAACTACTCTGGGGAAAGTTACAAAGAACTCTACTACTTATTGTTGGTGGGGATGTGAGTAAAAGTGTACTTTTATACATTACTGGAGAAAGTATTAAGACTTAATGACTTTATGTAGTGTAGGCAAAAATGGTAACCACCCTTAAAAATAAAACACAGAAAACCTTTGTGCCAGTAATCCACTCTTTTTTTTAATATTATGGAAATAAAGACAAATGTAAAAACATACAAGTACACAGAATAAATACAATTCCACAATGCTCTTTGTATAAGGTGGAAACTTTAAAAGAGGAGACTACTCATCCAAAGAAGAGGGACTGAATGTATTAAAGAATATTCTCCAAAGAAGATGTCAGTCACTTAGCATCAATAAATCGATTAGTGTCGATCAGTTAGTTGTTGTGAATCAGTCAGGCAGTTGACACAGAAGGATTTATAAGGGGAGTCAGAATGACTCAGATTTGTCTAGTGCTCACTAACTGGTAGATACAATGCCAACTGCTTTACATATTTTAGCTCACTGATGTTCATAATAATCCTAGGAACAGGTGTTACTGTCGTATTACAAATTTGGAAACTGAGGCATGGAGACGTTAAATAATGTGGCTCAGGATAACAAATTAGTAACTGGCAGAGCTGGATTTGCACACTTGGCTGGTCCAGAGCTCTGCAATATGTAGAGTTAGGAGAAAAGAAAATCCAATGACAGTAAAGCGCCAGACTTCACTCTTTAAAAAAAAAACCAGGTATGATATAATTGCATTTATACATTGTAAAATGATATAGTTTTTTGTATAAGGAAATTCAATTTTTGGGGGTGGTGCTGCAGACCAAATTCAGGGCCTTACACTTGCTAGGCAAGCTCTCTACCACTGAGCTAAATTCCCAACCCAGAAATTCAGTTTTTAATGTGAAGTAATGCACGCAAGCTTAAATATCACAAGGATTCTCTTGTATGAGCAATCCAAAAATGTAAATAAAGAACAAAATATAAAATAGATAATAGGAAGCAGGGAGGTAGACTTTTGCAAAGAGATGGAGGGAAATGGGTGGGGTATAGAAAGGGGATGAAAAAAGAATTAAGATGTGTTACGCGCATGTACCGATTCCCAACAATGAATGGAATCCTGTACTGAAAGAGTACTAGTAAAAATTTTTAAAAATGAAAAAAAATGCAAAGTCACAGAATCTTTGGGCTGGAAGAAAGTGTAAAAATCACGTAACACAATCACCTATCTGAGGCTTGAGGTGCCTCCAGAATATCTATTTCAGTAGTTGGCAAACGCACTAGGAAAGGAAACAACATATTTTAAGTAGCCTCCCCCTTTTTTGCTTAGATATCTGCTTATTAATTAGTCCTTGTTCTGCCACGTGGGTGTCATGCAGAATAAGTTTATTCTCCATTCCACAAGAAAGCCCACTACTTGTTTAGGATGTCCCCTAGATAATCCCTTCTCCAAGTACCTAGCTCCTTCAGAGGCATCGACAGAATTCTGAGTTTCCATTAAGTTGCTCTTTTCTTGACAAATATGATCTGATCTGTCAATATCTCTTTTCCAGCATGGTCCTCACATTTGCACAAAATTCCATAGATAAAATTTAAAACAAATGTTGAACCATTCAAAATTATGACCCAGTGTCAATGTAAACTAAGATCATGTTACCTTTTTGTATGAGTAAATCATCCCCTGGATTCTAAATGAGCTTATTGTCAACTAAAACCTGTTCTTTTCACTCACTGTATTTTTTACTTATCACTGCAAAGATTTACACACACACACACGCAGACTTTCAGATGCAGGTAACATTATAAAATGGTCTTTGGAGAGGCTGGCCTGAGTTTTAATCGTGGCTCTACCATATCCTATGTGGGCTTCGACTTGGTTTAACCACAGTTTCTTCGATTGTAAAAAAAAAAATCCAGTTACAGAGTTGCTTTAAGGATTGAAAATAGATATCATAAATGACAATCCATCTAACTATACAGCAAAAGGAGCGATTTTTGAACTGTTTGATTCCCATTGATAGAGTAACCCTACCAATGTTTGAGGCTTTTTTGGATTAAGATTATAGTTTCCTTATGATTATTCTTCACCCCTTCTTCCTGTTAAACACTAACAAGAACATCCTCTGGCTGACTAATCTATATCCTTTGGGAAAGGTCAAGCACCATTTATTTTTATCTGATTATCCTTTTCTCCAGTAGTCCTTGGGCTACTTCACAGATTCTATCTTCTTTCCTGAGGTCAGAGCCTTTAACTCATCACCAACACGATTTGTTTACAACTCCACGAAATTCACTGCGATGGAGTCAGTGGTCTCCTGCGCTGGGAGAATTGGGCTCATTTGGAGCAGTTGAAGAAATCAGACAATTTTCTCTCTAAATTCCCATCAGCAAGACATTCTTCTTTGGGAAAAGAGAAACTCACCCTGCCTCTCCTTATACTTACTGATTGATGATTCTGTCAGTAAAATAAGACAAGAATTTGCTAGATGCTCTACTTTTAGCCAAATGGGACTCCCTACAGACGCCCTCCTGGTTGGAGTAGACTTCTGGGTTGCTTGAGATCTGGGTCAGGAAAGAATCCACTCTGCCAGTGTGTCCTGCTTAAAACCACTCACACCGCCATCAGCTTGTCACATTTCTACCCACATATCCAGCTTCACGATATGTTTCTAAACCTCATCCCCTCTTACAGGGGTAGTTCCGGGCTTTTGTTTTTGTTTTTGTTTTTTGTGGTACTGGGGATTAAATGCAGAGCCTTTGTGCTGAGCTACGTCCCCCTACGTCCCCAGACCTTTCTATTTTGAGACAGCATCTGGCTAAGTCACCAAACTGGCCAGGCAGGGTTTGAACTTTCAACCCACCTACCACAGCCTCCCACCCAGTAGCTGGGAGTATAGGCATGTGCCACTATGCCTGGTGGTAGTTCTGTTTTTAAACCTATTGAACCTAGAATTTTTCACTGTACATCACCCTCCTTCACATCCCCACCTTTTTTGTTAGTAAGCTTAAATTCTATCGTTACAGCGACGCATCAGCTTCTCGAATCATTTTTCTCTCCATCCTACCTAGTTAAACTCTAGTCTTGATTACACCTTCTATTCTGCCCACATCCTTAAGTCTTAACATGGCTGGAAAAATATCAGAACGCTGCTGAACAGTCTCACTTTAAATTCATAACCACAAACCTCAAGTGGGCATGCAGCACTGTTGTTTTGCCCACTCTTTTTCAGCTTTTTTTCATTTATCTTCTAACTCCTCAATCACTCAACACTCGCTCCTCCTTCTATCCACTGACTTAAATACACACGTCCTTTCTCTTCCCTTGTGCTTTGTCTTTGTCTAAATGCTTTCTTTGTGTTCCTTCCGGCTAAGTACCTAGCTAGGAGAGAACACGCTATTGCTAACTTTCTATTTTCTTTTTCCTCGACAATACTTATTTCTACCTGACTTAATTCTCTCTGGAGGCTCTGTCACTTTACCATTTGTGAAATCCATCCTAGTAGGTTTGGGATACCTCTCCTAAGCCCTCCATCCTGCTGTTCCGAACTGTATACTTGCTCTTGGTATAGGTGGTGTAATCATCCTAAAATATCTTTTATCTGCTCCCTCAATTGGGGCCACTCCTTCCCAGAAGAAATGCTTTTCTCTTTCTTCATTTACTCCTTCTAGCACTTGAACATACTCTCTGGGACCCTGGGCCTCTAGATTCACAGAGTCTTAAAGTGTAGGGACAAAAAACACAAATTTCCCAAGTGTGTCACTAAGAGCCGTGGTAAGCAGAGTCACTCTTACTTCCATCCCTTGTTTCCCAGACCCATTTATTCTACATAGTGGGAACACAGCATAGAATAATAGTCATTGATTTATAGCAGCAAGGACTCTCCAAGATAATTAATCTCCAACTCCCTATAGTATCTATTGTACATAATGAATTAATTATCCTCCTAAGAGGCTAGGGTAGTATTAGCTATGGATTTTTCTTGGGAGAATGAAGAAAACAGTCCTCCAAATAATTTTCATTATGGATTAAATCTGTCTTGGACTCCTGATTGCGAAAGGCTAAGGGTATATATTATATCCTACAGGATAGCATTCCATCTCCTTAGTAACATCTCCGAGCAGGCATTGTGATTCCAAAACACCATTTCACCACTCTGTCAGGCTAGTGCTTGTTGGTGGTCCAGGATGCAGTACATTATGGTCCTATGCTCATGGTCACATCTTCTTTGCTATAAACCTGGTCCTCTAACAGGTGTACTTTGGACTCACCAGGAGGGTTTGTTAAAACACTACCTTCTGGGCCTTACAAGTACAGGGTAAAAAAGAAGAATTTGCATTTCTAGTCAGTTTCCAAATAATGATGGTACAGGGACCACACTTTGAGAGCTAGTGCTTGAGTTCCTTTATGCAATGCATTATTATACAAGATTTAAATGGATGGATCAAATGCTCTATAAACCTGTGAATAGCAGTGCACGATGAGACCCAGCAGGCAGAAAAGACAAATCTACTCCTAGAAAACGCATCTTCATCCCTTTCCCTTTCAAGTGGAGAGGTCCAATGTAATCAGCTTGCCACAAAGTGGCTAATTGATCCTGAGGGCTGGGGGTCATATCAGGATTTTAGCATTGGTTTCTATTGATGGCAGATTGGACAGTTGGCAGTGGGAAGATCTCAATCAGCTTCAGTAAGCGGGAGTGCTACTCTACATTCAGGTCTGTTGTGCCAGAATTGGAGTGACCAATGGCAGAGGCTTGCTGATGTCAACCAGCTAAGTCTTTCTGTGTACTTGATATTTTGGTGCTTTATTTGTGGTTGATGGTATCTGGTAGACAAGATGGACACAACAGTTTTACACTATGTGTTCACATCCATAAGTCCATGTGCTTCTTTCCAAGATGTCCTTGTCCAATCCTTCAATATTTTCTCTTTCCAGACCACTGACTAAACCAACAAGCTATTTATCCCTTCCCGTGAGCCCATACATGTTCTTAACACAAGCCACATTCCTTTCCACATAAAGTGGCTGAACGTGTATTTCATCAGATGGTCTGCCAGCTGAAAGGCTTTCTATTTACCACAATTTTTCAAAGTGATCTCTTAGTGATGTAAAAGCTATCCATTTTTGTCTGGCACCAACATATTGAGTTAGATCATCCTTAAATCAAACTGAGCCCATTTTTGTCTCCAGTGTGTGATCAGGCAGCAGGAGGTGTGAGCTGAAGGAAAAGTCATGGCCAAACAGTGGTGGGTGACATGGAAGTCTGAGTCACCTGCTTATGTGGCTTACTTCTGCCTTCTGGCCTTGATGGCGCTCGGTCCTGAATGTTCTACTTCCATCTTACAGTGGATTGCGGCTAAATCCTCCTGACTTTCTGCCTTGGTGAGTCTTCCGGGACCCAGACCATGATGAGCAATTCCAGCCACATGTTTATTCTCTGTTTTATTGTCAGGAATTTCATTTCCAGCACACTTGGATAGCACTCAACTTGCTATTTTTTGAATGGTATATAATTCTCTGCTCTGTATAGTGTGCTCTAGAGACTTTGAGGTCTACATTGTTCTCCTCTAGTCTTAAATACTTCACAACATCTTTTTTTTTTTTAAATCACAGGTGTCTTTAATATCATAGGGTCTGCTGGGACACTGTCCAAATGGCAGGGCAGCCTGAACCTCCAAGGCCCTTCCTTGTTCTGGGTCCCTCTTAGAGCTGGAAGCCTCTAATGACACCCATTAATTGGGTTATAACAGCATTTTCCAGTGTGAAATATGCTTCCTTCAGAAACCAGTTGTGCTTCTTTCTCAGATAAGGTATGTAAAATGCAAGAATGTTTATTACTGAAATGGGAATCTTAGCACGTTCCAGAACATGTTCTAGGCCCCTAAAAAACCTTACTGATGTGATGAGTCCTTGAATCTTCTTCATTTATCTCCCACTCTGTGGGCTGCTGTGTCTTCCATGGCCTCCAACGTCCTTACCACTTCTCGCTCACCCTGTTCGATTACCATAGTGTCACTGATTTTGTGAACCATTGTGATCTTCTCCAGAAAGTCCAGAATTGTCCAAGTCCCTTCAGACTACATTATATCAAGAGTAAGGAAAATAGACACAGCTTTGAGCCAACACAACTAATATATATATTTATCTATTTCCTGTGAATTATAAGATACTTTGAGCCTCTTTCTTAACAGATGGAAAATAATGCATTGGTTGAATCAATGGCCATATAATACATAGCTGAGGCCGTTTGGTTTGATGTAAAAAAGATACCACATTTGGCACAATAACTGTAACTGGAGCTACTAGTCGGTGGAGTTTGCAGGGTCTGCTGACATCGTTCATGTCTGTGAGGTTTTGTCACTGTTATTTGCTTTGGGGGGTGGGTATAGGCCAGCTTGATTAATTAAATGGGAATGCAGTAAGACTGCCATCTTTGCACCCCTTAGATAGTACCGTATGAAGATGGTGGCTCCAGTATCCGCCTCTCTCCTGGATTATGTTATTGTGTGGCAGTTCCAGAGTCTTCCTTTTGCAGTCTCCACTAGGTTGCCTCTTACCCACGGGACAGGGAATCAGTGTGTGGGAGTGGGGGACAACAGCTGCCAATTACCAAGTATATCCATTCCAAATCCTTCCTGGTGGGACTGTGGGTGCTGTGCCTGATACGAGTCAAGATTTCATTTATTTCCTGGACTTCACACCTCTCCATTTTTAACAGAGGGTCATGCGTTTCTAGTCCCCAGATACCAATGTCAGTTTAGACCCTGTATTCAGCAGTCCTCAGATGGACTCTCTCTTTGGCGACTACCGTAGTAAATGACTGTAGGATCCCACAGAGAAGGACTGAGGGAATTGTAGCCATCTGTTTGCTGTAGTTCTGCAACATCCCACCTCATAGGAACCCGGCATCTCCTTCTTATAATGGGGTCCTGTGTCTGTTCAGACCGGAAGCTGAGCCATGAACTTCCTCCCTTTGCTCCTTCTTCCCTTTGTCCCATGAACAAAACCCAAGACTCCACGGAATTTATATTTTAGTGAATTATATGGAATACAGACATGAGTTCTATATAAAATAATTTTAGATGGTATGTGTCATGAAGGAAAATAAATTGGGATAAGGGACAGGGCATAACAAGGGGGCAAGAGTAAAAAAAGTATGCTCTTTTAATAAGGTGACCAGGAAAGGTCTCCTAGAATGACTCTTAAGGAGAGGGACAGATGAGGTGATGAACTAGGTGCACAACCAAATGGAGAATGTGTATTCTCAAGTCTGCCTACTTCTCTCTGTCAATGCTCCAGCCACCCTAGCTCCCATTGCTGCTATCAGCAAACTCCCAACTTTCTCTTTTTGTGTTTCTCTTCTGATTTTCTCACTTTCTTAATCCTCTCAACGCACAACAAAATGATCTTTCCAAAGCACAAGTTAAATTCTGCTGAAAACCCTCCAATGTTTCCTGTCACACTTAGAAATCCAAATTCCTTACCACTACTATAAAATGTCTATATGGTCTGACCTTGTCCACCTTATTTCTTCCTTCCTTCCTGTCACTGACCATCCTCCAGCCACTCCGGCTTATTTCACGTTTGAAACCTTCCAGGTAGTCCTCCTTTAGTTCCAGGGCCTGTATGGTTCCCTCTTCTTGATTACACTGTGAATCCATCTCACAACTCAGGGCTCAGTTTGAATGTCACATGCTAGAGATTCCTACACAGACCATCTTCCTACTGAAGGCTGCTTGACTTCATCTCAACTGTCAGGCTATCTTTTTTTATTTCACAGCATAAATCGCTACACGAAACGCCTTTGTTGAATTGCTAATCTGGCTATATAGTGTCTCTCCTTTTCTCACTTTTTAGTAAACTCCATCATTGAAATGCTCTGGTCTTATTCAGGGATCTATCAGCATTCCAACGAAGTAATTACTCAGTTATTCTTCTTTGTTGAGTAAATAAATGACTGAATAAGAAGCCTCTTCACCTGATTCTTTAGTCTCATTCCACCCAATTTTATCGATATGTGTGAAATTAAATCCAATGATTACGGCCCGGCCCTCAGCCTTCTAACAAACCACTCTCTACTCATCACGCCTCTAAACCTGCATCAGCTGGTTTGCTGTAACACCTGACAACCTGGAGAAGATTACAGCCTAATTCTTGGACACAGTCAGTGCAAACCGTTCTGGGACCAGCTTCTCCACCTGTCCCTGCCTCTTCGTCTCTTGATCTCTCTCCCCAACCTAAGGCACGCACCTCTCTGAAGTTTCTGCAGGCCCGGTGACAGAGGACCAGACACCAACAACACCGTCTGCAGCCACACCCACCCCGAATTCCCAGGACTCCAGGTACGGACTCTGAAGGCCGTTTCCGGCTCCCACTTGTGAATGCAATGGCCTTTCCTACATTATTTCTTTTCTTTTTCTCTACTCTGTTTCTTCTTTCCAGGTTTCTACCTTCCACTCTCTTTGATAACTCTTTTCCCAGATTTATCTGATTGCTTTTTCTTCTATTATACTGAGTTAAAAGTCTAGCCTCTAGCCAGACACATTCTTTCTGTGCTTGTGAAATGCGAAGCACTCATGGCCAAGAACCCAGTATTCCAGCATCCTAAGCCAGTGGCCCCAGATCCAAATCCAGTTTGTCAACACAACCTGGGCAGGCATTCCTTCATCTCTCAGCTCTTTCTCTTTCATCTCAAATCCAGAGTCTCTGCAGAATTAAGACATGAAAAGTGGCACCTGCATCCTGCTTAATTCAGGTTTTTTATTCAAGAGTTTATAGACCGCGAAGATAACTTCCTGGTTGCTTCTCATTGTTTCTGTTTCCAGACACAAATTTTGTCTTTGTTTTCCCTTTGCAACAGCCAGGTTTCCTGTGGGCAGGTCTGGGTTTTGAGGGTCTCTCTACAATCAATTCTGATATAGGCCAATAATTTCTTTGTTCCTCTATTTACTTATACCTCAGAGATCGTTCAATCAGATACTCTGAAACTACTCATGTTTTAAAACACAGCTCCTCATGGAGTTGGAATCCCATCATAGGAGAATGAACAAATAAAAGAAAAAGATAATGGGGAGAAAATAAACTCAGTTCCTACACAAGAATTATGATTATGATGCCCATGGATATTTGAGAACTTCTAAAACTTCCAAATGGAAAAGGAAAACTCAGTAAGGTTGCCTCATGTTGTACTTTTTTGGCTTTTATCATGGGCCATAAACTTTACAGAATGATCTCCTTCTGAGTCAAAATTTTTGTGGAATATCTTCCACATTTAAGTTGTAGATACAATATTAAAGAATAACAGCCACCAGGAAATAAGAACAACAAGTTCTTTTTCAAATTGATTAATTTATTTACATAACTGTGAATACAGCTAATACATCAAACTACAAATGATAGTGTTAAGCACTTGAAGAAACAGTGGCTTCAAAACAGGCACCTCCGTGTCATCCAGCAGCACCATGGGGCTGAGGGACCTGACCCAGGTTCAAACGTCAGCTCTATTAGTTACGAGATCTATAACATTTATTCTTTCTGGACATTAGTATATTCATAGGGAAAAATGGGAGTCAAGATGCCTTTGTAGGTTATTCTGCGGACCAAATGATAAAATATTCAGGAAATCACCAGCACAGTCCTTGGCCCCTGACTACTCAAGAAGTACTAGTCTCTCTGTTTTCTACCAAGTGACCATCCCAAAATCTTGAGATTTTTAGACCCCATGTAAATATTAGAAATTCATAACTATGTTATTATAAAATATAAGAGGAAGTAACTTGGCTTTGCCCCCTTTAAAAGGTCATTTATCAGAATAACACACTTCTAAACCCACTCAATGGGGCTAGAAGGGGAAACCTTAAAGCTCTCCCTCCAGGGGGACGCTGAATGCTGTAACATAGGGTGTGTCATGGGATCTATTTTTCAGCCTAACGGCAATTTCAATTCAGGCTTAAAACCAGTAAAATCTTAATTTTATCAAAAAAGTACATACATAGCAAAAAGAGCAGTAGAAATAAGAGATTAAAACTTTACAAGAACAGAATAAACAAGTGAAGAGAGAGGGCTGTTCGTTTGTTTAATGATGCGTGTCAGCAGACAATCGCGTTGTCTGAATTAGTACAGAGTAAAATGTTAAACTATGGGTCTCTTTTCAAATTATGGGCTCAGTCATTCTCAACAAAACATTTTGTCATCTTTATGAAGTTAATGAAATCTCCGAGTTAAGCAAAACCCCAGAAAGATCAAAGCCATGGCTATGGCCAGTGTGTCCCCTTCCTGTTACCATGGCAGATTTCACAATAAAGCATTGATTCCCAATGACCTTAGTTGTGGTCTCAGAATTATGTTAGTATTTTGGGGCCCAGAATGAGTAAAGGCGGCTGGGCAGCTTGGAGTACATGTTTCCCACCCGTCAAATGTGTTGCCTGCAATGCTGGCCATAGATGGGACTCCCTTCACAAGGATGAGGAGAAACGTGCTCTATCAGGCAATGCCCGTATGTATTGCTACTGATTGGCCCCAAAGAACTTGCTTCTCTGTTTCTACTCATTTGGCTTGGACTTTGGACCTCAAATCCTTGGATCTCACTGGCTTTATCTCTTCTGTCTCGAGTTCCGGGATCACTTCTCTGTGACACACAGTTCTGCTCCCTCTGTGGCTCCCATGTTGATCCAGACCTCAGTTCAGACACTCACGGATCTTGCTGCCCGAACACAGGTCTCTAGGTCTTTCCTAGCAACCAAATGTTTTTTGCTGCTCTTGCTGCACAGAGCCTGCTCTGGCCTTAGTAGACAGCCACTCTCGGCCGTCCTCGCGTGGTCTGATTAACCTAGTTCTGGGAAGCTGCCCTGTGGGGTCCAGACTTGCTTGCTCTGGCCTTGTCTGGCCTTGGCACTGGGAAGTCTTCACAGCCCCCAGTTACCCTCAAGAGACAGACTGTACCTGAGTCAGCCCAGGCCAGAAGAGTGGCCTCCTCTTCCTTTTCTGGGTTTGTGGTTCACTAGTTATTCCTCAACCCTACCACAGTTGCCTTGGCAGCAACACTCCCTGGAGCCTGCTGGGAAAATTCCACACTCTGATTTGGCACCTGTTCCTGGTAACAGACAGGCCTGAACTGCCAGGGAAGAACACCACATGATGAGTTAGCTATTGAACTGATTGGGGCCATGTCGGAGTCCTGTTCCATGAAAATGGCCTACAGAAGAGTAAAGGAAATGGTTTCTTTTCTTTCCCCTGTTAGCAGTAAGTCCCTGCACCCCAGGATGGCCTCAGCTTGGCCTCAGCCTGATCCTCAGATGATTTCTGATGGCCTACGTGCCAACCACAAGGCAAGCTTGAGAGCTGCCAACTCCACCTCCACAGAGAATCCCTTCTCTGGGATGAGAGGTGCCGTTCCAAACCCCAGCGAGCTGGAATGTGTCCACCGCACCCCTTGCATGTAGCTGCAGTGCAGGGCGGTCAGCTGAATCAGGAGAGCTGGGGGCTGGCCTGTCTGTGCGGGAAATGTCAATCCGTTCTCTGAAATCCGAGACACGAGAAGAAACTTGGCCATGGAGGAGCTATGGCTCCAAACCTGATAAAAACATTCCAAAATCTTGCTCTGTCATATGCTTGATTACCCCAATCCAGAAGATGGCAAATGAGCTTCCATCTTAATTACAGTTTAGGAAAAATGCTCGGACAGTTCCTTGACTTCTGTTATATTCTGTCCATTCCAAATGGCTGCTTCCAAAACAGGGAAAGATGAAGAATAGAAGAGACATAAATAACACTCTGTGGACTGTCTCATTTGCTCTGGAAAGATCTCCTAAAAGGTTAATGTTGCTTCTCATGCTTCTGAAGCATGTGTGGGTCACATGCTGCGAGCTGGGAAGCTGCTTCAGACTCCTGCTGCTGTGGTGCCCAGCCAGGCGGAGAGTGAAGGCTACCAGGAGGCTCAGACATCGGCTTTAGGAAACCAAGGTTGACTTCAGGGGTTTGTCTGTAACTGGAAATCACACGAAAAGAAAAATCTCAGTCTCCTTCCCTGGGAGACGAATAGAGCAAGAAAGGGAAGAGTGTTTATGTCTTTAAGGTGTCCAGAAGGGAGAAAACTCCCTAGACAAAGAGGAGGTAAAACCCCTGTCTACCTTGGGGCGATGCTGAAAGTGTCAGGACCTCCAAGGAGGAGGGATCCCTCAGTTCCTAGGAGCACACAGTGGATTTCCAGGGTGCATCACCCTGACCAAGGCATTCTGTGGCAAGGAGAAAAGACAGGAGGAAGTGGACCAAACCTTACATAGGCCATCTTTCAGAAAAAAGGAAGAGGGTTGCGCTAACTCTCTTTCTGTGTGGTATAAGAGTTTTCAAGCTGCAGGGCAGAGAGCTCAAGCCTCACCCAACTATCAAGGCAATAAGAGACCAAAGACTTGGCCAGAATGTTGTGGGGAGAGAGTTTCAAGGGTCCCGCTAGGACATATAATACTCCTTGCAATGAAGGTGTGCACAGAGAAGGTACAGAACTCGCCCAATAGAGGCAGAGGTGCTGGATGATGCGAAAAGTGAGGCAGGCAACACAGCTGATACAATTTGAAGACAAACATGACTACAACTATAGCCACCCTAGATTAGTGGAGAGATGGATCAAAGGTCTCCGAGGACAAGGAAAGCAAGATACCATGAGTTTGCCACCAAGATTTCCTGTGCTGTGAGGACAGAAGGCTCCCTTTCCCTTTCCACCCCAACCTCCTGTGACTCTTCTGTGTGGAGCAGAGACTGGTGAAGGGTTGGGAAATCTGCTTCCCCTGGTGCAGGAGGTGGCCCCGTGCCCAGATGTCCTATGAATCACCTGCAGCAGAAGGGGCTCATCACTCTTCCATCTGCTGTCCCTGCACTCAGCCTTCAGATAGATCTGGCAACTGGGGATGGGCCCCAGGACCTCAGCTCTCTCCCCTTTCCCACCCTGCCCACCAGAAGTGAGTCATCACTAACTGTAGTTCTCACTGGCTGTCCACAGTGGGCTATGGTAGTTTGGTGGGCCCAACCTGTAGCCTGTTAAGACCCCCGTGTTAGTTGCCAGGGTTGCCAAAATAACATACTAAAGACTGAGGCCTGAAACAACAGAAATTTATTTCTTCACAGTTCTGGAGGCTGGAAGTTCCTAGACAAAGTGACCCTAGTCCTCCGCTTCTGGCTTATAAAAGTCAGGCATCTCACCATCTCCTCCCATCCTCTTTCCTCTAAGTGCCTGCTTCCGCAGACACTGGCCACATGGGGTTTGAAGTCACTCTTATAACCTCATTTAACCTTAATCACCTGCCTAATGGCCTTAGCGCCAAAAACCACATTGAGAGTTAAAGCTTCAACATAGGTATCTGAATGGGGTGGGAACATGATTCAGTCCATAACAACCTCATAGAAAATGTATTTGTCTGAGTAGCATCAGAAACTGTCTGGGGACTCCAGGACCAGCCACTCGACTCTGCTGGTTTTAGGCAGCATATAAGCCCCATCTGGTTGTGTGACCTAGTGATGGGGTACAGGTATGACCAGCCAAAGACATCTTTTTACTTTGTCTGCTTGTTTTTGCTGTTTGGGAGGGGAGGCTGAGAGGAAAATTCCTGTTGTGCTTTTGCTTCTATTAATATTCTTGAATGTCACCATAATCACTTAGGGAATCATATAACCTTAAAGATTCCTGGGGCCTCAAGGGGTTTCTGGCCTCATCTCTTGCTTCCATAGAGCTCTAGGCCATGAAATCAACCAGGACAGAAAAGAAATGGTCTCAGCAGCAAAAATTCTTCATCTTCCCACTGCCAGCATCTGCCAGATGCCCTGAAAATTTCACAGTTGAAAGAAATCACTCCATTAACAATAATACGTACTCAAACTAAATCAAATTTACAGAGAAGGCTAAGATTGATGTCTTTTAACAATTTATTGATGGCTTAGTATATGTCACTCATCAATGAAACTGAGACTGAGCGAGATCTACTAACTTCCCCTCAGATATAGCGAATATGCAGAATGATCAGAGTAGGAGCACACATCTCAACTCGTAGCTCAGTGCTGTTACTCTGATGCCAGGAAGGGCAGAAATAAAAATTCTAATTTTAAAAATTTTAGACTTTATTATGGAATTTCTTTCAAATAAGATAGGTTTAAGAAAATTCATAGGAGACTTAAATCCTATACAGATACTTCTAAAACTTTTGAAGGGGGTTTCAAGAACCAGATGAACACTCTGCTTTTCCAACACTGTGCTTAACAAAATCCTTTCTGTGGAGCACTCTCATCATAACAGGTGTAAAGCTAGATGGATAGGATCCCAAGTAGGGAGCCTTCCTAGAAACGAGGTCATGACTTCTTCTAAGGTGAAGTAGGCTTGTTGTAAGGCCATTTGGTCACTGATGATGAGGTTTGGTCGAATAACGGAAAGCGGTTATAACTTTATCTGTTGCAACTTTTACCAGGGAAAAATCAAAGGCCCCTTTTCAATTGGTCTTTCTCAGCACATGCAAGTTGTATGGCCACCTTGGGGATGGTATGCCAGTAGTCTCCCAACTGCCACCAGCAATGACATAGCTAACCTGCCACTACCTTCTTCTCACTGACCTTTGACATGACTCAGAATCCTCAACATGGCAGTAGAGACAGCAGTATACACAGGGGGGCTGATACATGAATTAATATTCCATTGTCAACTTGGTTCTGCCTCCTCCTTTTGACTCAGAGGGTGCCAGAAAGCTCCCATCGTTCTCTTCAGTTTGTTCTTTATTGTCATTCAACTGTGGTAGAGTTAGATGTTTACCTACAATACAGTAAGCTGTGCAGAAATGTAGTTTATAGCTGCTCTCCATACATTCCCACTGTCCTCCCTGGAAAATGGGGAAGGGACACAGCAGGGTTCTTAGTGTCAGTACTGCTCAGCATTTAATCTGCATAAGCATCACCAGGGATCTGATTAGTAGCTCATTCTGATCTGTCAGGTCTGGAAGGGGTCCAGAGAGTCTGCATTTCTTGTCTTTTAAATGTAATGTAATATTTTTATTGCTAAGACTAGTTAACAGTATTGTATCATATAATTCAAAATAGCCCAAAGACAGGATTTTGAATGTTCTCATCACAAAGAGATTGTGCATCTCTAATGAGCTCCTAGCTAAAGCTATCTGGACCCATAAATTGAGTAGAAAGGCCTTTAGACAATACAAGCTTAGTCAGGTACTACCATTTAATAAATAGTCTGATTACATAATCCTTTCATCTCTTTTACATACAACACTGAGTTCTTCACAATTCTGTGCCCTCCCCCCACTTCTCTCAGGGATGGTGTCTGGATGCATGAAAAAGGGTGTGTGTTTAGTGACCACATGATGGAATGGGGAGATGTTGTCTATACATGTATGTAGGGTCTTCTGGGTCCTCCCTAGCTCCTACAGTGAAGGGGCTGGTCGGGGCTGCTCTCTCCACTTAGTTATGTTCAGCCGAGGAAGTGAATCTGATAATGTTACCCAAAGATATTAATGAATGACATTGTCCTCTTGTGTCAAAACAGAGAATCTATGGGTTTCTGGAGAATAGTAGGTGTGATATTTAGGGGCATTTTCAGATCCCAGGTGGCTACCCATTTCATCTAAGCAAAAGGTCATACTGAAATGCTCTGTGTCTTCAAGTCTTAGTTTCTTTTCTGTAAATCACAACCATACCATGGGCAGATAGTATTTAGTGCCTTCCCACATCCATAGGGAAGCATATTTAATCGGCTTTTGGTTTTGACTCAATCGAGGCAAAACCTGAACTTCACTGAGGTAAAGGAGAATAGAAAGTAGTATCAAATATGCCAAGAACCTTCAAACCTAAGTCTTGAGTATTCCAGACTAAAACTTCCTCTGGGCTAAAACTCAACAGCCGATTCCTTTTTACAAGGATTTGTTCACCCATTCCTCCATCAGTCTAACCATAAACTTTTGTCAAGCATTTCAACAGGTGAACACAAGGGCAGCGTGATAGATATGAGTCATTTTTGAGAAAAATGAACCTATGAATTTCAAGGCCACTGTTCAAAAACATGAATTTCCAGTTGCCTTAATTTGTAAAAGGAATATAGCACAACTTCATTTTCACATAACACTTGCTTTGAAGTGGTCTTGACTTAAGTCTTGTCTGAAACCCCCTTTAAGTAGTGTTCTAAAGAGTGGCTGACATTTTCTCTGGACTATGCACACCAGAGGCTTTTAGAATGCTATACAGATTGCTGCTGAGAGCTCTCATTTACTTGCAAATCCACTCAACTATCAAAAGTGAAATGAGGAGAGAAGCCAAAATCTTGTAAATAGAAAGAGGTCATTATTGCAGCTGATGGAACCAAGTTGTGCAAGCCTTTCCACCAAACTAATGAATTCTCTCAGCCCTCTTTCAGTGTGCTTGTCAGTTTGGAAGGAAAGAGCAGACCTTGGGTGACTTGCCCCAGGCCACAAAATGTGCCCATCACCAGGGTTTGGAAGGAGAAATATCTGTCTCTTAGGCCTTTCCCCCACTGTCCCATATCTTTTTGGCTTGGCTACAGGGATACCAGGATTGCTATGAAGGAAAAAAAAAAAAAAGAAAAAGAAAAAGAAGAAAAGAATTAGAAAGTGTCATGCAGCTGTATTATTTTTATAGTCTTATTGTATGTGACATCTCCCTGTTGTGAATTTTTTCAGTAAATGGGGAAAGCTAAGAACTTTGTTATTTGGATTACAAATGAGGCCTGATTGTCAGTCCTGGAAGAGACGGGGCGGGGGGGGGGGATTGCCAGCCTGGAGTCTTTGGAAACAGAATGCTGATGGTCTTTGCCTGCAGCCTGGCCTTGGCTTGAGCCAACCATGTCAAAGGTGAGCCACTGAGCCCTGTAAGTGGAGATGGAAATTAACTCACAATGTCAGTAGTCCCCAGATTAGAGATGTGGACTTCTGTGAATGCAGTGTGCTGATGAGTACATCACCCCCAGAGTCCCAAAGCTCCCAAAATGTTGACCTCATTTATAAAATGAAGAGGAGTTATCTTGCCTCCACTCCTATTCCCTATACTCTACACCTTTGACAGTCCTAAACTTCACATTTCTTGACTGGTTCTTCCTGGCCCTTGAGGTCAAAGGTCCTTGGGTGAATCCTGGTCTTCAGTTGGTCTGCCTGTGGCTGGATCTGAGCTTTGAATAGACAGACCAATGGAAACCATGCTGACCTTCACTTGGCCGCACACGGCTCAGGGCTGGAATTCCCATTGTGAGCACAGTCTGTGGGGTGACCTCGCTCCAGCACCCATGTGACCCATGCCTGAGGTTGAAATGTCCAGTGATTGCCCATTAGATCCTGTGTGTCAGACCTTCTGATTAATTTGGTCGAGGGTGGACTCTGTAGCAATTAGTTTTCCCTTTCACCCAGGCCTTTCTGTTCCCTTTCTCCTCCTCCCTGCTAATGTAAGTTTTGGCAAATGTAACAAAACTACCCACTCCCATTATGACAAGGTCGGCGTGGAGCTAGAAGCAGGACCATGTAGTAGACATTGAGAAGTAGTCCCCGGGATGGCAGGAAGAGCTGTGTAGGCTCCTTCCCAGGGCACACACACCAGGGTGAACGGTTGCGATCCCCTGGTGATACAGCACGTGCAGGACCACCTTTGGACTCAGCTCCCGAGGCCTCACCTGGTGTCCTTGCTTCAGTGGTCTCGACTCCAACCTGGCCCGCTCTGATTCCTGACTCAGACAAGGGAGGTGTCCACAGTCTGCGGATGCTCTTCCTTCCTCATCCTTCCCCGTGTGAGAGAGGGAGCCGGCTTCTCAAGGCCTCTGCCTGCCGCTCCCTCCTCAACTCATGCGTGCCTCCTTCCTTCTCTGTCACTGTTTCATCAGGTCAGCCTGCAGCTCCATGGGCCCCTTAGACTTCTTCACACTTTGCATGATCAGCAGCCTCTCAGCAAGGTTTGTGCCCAAATGTCAACTCCCCAGTAAGCTTCCCTGAACCCTCTACCTAAAGCTGGCCCTCCTCCCCCGCCTTGCACTGTTGGTCCCTACATAGGACTTCCTGTGTTTGACACGTTTTAAAAATCGTCCATCCTACTAAAACAGTAGCTCTTTAAAAAGCAAGCAGTTGTGGGCCTGTCTTGTCCACAATTCTCTTCCCCGTGCTCAGAGCACTGCAGGGACATTTCTTATTTGTTAGGAACGCCAGGGAAGTACTGTGAGTATGGCAGACAGATAAGGAAGAATGACAGTTCGTACGTCCCTCAGGGACTCAGGCCTAGTCATTTCTCCACACACCAAAGAATCAACCACCTCTGTTTAAATTTTCCTTCTCTCTTGATTCCTCTTGTTGGTTTCTAGACCCTCTACATATGCTCTCAAAGAGCGCTTTCTAATCTAGTTCTTTAGAAAGAATTTAAGACCCTGGGTAAAGCCTAAGCTAAGAAATGCCACTGCACCTCAGCTGCTGGAAGAAATGGACTCCCACCCTGAGAGTGACAGGTTATGGCTCTGCTTGTGGGGACAGATGCATCCTCAGAGAGCCCTGTGGGGCTGCTTGGGCACAGAAAGCATACAGATTGGCTTTGTTTGGGGTGAGTTTTCTTTGCTTTGTTTTCTTGTGTGCCCGGTGGCTTGTTCCTAACTGGTGGCCAATCACCACACTGCCAGATGGTGCGAAAGATTTACCGGAATTTCGTTTTCAAATAAACCACAAGCTTGGATGAGCTAATGTTGTTCCACATAAAAAGCCACAAAACTGGACAAATTAACGTTGTTTCAAGAAAAGAAACTTGTCCAAGCCATCAGCTCGGCCCTTCTCAAAGGGCCCTGACGGTTCTACGTATGAAGAGCTGGGGACAGGTCATTCCCATCCGAGGTCACTACACCAACGGATGGGGGGAAGGGCACACCCCTCGCCCTGTACTGCTGCCTCCTCAGAACAGCCTTCTTTCCTCTGTCCAAGTGAATTGTTTCTGTCAAGTTTATTTCTGACACACCAAGCATTCAAGGATGACAACAGCCCTTTGCAGCCCATAAACAGCACAGAACATCTCTCCCCATAAACACATTGCACTCAGCAGCCTCAGGCACCAAGCCAGCAGGTCCCCCGGTTGCTCAGCACAGGACACGATGGACGGTGTCCCCAGTATTGGAATCCTGGATTCTACCACTTCACCACTGTGGGATCGTGAAAAGGTTGTAAGCCTATGAAGAACCTAAAGAATACAGTTTCCTCATCCTTCAGAATAGGTTGTTACAAGGGTAGAAATGAGCTAACATAGCAAGTCCTTCAGCAGTGTGCCCAGCGTATGGTAAGTGCTCCCTAAAACATGGGCCTGGAATAGGGCTGTGCTAATGTTGCAATGGTGTCAAGCGTATGGCTGCCCTGGCTCTTCCTCTAATGCCCATCTCATCCAGATGGTGCTAAAGGGCCAGTCTGAGAGGTCTATCACATGCTTTCTGTGACCAGCTGAGTTCGACAGGAAATCAAGCAATTTAACTCAAGCTGAAAGAGCCCCTGAATCCAAAAAATTACTTCATTTTTCCTCCTTCCTTTTCTCAACCACCTCCAGAATAGATGCCTTATGAACTTTGTGTTCAACTTGAGTTGTGTGAATTTACCTCCCTTCTGATGGTTTATATGATCAATATATGTGGAGTTACTCTAAAGCAGTGACGGCGAACCTTTTAGAGCTTTCAGTGATACAAACAGCCCGCTGCGGCACGCGTGCTGTACTTTGGCCACCGCTGCCCTAAAAGAATCCCTAGGATCAGGGGTTAGAACTTTACTTGCTATGCAGGGTGAGAAAATCTGGAATTTGTGCAGGATTCAATACATGGAGTTGGTAATTGTAACCAAAATAGCTGCCATTTATCAAGCATTTTCCAAGCCTGATATACTTCATTTTGTGGACTCTTCCCTGTAAGTTTATGGTATTTCTCCTGTTTTATATGTGAAAATACTAAAGAAAAAATTTACTAGTTTTAAACGCCATGTTTGGTTGACCATATGGCTTATTCATGTCTCACAAATATATTTCTAGATAGAAGTCACTAGAGATGAAAATTAAGCTAATATTAAATGATGGTAAAGACGATGGTGATGATGATGATGGTGATGATGATAGGTTTAAAAAACACCCAAAACACCGTAAACACTCTTTACAAGATTTATTGCAGTCCTCACAACCACACTATGAGACCAAGGCTCTTGTTGGCCTGTTTTACAGATGAAGGAACCAGGTGGAGGAGCTAATTCTATGCTAGAATCCAAGGGCTAGTGGTAAGAAGCAGAGCAGGGATTAACCTGTTTATGCCAAAAGTTGCCACTTTTTTGAATTTTTGCATGTAATTCATATATGTTACTTAGAAAAAATTCAAGGACCAAGAATTTGAAGAGGAAAAAAATGTGTACTATGCTCCATTGTTGTGCTGTGTCAAAAATGGAACACTAGGCATAAATGGATTAAAAACAGGCTTTCGATCCTGACCTCTGTGCTAAGCAAGGCTCCTAGGCAGGGCTCAGCTTCCTGCTTGCACATTGAGGAGAGTTTCCTATATTGCTCATAAGGCAAGTCACCCTGACCTTCTTACAGTATCCACCACACCAGCAGTCTCCAACCCTTTTGGCACCAGCAACTAGTTTCATGGAAGACAGTTTTTCCAAGGATTGAAGGGGGTAGGGACTGTAGGATGATTCAAGTGCATTACACTTATTGTGTACTTCATTTCTATTTTTATTACATTAGCTTCTCATAAGGAGTGTGCAACCTCGATCCCTTACATGTACAGTGGACAGTAGCTTTCATGCCTCTGTGAGAATCTAACGCCACTGCTGCTGATCTACCTGCCCAGACCTCAGGCAGTAATGCAAGCAATGGGGAGCAGCTGTGAACACAGGACGAACTTCCTCTCCCTGGTCGCTCACCTCCTGCTCTGTGTGGACCAGTTCCTAACAGGCCACGCACTGGTATTCGTTCACAGCCTGGGGTTTGGGGATCCCTGTACCACAACATAAAGCAGATCCACCAACTCCATATGAGGCCCTGCGTGCATGCCCAGATATGGAGGGGGTTTTGCTGAAGGCTAGTGAAAGCTGTGGCTACGTGCTGGGCATGCTGAAGGGCATGGCAAGTGGAATAGGGGAGGAACAAGAAATTATTTGTTGATGTAGAATCCACAAATTTTGAGTGGATTTCTTAGAAACATGAAAAGATACAGGTGACTTCTACTTCATTTTATTGCAGAGTTTAATTTTGTTTTGTTTTCTTGTGGATTTGTTCATTAATTTTTACCTCAGAATATGACCTGTAGGCTATTCTCTCTCTCTCTCTCTCCCTTCCTCTCTCTCTTTCTCTCTTTCTCCCTATTTTTCTGTCTGAAACTAAACCTTTGACTTCTCAGTTGGTATAAACATGCCCCTTCCTTCACCCTTCAGATTTGTTTCACTTTTTAGGGTTAACATGAGGGTTGGAGAAAACTCGGCTCACTTTGAATACTCCTGGGTTCTGCCTGGGGGCTGGAAAATGGCTACAATCACTCCAGATAGGAAAACCTCGGGCAGGTTAACCACAGGCCAAAATAAATAATGAATCTCCTCACAAAGTGCCTAGCTGGGCTGCAAATGCCCCCAAAGTCCCTTCTAGCCTGGGAGCCCTTTGGGGGCCCAAATTTGAGAGGCTCTCCTCCTCATAGCCCCCCCCCCCCCAGCTCTGACTCACTCACATCATTCTTTACTAGAAGTTCCGGATGAAGCAACACGGAGGAGAAACTCACTGTGTCTACTCCCTAACTCCAAGCATGACTCATTATTCAGCAAACACCAAATGGCTCCACATCCTCCTCCTGAGAAGGAGGCACCAAGCCCGTTACATAAGCGCCAGTCTACAGCTGCTCTTGGTAATTGAAAGTGAAGCAGTCCTGACTGACTGGAGGCCCTGCTGCGAGTGGCATGACTCTTTCTTCACCCCTAGATACTGATCTTTACGAGGGGAGAAACCCTCTCCAGGAGAGCACCCCCAAAGCCAAGGCGTGCTTGGGGGTTTGTTTCCTGCACAGTAGCCTGATGTTTGGAATAGCTTGTATTTTCTGCCTTATTAAAACCCAGCCCTTCCATGGTGTCTCTGATCTTATCTCCCGGATGGGCTGGAGCTGAGCTTGCGGGAGGCAGAATCTGCCTGCTGCAGAGCCAAGAAGGAAGCGTGGCGTGGGGTGTCTGTGCCCAGGACCCACCCAAGAAGGACCACCCAGGAATGACCATTTCAGGGAGCGGATTGGCAAGGGTCGTGTTTGCGTAATACACTAACACTGTGATTGTAGGAAACACAGTTGAACTGCAAAGCCCAGAGTAAAGGAGACAGTTTGTTTGTCTGGTTCAGGGACAGCAGGGACTTTAAATGGCTCAAGAACACAGAGAGGTGAGAAGAAATTGTCTCCTGGCTCTGTAGTCCCCTCTTCTTTTCCAGCCTGCATTATCAGGAAATTATTTTTAAGGAGTAGTGGGAAGCAAAACAAATTCGGAACCTCCACTTCCGGTCCACATAGAGGCCTATCTGTAAACACCATAGGAAGTACAGGTTCGGGAGGAGATGGTACCTCCTGGAATGCCATGCCTAGGGCACTAGGGTCAGCGCACCATACCTGGCTCCTCAGGCACGACCACAACCCTCCTTAATTGGGCTTCAGTATGTGTTTGGGCTGAGCTGAGAGCACCTATAGGGGAGGAGTTGTGGGTGACGGACCACATGGGCCTCCAGCTTGGCAATGCTGCTGTCCCCAAGGATGACAATGTTCCAGGGAACAGTCCCCACCACCCCTGAACTGAGATGCCAGGTATGGCTGTCCTAAAGAGCTCAGAAAGGCCAGTAAAACTGGGAATGGAATTACTGGGTTATACATTACTGGGCATGGCCGCGGCAGGTACGGTACCAGGTTTCCAGCCTTCCTGAAAGGCACAGACATGGCGTTTTGGGCTGACTTGTGTGCCCCACCCAGTTCATATGTTGAAATCTTAATCCCCACACTACCACAGGCTCAGGGCCTTTCAAGATGTAATTGGATTACAATGAAGTCTTGAAGTGGGTCCTAATCCAATAGGGCTGGAATCCCTATAAGAAAAGAAGGTGTTTTATGCAAATTAAACGGAAGAGACAGACATCTGCAAGCCAAGGAGAGAGGCTTCAAAAGAACCAACCTTCCAGACACCTTGATCTCAGACTTCCAGGTCTCCAGAACTGTGGGAAAATAAGTTTAATTTCTGTTGTTTAAACCACCGGTCTATGGTATTTTGTTACAGCAGCCTGAGCAGACTCTGCAGACTGTGACATACGGTGATCCTGCAATTCCCTGACCTGGAGTCCTTGGCTTTTCCTCACAATTCAAAACCTGTGTCATTTATAGGTAGTTCTCAAAAGACAAGTGAGGATTCACAGGAAGAAAGTGCTTCCTTCCTGTGTATAATCCCTTAGGGTAAAAGAATGTGAAGACTGACTTCCTGAGTGTGTTCAGAAGAAATAAAACAGAAAGCAAAGCTTGGTGAGTAGGGTAAAATCTCCCCAAGGCCCTAGTGGGGAAGCACTGTGACACGGGCCTTCCCCTCCAGGACACTGTGAATGGCATTATGTGAACAAAGTGTACCCAACCCGGGAGATGGTCCCTTAGCCCACTGTGGGATGCCAGGCCTCCATCAACCCCTGCAGAGTGAAGAAACTGCCAGTGCAGTAGTAGCTGCATGTACCCACAATGCCTCAAGGGAAACACATCTTGTGCTTGACCTGGAAGGTCTCAGTAGATATTCCAGAAGGAATCCTGAAACGTAGTGTTAGCTGCTTAGTCACTGGCTTTGGAAGAATTTAATTTTGTCTTCTCTCCTCTGTGAGGCAGGTTATCAGGCACCAGAATCAACAAGATAACACCTCCGAAGAATTCATGATGGGATTCCCCACTATGGCTGCCATCTGATTGCTCCTAGTTTACTCTTTTCTCACCTTCCAGAAATCTAGGATTTTAATTGGATATTCCGCTTTCACCTTCTTTCTTAAAAGTCTCTTTTAATTAAAAGCACTTTGCTTCCTGGCTGAGCCAGCCTCAACTGTCAGTGTCCTCGGCACGAGCAGCAGGGGCTGAGTGCAAGCTGCCGTGCAGAGCTGCCCCCAAGTCTTCTCCCTCCTCCAAAGCATGCACACATAAGGATGTGGACAACGGGCCCCAGAGGCCACCTCTCAGGACAGTCCTCAGAGCCACTTCTGTGCACTCTGCTTACCCCGCACCCCAGGCCCGTGGCCCAAGAGAAACTTCTAGTCTCCTAATTTAGAGATTCAATTTAAAACGGAGAAGCCTTAGAGAGAAAGCAAAGGCAGAACCAGTATCTTAGCACGTGCAGCCGTTGAGAGATGAAATACATTTTAGAGGGAAAATTATACCCTACCCCCGTAGGTACTGACTACATCCTGCCATAAATGCCTCATAAACTTGGAACTTCGGCAGGGCCCCGAGAAAGCTGCTCTCCCACGCGCTGACGGCAGGCCTGGCCTTCTGCCAGGGAGATCTGTTGCGAGGCTGGAAACTCCCTGACTTAAAACAATGTCTGGGTGTTTTCTGCCTCCTAGGAGTCTGAGGGAGGATAAAAAGTTTAATAAACTTGCTGTTTAATTTGACTTCTCTCACTCTGTGTGCGCATGTGTCTCATCTGCCTTTATGGTCATGCCTATTATAAATGTGCCATAAATAAAAGGCAGGGACTATAAATAAACTCAGCAAGCCGAACGAAGTGATTGCTTCACGTTTCTTGTCTGCTGCATAGTAGTGGGTGTGGGTACTGCGAAGAACCCGCATCAGTTCTCCCACCCCTCAAATACAGGACATAATCCCTGCTTTCTAGAGGTAGACAAGCCAACAAGTCCAGTTAGAAGATTAGCCAATCACTCCTTCAATTATGCATTCTCAAGACCTATTTTCTTGTCATTCATCATCTCCTTCTTTCTCCATCCTCATTCCAATCTGCCTTCCCCTTCCTGCCCTCCTTGCTCCTCCTCTTCCTTGTTCTCCTCTATGGGCCCTGAGAGGAAGACATACAGTTGACCTTCTGCTGCTCTCAAGGGGCAGGGTAAAGGGAAGAAATTTGGATTTGTCTTTGAAGCAATCTTCCCTTCCTAACACAACTTCTCTTTGCTAAAGTTGGCTTTTGGGGGGAGCTGACTATGAGGAAAGAAAAGTCAAGAAAGAACAGTTCATTAAAATGTATGTACTGTCAGGGAAGAGTGCAGGTGAAGACAGACATGGTGAGGCACAGAATTCCAAAGATTCCCTCACTTTCCAGACAAGAGAAATGACACGCAGGAGGGTTGGAGATGTATACAAGGAAAGAGAATAATCAGCAAAAGGTCTAGATTCAGCTCTTCCGGTTTCTGTGTTGAAGCCAGTGCCTCCTAGGTGCCAAATAAACAGAAGTGACCAGGAAGGCCATCTGTGGGCCTACTAATCCTACCACCGTTCACTTTCACCTGCAAGTACCTTCCTCTTATCTCATTACATTAGATGAACCTTCCCGGGGTGTTACATGATCTCTTCTCTGTCAGTCATGTCTGTACAAATGAGCAATGTGAGACTGGCAGAATGGAGGCAGCACTGAGTTAGGAGTCATGGGTCATGACCTGCCTCCAATGACCCAGGCATCCTTGAAGGAGCCACCAGCACAGTGAAGGAGCCATTTTGGAAGAACAATCTAGACCGGTGCTATCCAATGGAATATAACTCAAGCCACACACATGAGCCACTTATATAATTTTGAATTTTCTAGTAGTTTTGTTTTAAAAGGTAAAGTGAAATAAGTGGGATTAATTTTAATATGTTTTATTGAACTTAATCTATCCAAAATATTACCAACTCAATGAGGCCTCAATAAGGAAAAATGTATTGAGATAGTTTACATTCTTTTTTTTGTTTCACACCAAGCCTTCTGAGTTCTGTTTTATACTTGCAGTATGCCTCTGTTCAGATGAGCCGCTTCAAATACTCAGTGACCCACATGTAACTAGTGGCTACCATGTTGGACAGGAAAGTTCTAGACCTGCTTCTGCATCTGTAATAGGAAGACTGTCAGGGGCTTTCAAACTGTCTCTGCTTGGAGTCCTAGAAATTCTTTAGAGGGGCCTCGATGGGTGTGCGTGCGCATGTGTGTGTGTGCACATGTGCGTGCGTGTGTGTGTGTTGGATGGATTCAGATGGAATGGAGAAGGCCAGTTTAAGATCATTTGTTCTACTTCATGGCAGATACTTGTAGAGTAAACTGTTTTTTATTTTTATTTTTTATTTTTATTTTATTTATTTATTTTTTTTGGTGCTGGGGATCGAACTCGGGTCCTTGTGGTTGCAAGGCAAGCACTTTAACCGCTGAGCTAAATCCCCAGCCCCGAGTAAACTGTTTTTTAAATATTGGACTCTGATATACATAGAAGATGTTCCCAGCTAGATAAAAAAAAGCTAAAAACCCTTGCACAGCACAACCTGCAAGCTGCACTGATAACCTCAGTCTAGACTCTGCCAGGCCCGAAAGAGGAAAAGTCACCAGCCAGGAAAGAAGGAGCCAGGCGACAGGCACGGGAGTGGCCCCACGCTTCAAGTGGTTGTAAAGGCCACATGGCCTCATGACTGTAGCCAGTAAATTAGTGTGTCAGCTACAAAGGACTCCCTCCTACCTGGTTGGGTTAATGAGTAACAGATTGTGTTCTCAGGGCTTTGCCTGATGGGCCCGGCTGGCAGCCTTTACTTCTTCCACAGGCCAAAGTGTCTGGAATCTGGATGACTGATACAGAGATTGCAACAGGCACAGGGCTGGCTTTCTGCAGAACACAGACCTCGGCTCCCTCGCTCCATAAACATTCTAGCACGAGGGCAGCGTCTGCCTATGAGGGTTCTGTATGTGACTGTAAGCGTTTTCCCTGCTGTCTGCATTTTAAACTGTACCATAAAAGAAAAGAAAATGCCCCAAACAGCAAAACAGCTGCAAGATTTAAATGGCTCTATCAGCAGAGGATACAGTTGTTGGAGGCTATCTTTAAATCCGGCTTCCAGCACACCCACTCACTTCCCAGGGCCAGGCCTTTGGTGCCTGCAGCCCGTTGGAACCCAGCTGCTGAGGAAAGACACATTTTGGTTCAATTATTCGCCTTCATTCAATGAGTTATTAAGCACCCCTACTGAGTTCAGTTAGAACATGGTCCCCACCCTCCCAGAACTTTAAAGATGTTATGGTAAGATGAAGATAGCCTCTTATCAGTTAACTAAAGATCTCTAGAGTCTTAGGCAAGGTAGTGATGAGCAAAATATATAGCAACCCCTGACATGTTGCATAGCCAAGGAGACAACTAAAACTACACCTGTTCATTCCCCACAGTGTTTTACTGCTCTCTGATTTGTGGTATATAGGCCTTTGATTGTGTACTGTGATACTATGATATAATAAGAAACATATATTTTGTTGTGATATTATGATATAGTAAGAAATATACACTTTGGTCTTTATTTCCTGTTCCTGCCCAGGACTCTTGGAAAGCCTTAGAATTTCCTAAGTGATAAAAGTAGTAATGGTCATTTGCTATTATAACAAGCTTCTTTCAACCACACTTGCGTTTATGTTAATAAGGTGACTTTTGGAAAACCCCTAAAGATGGGGGACTGATTGCCAGGGGAACCAACCATGTGACTGGAGGATTAGAACTTTCAGCATCACCTCCAACTTCCCAGAAGTGGGAAGGGACAAGAGATTCGAGTCAATCACCAAGAGGCAGTGATTTCGTCACTCAAACTTACATAATGAACCCTCCACAAAAACCCAAAGAGATCAGTTTGCTTTCTGAAAGTGTGGGAGATGCTGGGAGGGTGGTGTGCCCAAGAGGGCAGAGAAACTGCACATCCTTTCTCGCATATCTTGCGCTGTGCATTTCCTTATCTGGCTGTTCAGTGGTACCCTTTAATGTATGGTGTATAATCAACCTGTGATCTAGTAAGCGGATTATTTTTCTGGGTTCCGTGAATGACTTGTAGGTATGGTGGAAGGAAGTTGTGAGTTACCTGGGGACCTAACATTTACACGCATCATCTGGAGTTGGAAGCAGTCTTTGGGACTAACCCCCGAACCTGAGAGTCTATACTAACTCTGGATAGTGTAAGAACTCTGTTGTTGAACTCTAGGACACCTAGCGGGTGCTTTCAGAGAACTGGAGAATTGCTTGGTGTGGGAAAAAACTCCAGACATTTTCGATGGCCAGCACTGAATTATTGAGTGCTGCAAGTGACAGTGCAATGAAAAAAGTTTGTTCTCCAGACACAGGTTCAAACAAATCCTCAGAGAGAGCTCTAGGTGTTTCTCCAGGGGGAGAGCTCTAGATGTTTCTTCCAAGTGTCAAGCAATGTACGATTAAGAATGATAGCTCTTTCGGTGTCCGACATACCTACACACTTCTCATGACACATTGCTTCATTGAATTTCACAACAGCCTTCATCAGGACACATGATTTACAGAAGAGGAAACTATCTCAGCGAAGGTAGGGCACTTAGGACGAGGTGGAAATGGGGTCACAACTCAAGCTTGAGTATGAGGCCCAGGTGCCTTCTGCAAGGCGTTCTATTGCCATCTTAGTGCTAACCCAATCCTTACATTTAGTATTTCTATAGAAATTCGTTGGCCATAATGGTAGAAGAAAGAACCAGTAAATAAATTCTATTCAATATTTATTAATTTAGGAAGAGGTATTAATTAAATGACATATGCTTAGATTTGATGAAGAGAAAGGAAAGTAAATATTATTTTGGTTTGTATCAACCTCTTTCTAAGAACAAGTACCTCTCTCAACCCCACTTCCTTAATTACCATCAATACCTGAGCTCTAAGTCTTATTTCTATATGAAAAAAAAAACCATCAGGACGAGTGGTTTGATAAATTATTTTTCTAATAGATAGATTGAATTATATCTTGAAGACTTTTCAAATTAATTATACCCAGTGCTACATTGAACAACTTACTTTTCTTGAAAAAAAAATAAAGGGAAGTAAAATTTAGATTTCCCAGGAAAAATCTATCACAAATATCCTGGCCCAGGGGAATCTTAGTCTCCACTGTCTCACAGCTCAGACATCCTGATACAAATGTGCTATCCAAGCAAACCAGCTGGACAGCACTTGGGCTTCTCAGTATTTGTCTTTTGAGAGGGGCCTCCTGGGAAGCCAAGCTTTTCTAGACCCAAGTAATGAGACTAGGATAATGGAATGACCTGTGGTTGGGCTAAAGTTTCGGACAAGTCCCCATTTTCCTAGATGGGTATTTCACACCATCTTTCTTCTTAAAATTCTAACATTTCTGATCTCTCTCAGCTTGTGGCCTCTCCTCCATTGTGTTGAGAAAATAGAAGCAATTAGAAGGGAACTTTCACAAATCTCAATCATACCTCCCCCGTAAATGCATCTACATCCATGTATCTCCATATATCCTGCCTTCCCTCCACTTGCTAAAGATGAATCACCTACTTCTAAGTCCAGGCCCTCTATTTTATCATCCTGTCTCAATTATTTATTGATTTTGCTTAATCCCCTCTCTCCTATATCAATATTTTATCTTTTCTCCTGGACCCACCTACAATACTAATATGCTGTTATTTCCTTCATCTAGAATTGAAGCCTGCCTCTCTCTCTCTCTTTCTCTCTCCCCTCTGTATTGTCCTCTGGTAGTCTCACATTTCATTTTATAGAAAATGCCTCAAAAGAATTACCTCTCTTTACCATCTCGAACCCATTACACACAAATTTCATATCTTCTGTTCAATGAAACAGCTCTTTTCACAGTAACTGAAAAAATAAATTCTTGGTGCTCTCTTACTTGACAAATCTGTAGCATTTAACACAGTTATTTACATCCTCCTCTTCCAACAATGTCTTCATTCGGCTTCCAGGATGCCAAGTTCTTGGGCATTGCTCTGCCTTCTTGGAAAGTCTATCCTCGTCCCTTAATATTAAACTCTACATGGCTTCAAGCTTGGTCCTTGGTCCTCTTCTTGCCTGGATCATACTCCCTTATAGATCTCATTCAGTTTCATGCCTTTACGAATCTTATCTTTACATTGAAGACCACCAAACGTGTTTCTCCAGCTTAGACAACACCTTACCTCTGCAGCTGCACGACCAGCTGCCTGTTTGACCTCCCTGGGAAGCTGCTTCACTCCACTGTAACATCAACCTTACTGAGGGAACTTGAACCCCCTCTTTACCATGCCCCGTTTCTCAGTAAATGTCAGCTCCACCCCTCTAGTTTCTCGGAGGCAAAACTTTGAAGGAGGAAAAGGAGGATAAAAATAGTGCCTATCACACAGGCTACTGCAGAGAGTAAATGATCAGTGTTTGTCAAGAACTTGGAACAGTGCCTGGTGTGTAATTAGTGCTACATAAACTCTTGTTAAATGATTAAAATAAGTAATCATTTTTGGATCTTTGCTTTCTCTTGTACCCTGTATCTAATCACCAGTTAATCATATTGGATTTTCCTTCAGAATACCTACAAAATATGGTCGCGTTTTGTCTCCATTGCTAACACCTCGATCTGCATCACCGTCACCTCTTGCCTGAATGACCTCAATATGTCTCAGTCAGTCTCCCCGCATCTGCCTTTGCCCTGCTGAACTCAGTATCCACACAGCAGCCAGAGGAATCCCTGGAAAACAGAAGTCAGATCATGGTGCTTCTCTGCTCAGAATTCCTCAATAGCTCCCATTTCCCTCAGAGCAAAATCCAAATCCAAAGCCCTTCATGTCTCCTCCAGCGCTCTGGACTTTTTCTGCCGCAAACTCATTCCAGCTGTATCTTGCCCTCCTGTCTCTTCCTCGAACATAACGAGAATGCTCCTGCCCGGAGTCCCTTGCATTTTATATTCTCTCTGACTGGGAGGTTTTCCCCCAAGTTAGCAGCATAATTCCCTTTCTTATTTCTTTCTGCTATTCTCAAATACCATTTTGTTAAAAAAACAAACAAACAAACAAACAAAAAACCTTGGCTGTTCATTTCCCGTATGTGGTGGACTGACATGGTCGACTTGCACGGGGGCGCCCAGCTGGACGGAGTTGGTGTGGTTCTGGGCATAGGGGATCCACCTGGGGATTGTTGCAGACACAATATAAAGCAGAACGGGAGCAGTTGATGGGGCGGGTTGTTTCTCATTAGAAGCTCTGTTGAGGCTGGTTCCCCTGAAAGGAACTCAGCTGCTCTCCTCGCAGAAGGAGCTCGGGGCCTCGCTGTCATGGCGGAACGCTGCCGTTCGCTTCAGGAGCTCTGGTCTTCGTCTCTGCTGTGAGTATTGTATCCTGGTTCTAGTAAAGATTTCTTCAGCCGTTTAGTGCAGACACAGACGTACATGGAATAGTGCTGGGCACTTCCAGCCCTTAATTGAATCTTTTGGGTCTCCTGTGCGTAGATAGACGGTCTGCACTCTTCCTGCATTTGGCTTGTGTGTGAATGTTGTATCTTGTAAGTGTCCTGTATTAAATCTGCTCTTTTGCAAACCATTGTCTCTAGAAAGGTAACTAATACACCATAGAATGGTAATGTCACCTCCACCACAAACATTTTTTCCTTTTTTCTGCTTTTCAGGGCTTTTGAAAGTCCTCTTAAACTAAATATTAATATCCCTTAGTCTGTGGTTTATTTCTCCCCTACACAACATAAGTAGACTATTTTGTATGCTGCTGTATCTCTACAACTAACACCAGTGCTTGGCACACAAAACAAGGCGTATTGCTTGAAGAATTACTGAATGAAGCCCCATTCCTTGTGTATCTGCCTCCCTACTTGCTCCTTTGTAAGGTTGGCTTTTGTGTGGCTTTTGTGTGCTCAAAGCCCAAGAAGCCCATATTTTAGAAAAATTCTGAACTATGAGATATTTCATATTCAAATTTTAGCAAGGAAAAGGGAAAAAGAGATTTCTTCCATGGATGTGAGTTAAAGTTGTCTATATCTCATAAATGTCTTCACCTTGTGAACTACCCAGGTATTGAGCCCATGTGTCTCTCACTCCCAAACTACTCTGAGGTCATGCTGGACAGCAACCAATCTACATGTGCCAAAAATACTATCTAGTGGCTCAAGGGTACAATATGACAAAGGCACAGAAGTGAGAAAGTGAGTGAAAAAAACTACTTTGAAGAAAATAAGATAAAGAGAATTAGTTATGGCAGGGACATGTAGCAACTTGAATGCTTGGGTGTGGGTTATACAGTAACCCGCAGAACATGATTAATTTTTTAAAGCTCAATTGAGTATTGATTAAGTAACCCTAATGAGCCATGTGCCAAAGAGAACATAATAAAGGTACAGTTCTTGCCTATAGCAACTTTTACTGATAAAATTTAAGTATCTTAGTCATTTTTCATTTTTATAATAGCTGTACCAAGGTGTCATTTACCTCAGTATTAAATGTTGCGAGTATTGAATGAAATCATTATAGTAAATTTATAGAATAGTACAAATGTCACCAAATCTATAGGTTGAAGAAGTTTCCTTCTGCTCTTAGTTTGTGAAGAATTTTTAATCAAGAATTGGCATTAGATTTGGTCAAATCATGAATGGATATTAGATTTGCTTTATTCAGATGATTGTATCACATTTTTTCTTTATATTTTAGGTTAATTTTTCAGATTTTAAGCCAGCTTTGCATTCCTGAGAGAAATCTTAATTTATGTTGGTGCATAATTCATTCTAGAGGTTGCCAAATTTAATTTGCTGATATTGTGGTAATGATTGTTGTATCCGTGTTTGTGGTGGTTATTAATCTGTAATGTTCTTTTCTTGTAATATTTTTGGCTGAGATATCCGGGTAATATTGGCCTTACCAAGTGAGTTGGGAAATGTTTTTTTCCCCTACTTTCTGAGAGAATCTGTGAGGAACTGACATTTCTTTAAATGTTACATAGAATTTACCAGTGAAGCTGTCTGGGCTTAGGCTAGTCTTTGAGAGAATATTTTTAATTCTAATTTTTTAAAGGTCTATTCAGATTTTTTATGTCTTCCTGAATTTGGTTGTTTGATAATGTGTGACATTTTGTGCTGTTGCTCATTTCTTCTAAATTGTATAAGTTGTTGGCATAAGATTATTCATAATATTCCTTTATAATCCTTTTAATTTCTGTAGGTTTGGTAGTGCTATCCTGATTTCAATCCTGATTTTGGCAATTTGTGTCTTCTCTTTTTGTTTTTTTGGTCAGTCTAGCTAAAAGTTTGTCAGTTTTCTTGATCATTAAAATATTGTTTTTCTTTTTCTACATTTTTAAAGTGAAATCTTAGATTATTGATTGGAAGTTTTTTTCTTTTTCTGTTATAGGCATTTAAAACTGTAATTGTGCAGGCTGGGGACATAGCTCATTGTTAGGAGTGCTTCCCTAGTATGTGTGAGGGTCTGGGTTTGATCCCCAACACTGCAAAGACAAACAACAAATCTTAAATTTCCTTCTAAGCATTGATTTAACTGTATCCTTTAAATTTTGTTGCTTTTGTTTCATTTGGTTAAAATATTCTCTAATTTCCCTTGTGATTTCTTCTTTGAATCACAGAACTATGTTGTTTAATTTCCCAATGTTTGAGAATTCCTCAGGTTTTTTTTTTTCTGTTATTGACATCTAGTTCTGACATATAAGCATATCTTATATGACTTAATCCATTTAAATTTACTGAGACTTGCTTTAGGTCCCAGCATTCAGCCTCTTATGGTTCTTTTATGTGTGCTTGAAAAGAGTGTGCATTCTGCAGTTGTTGGTGAAATTTTAACGTTAGCATGGTGCAATATTTTATGTAAGGATGTCCCTCCAAAGCTTCATGTGCTGATAATTGGGGCTTGTGGAGGTGGTTGGATCATGGGGTGAGATACTTATCTGTCGATTAGTCCACTGATGAGTTTATCACTAAATGTGATTTGGGAGGCGAAGCCTGGTCAGGGAAGGTTAGTCCCTGGCAGCATGGCTCAGAAAGGCATGTGTCCCTCCCCCATCCCTTGATGAATCTCTGCTTCCTGCCTCCACACCATGAACTCTTTCTCCTCTGTGACACCCCTCTGCCATACCGCCCTGCCTTGGTGCCAGCCAACTGTGGACTGAAACCTTTACAAACTGTGAGCCAAAACTTAGCTCTTTTCCTGAGGTATTGTGTCTCAGTCACAAGGAAGTAACTAAGACACCAAAAAGTATTAGTTAAGGTTCACTAGAAGAACATATTTAATATTAAAAAATATGATATATAAAGGATGTATAAGGTAGACTTGTAGTAGCTGCCCGAAGATTCAGGGGTGGAAGAATGCAGAAGGGCTCTGTGTATGCTGGATTGCTATAGAGTCCAGTTAAAAGTCGAAGGCCTGGAGCTCACTGCAGAGCCCTGTGAAATCTGTGCTGGGAGCCTGAAGAGTGCACTGGAAGCCTAGAATGATGCCCAAAGGGGAGGATGAAGGCTGGAGCTCCTCCAAGAAGCAGAAGGGGAGATTTTCTTCTCTTTTCCCTTTTTATTCCATCCAGACTACAAGCCTATTGGCTGGTGCCATCTACATTCAGGGTGGGTCTTCCCTGTTCGGCAAGTCAATTCATCTATCTAGACACACCTAGAACTGTGCTAAACTACTTCTTCAGGTGTAGTTTATACAAGTTTACACCATGATGAACTATCACAGGGGAGTTAGTTTATAGTGTTCTCAAGTCCCCATATTCTTGTGTAGTATTTCTATCAATTAATGAGAATGATATTGAAACCCTCATTGAAATTGTTTAGGTGTAAAATTCTCTTTCATTTCCTTAATGTTTCTTGTATTTGGGGCCTCTGTTTTAAAGTTCATTTATATTTATAATAATTCTACCTTTCTATGCCGTGACATGGATGTGTCATCATTTCCCATTTTTAAAATCTACCGTCCTAGTTCTCTAGGCATTGCCTCAAGTTTCTCACAGCTCGAATAGGGATAATCATATTGACAGATCTCAAGACACAAAACTCCAAAAATATGACTATAGAAGATCAGAAATGCTTCCCCAAAATATGCTTCTTTGGCAAATTGATTATTTTGAGCTGGTCATCGGGAGAAACTAAAGACACAGGAGGAGCTCTAAAAAATTGTCATTTGTAAGAGAAATGTTTGTCTCTAAAGGAAATCTCTATTTATAAGGATAGTTCCTCTCCCCTATCCCACAAAAGGACAATAATCCACAGAGACTCATGCAATGAAGACATCAACTCACATCTGCTAACAAAGTTTACTTTGCCTTTGTTTAATGTGCTTTCCCTGGCCATCTTCACTTACTCAACCTGGCCTTGCCCTACACCTACCTTTCTTTGTTTCAGAAAAGGACAGAATTTAAACCTAAAGTTTAAACTCTTTCTTTGAGATCTATTCTAGGGGATGTCTTCATTTCTCTGTATCTCCTATATGAACGCATGAGATACGCATGTTAATAAACTGTTTGTTTCTCTCTTAATCTATCGTTAGATATGGGGAGTCCCATTTAAGGATTATTAAAAGTAGAGAGACAATTATATATTTCTCTCCTACAATATCTACCAGGTTAGTCTGCTGTAACAATTAACAAGTAAAAAAGTAAAATGTAAGCACAGTGCTAAGCACTAGAAACTACTCAATAAATGTTGAGCTTCTTCCTATCTCTTCTCTTTATAGTAAGAGATGGGAAGACAAAGTTGCATCCGAAAACAATTCTAAAAAGAGCAATTTCTCGTATTACTTTTGCTTCTAGTAAATATTGTTATACTCCCCAGGAAAGTGGCAGAAAGGGCATCAGGCAAGCTGGAAGCCAGGAGTGTAGCTTTATTTTTCATCACTATAAGCTGCTGGAAAGCAAACACCACATCACCTTATTAGTTTCTGTACAGTTTCTACACAGCATGTCTTTCGATAAATATAAAATCAATGTGCCAAACTTTCTTGGGCAACTTCTAAATTTTCTAAGTTTTGATGGAAGTATTTCTCTTTGGGTGAGAAAACCTGAAACAGAGAAGGAAATATAGATCATGTAAGTTAAGGAAATTAAAACCTAAAATTAAATAGCATTCACCCTTTAGACACAGGAAAGTATTTCTGACGGGGAGGAAATAAATGGCTGGAGGGTGACAAGCAAGGGCTTCTGTTGCCAGCAGTCCACTGTTTTTAAATGTGTGTTAATTATCCATGCATTTATTTTACTGTTACTAGTTACACTGGGTATTTATAGCCACATGCTTTTTCTTGTGGTTTTTATATTCCATTTAAAAATAAATTCTTTTCTTTATTCATCTCTCTCTCTGTCTCTCTCTCGCTGGCGATTGAACACAGGGCCTCCCACATGCTAAGCACAAGCACAGGGCGCTGCATCACTAAGCTATATCCCCAGCCCTAAGCGTGGCTCTTGACTAAAGAGTAAAGTTGATATTTAGTAGAAATGTACTCTTTACTGTGTACCGGGTACCACATGCGGAGCTTTGTACCTGTAAAGAATTACCATGTTCTGTTATTAGCTTCTGAAGGTGACTACGCCAGGGCTCTAAAAACGTAATGGTTGAATTTTTGGTCATCTAGCTGTTTGCCTATATTCTCACAGTGAGGAAATGGTGGAGGCAGGATTAGAATTCAGGAGGGTTTTCCTTCAAGGTTAGTCTTCCTCCTCTGGGGACAATCTCCGTCTGTGATTAGCATACTGATGGAATTTTCCAGGGACATGGACGTTATTCAAGTGTCATTGGTTTGTTTGTACTGATAAATAGAGGGGGAAGTGTTCAAGTACAGTATTTGCCAGAACATTCCAGGTTCAGTCCCCAGTCTGTGGCTACACTGCTTTCTCCTCTTCCATGTCAACCTCCTCTGTGTCTCTCAGGGGGACACGTGGTGGCGTTTAGGGCTCACCCAGATAGCCCAGGATAACCTGCCCATCTCAAGAGCCGTGATTTAATCACATCTGCAAAGTCCTCTTAACATTTACAAGATCTGAGAATTAGGACATGAATCTTTAGGGAACCAAAATTTTTTGTAACATCTTTTATATATATATGTATGTAACATCTTTTATACACATACACACACACACACATACACACATACACACATGTAGTTCTTTTGAGACACAGTCTTGCTGTATGGTCCAGGCTGATCTTGAACTCACTAATTAGTCCAGGCCAATCTCAAACTTGTGGCAATCCTCCTGCCTCAGCCTCCCCAGTGCTGGGATTACAGGCATGTGCTACCACACCCAGCTAGTGTAACGTCTTTTCTTTAGGTTTTCAATCACTGGGCTGGTTTAGATTTTTAATCCAGTGCCTGTCCAAATGAAGGAAATACCTCTGAGGTGAAAATGAAATTTTAATATTTAACTTATTTAAGGCAATGGAGGCTTTGTGAAAAATAAAATATATAGGGGTAGGAAGTGTCCATATTTCTCCTTTTTTATGTTTGTTCTTCCAATTTTATTTAATATTCGACTTCCTTTTTTACTGTTTTTAAATATTTTGTTTCATTGTGTCCTAAAGTTAGAAAAGAATAAATGTAATTGACTGGATAAAAATCTATCTATAGGTAATTCGGGTTTTCCTGTGTTCTTTGTTAATAACCACTCTGTTCAAATCCAACATAGTTTTCTTCAGACAGTAACTTTGTTTTTTAAAAAGGGATTTGTTTACCTTTTGTACATATTTGCCTTAAGCAACAAGAAATGCTGGATATGATGTCTCCGTTTAATGTGCAGAGTCAGAATTCCTCTAATCACAAGGTGTTTAAAAGTCCATCCTTTTACAAAATGACATTATGTAATTTTAGTCATGCTAACATAATCACAGAATTCATAATAAAACCATCTTTCCTTTTTGTTCGGATTTTTCTCTCTTTCTCTTAAAGTTCTTTAAATAAAAGAAGGGAAGAAAGTCACATAGAAAAGAAATATTTGAAGAAGTTTTGTGGTCAACACTACAAAATATTTACTTGCTCCAAGTTCTTTCATTGACTGATCCTCCAGGGTGCTGCCGGTGTCCTGGGACAAAGACAGACCACTGGCTAAACAAGCGGCCAAACTGAAGGTTCTTGTCTGGCTCTCACAGGGAGGCCTGGTTGCTCTGTGCAAATATGGATGAACCACGCCACTCGTAAATTACTGGTTTGGGGTTCCTTAAACCAAGTCGTGCCTTCTCTTAATGGATGCATAAGGGGGACTTAGTGAGAAAGCCGGCCTGTTTTTTCTTTCCTGTTGTGTCCCTGTTCCAGCCATGACAAAATGTCTTAAAGGCTGGCTTTGAAAGGTCAATGTCCAGCGTGACGTGTGGACCACGCTGTTCCATTTCAGCTATTAGCTTCATTTCTGCTTTATTTTTCCAATCTAGCCCTTTCTTTTGTATGTCTGAGAAATTGTTTATCCTCTCTAAATGTCAAATTTGAAGTAACAGCCAAATAAAAAGACACAAAATAGTTTCCCAATCCAAACTCAGTTTCTCCCTCGGTTTGTCACTATCTTTTTGTGTGAGGGTATGTGTGAGTGGGTCACATGTGGGAACAACACGCACTGCTGACAAACACTCCCGTGGTGCCCGAACTACTTACTGTGGCCTTCAGCCCTCCTGGGAGCTGATCCGCACTGACCGTCTCCTTCGTATCTGGGGGCAGCCTGCCCCTCAGACGCTCTGATTAAACTGTCCTGCTCGTCACTGTGTCTTCTATTGCCTAAGCTCGCACTTTGGCTTTTGCATTTCCTGTTCCTTCTGCGTGGGATGCTTTTGTCCCGTATCATTTCCTGGCTCTCTCTTATCATTCAGGTTCCAGCTCATATGGGAACCTGAGAAGGATGGTAAGAGACCTTTCCTTACCATCCTTCCCAGCGCCGCCCTAGCCTTTGCTCTTCCCCATAAGAAAAAAAAAAAAAAAATTGAGACAAGTCCTCGCTATGTTGCTCAGGCCAGTCTTGAACTCATGATCCTCCTGCCTCAGTTTCTGGAGTAGCTCGGATTGGGGGCGGGGGGCGGCAGCATTGGGCCCAGCTATTTTTTTTTTCCTTTACTCAGAGTCAACCCAGGGCCTCATGCATGCTAGGCAAGCATTCTACCATTGGGCTACATCCCCAACCCTTTTTATTTTTAATCTTGAGACAAGGTCTTGCTAAATTGCCCAGGCTGGCTTTGAATTTGCCATCCTTCTGCCTCAGTCTCCCTAGTAGCTAGGATTACAGTTGTGTCCCACCATATGAGGCTCAGAAGTGGTCTTCTTCACAATATTTACCCACTATTCAAAGTCTTCAATTTGTTTTCTTGTCTTTTCATTGTCTGTCTCCCCCACATGAATACAAGTTTGTCTGCTTTGTTCATCTCTTTGTATTCAGCTGCTAGAGAGGTGGCTAGCACAAAGTAGGTACTCAGCACACATCACTGAATTATTGAATCTTTTACATTTCTTTTCCCTCTTGCCCTCATCTTTTTTCCTGTGACTAAGAGGTAGGAGTGTTCTTGAGAAGCTGAGAACATTCAAAGACCCATGAATCCAGTTATAATAAAAAGTGCTCATGGCAGAAGATCAGAGAAAGGCTTGGAGTTCTAGGACCTTGCTGAGTTCTTGGCAATTTGGGAATGAGAGTGCACACTTTTCTCTCCCTACTCCTTCCCTACCCACCTACCTCAATCTCAGCCACCTACCTCTCTGTGTCTTCGATCATCTCTTCCCCTGACATGCATTTGGACTATGAGATGCCTGAATAATGTAATGGTCCAGACGTTACTGGTCACCTCTCATAGATGTACTTCGGGCCCAGTGAGATCAGGCAAGCCACCAAGACGGTGCACATTCCTACCGCCTGTTGCAAGGTTCTGCCCTCATTCACACCCTGGGGAAGGCCACTTTGGTGAGTCACTCCGGGTAAGAGGTAAGGCAGGGCCAAAGCAGATGGTGACAGCAGTGGGGGCCGCCTCCCTTGGGGTCTGTGTTTTTCCTGCCTCGGAGGTAAAGATTAAATAGAAACTCCTAGCAAGACAGAACTGGGCAGCAGGGAGCAGTGATAGTAGGGGTTCTGTCTCGGCTTCAGGCTGAATTACTTTTATTATTGCCCAGTCTGAGCTAGATTAAAAGCAGACTGATCGTCTTGTTTAGTCTTTCCGCCTACCCTCCTTTCAGGAGGAATCATACCTGAAGTCTAGAAATCGATTAATTTAAAGTTAATGAAAAGAAAGTTCAACAGTTGCATTGGATTTCATGCTATTCTTTCCTTATCCGTGGGCCAGCCTCTCCCAGATCCGGTGGCTTTCTGTCTTGTCGCCAAGGGCGCTGCCCAGAGCAGCGTGTGAGGGACCTTCTGAGGCTGCAGCGGGCCCCCCGGCTGTGTTCACATTAGTCACTTACTAAGATAAGCTGGAGCCAGTCTGGCCCTTTTTTTAAATTGAGCACGTGAAGAATGTTTCCTTACTGTTCTGGCTGCATGACCAAGGATGGTACTTTTTTCTGTTCTATTTACTGGCTCCATAGTCCAGTGTTTTTTAGCTTTAAATTTCATATTTGGTCCTTCCTTCAAATACGATGTGGGGGAGTGAGGCTTGATTGCTTTGGAAGAGTTTATACAACTAACCAGGTTCTGTATTCAGTATGGGTGTTGTGTGTTTGCCCTGGTCCTTATGGGACAGACACATTTTTAAAAATCAGAAATAATACAAGGTGGTCCTGTAGTATAAATCCATTTGCATCATCAAGGATTCATAGATCACTGTTTTCTTCCCAGGGAAAATGGCCTTCAGAATTTACTGGTGTCAGGCCAATTCACTGTCACTTGGTATTGTCTTCAGATCCCTTTTCTACTTTTTCCTGTGTGCTAGTCATCATGTGACATCTCCTGAGATGTCAACTGTAGCCCCCAAAAGGCAAAAAAGGGGACAGCCCTGAAAGGCCTGAGGACCTGCTGGAGAAGAAAAGAGTCATGACTTGCCCATCAGGCTTTTCCATGCAGCGTAGAAGAGCTCCAGAATCCCTGAGTTCTTCACAAGTACCAGCTGCACGCTCTGCTCCAGAGGATGGGCCCAGCTTTCTAACAGACATCACCAAAGGTGCAGGCAGATGACCAGTCAGGAATATGAAATGCATCTTGGCAGTAGGAACATTGAGAGCAGGTCTAAAAGCCAACCCCATGTGGAGTTGGTAGGATTGTCATTCCTGACTGCAGACCTGGTGCCATAACAAGAAAGCCCAGAACATACTAGTCTCAGAGCAGTCTTGTTATAGTAGCCAGAAACTAGACTTAATTTAAAAATCTGAAGCCTACTGTAGATTTCTCTGAGATAGCATGGCCTGAAGATGCTCTCTATTTTGAATATGAGCTGCAAGTGCTTATTCTTTGGTGGTGTCAGTCCTGTGTAGGCAGATGAGAAAGATTCCTCATCATCCCAGCAAGACCTCACTGCATTGTTCTCCTGAGTACCTGGTCAAACATAATAACAAAATCCCCCTCCTTTTGCATCTCTGGCTGCTATATTCAGATTTAAAGATGCCGGGACTGGTAAGCCCTGACCCAGTCTTCCCATACTGTACGATGTTTTTGAGAGGCTGAGGCGTTGGTTTGTCCCCAGCTTTCAGGATGTAGAAATTAGAAACTTGAGTATTTTTGCAGAGTGCTTTGCTATAAGAATTTTAGGGGCTAAATTATTTTCCTAGTTTGCTGATGTGCCCGTGAATTTCTGTATGTTTATCACCATCATCATAATACCCTTATATAGTATAGTATTGGCCCTAATCTAAATCTATAACAAATAATAATTCATTCATTCTTCACAAAAACTCTGTCACCCTTCGGATGAGGCAACTGAGGCAGGGAGGCACAAATAAATTAGTTGGCTTGCCCAAGGCCACATTGGAATTCAAATCCACCAGTTGGTTCAGAATTGTATTTTTTATAACTATAATCTATGGCCTTTGAAATACATATAGACACTAAATTCAAGTCCGTCTTAAAATATCATTCTGGGGTTTCTCAAGTCTAGTTAAAAACAATCATTGTTTTGCACGTTATTTTTTATATTAAAATATGTAGGTTATTCTTAAGGGGCTGAAGTTATTTTAAGTTTTATTTTTAAAGTTACCTTGAAGTGATAATTCAGTGATATTCCAATTCTATTTCTTCTTACAGTCTCTTCTCTATTTTTGACCCTGTCTCTGAAATTCTCAAAGCTAGAAGTGTTTTTTAGAGACACGAGAGGCCAAAGGACAAATCAGATGGGACACTATTAGAAGTTTCTGTTGGTTTGGTAAATTCCCATGATTTCTAGCTGGAAGATTTTCTCATAGATTTGGGGTAGTATTTGAATAAAACCATTGTAGAAAAGGAGTTGAATACCATTTTATCAATAATCTTCATAGATTATTTAATATCCTGTGGAAATAGGGCTTCTACAAGATGCCTTAATAATTTCTTCCATGTCTTACCCATTCATAAAAAGGAAGTTCTTCCCAGTGTCTAGTCTAGATCCTTCTTTCCTAGGCAGTTAGCAGTGAGAAAGAAAATGGGTTGATAAAGAAGTATCCATGAGCTGTGCTGACAACTCCCCTTGAGTTATTTCCTTGCCGGATAAATAGCCTCTAAGAATTTTGGGATAAATAAAATGGAAACTATTTAATTTTATCCTTTTAGATGGACTTGAACTTTACATCATCCCCAGAAATAAGAAATCTAAAGAAACAATTTTTTTTTGCATTATTTTAAATTTGGTATAGTTTTTAAATTATATGGCCTAACATTTTGTACTGTAATATAGGCAAGCAGGTCCCACCATAAGCTTAGACCCAAGACTGAAGGAGTCTTCAAAGCCCCTTGAGAAAAATCTCATTTTAAAAGCCAGAATGGAAAGCACCTGTCACACTCAGCTCTTTGAAACCCACCGAACTGCATGTGAGACCTGAGCCACATTTGCACCCAAAACACACACAGGAAAATAGCTCAACCCTCTCAGCTTGGAGCTGCTGTCCAGAGATACTTGCTTTGGACTGGTGAATTGGTCCATGATGTGCAGGCATCAAGGGAAGCAGGAGGGACGGCCGTGTAAGGGAGAGTCTGGGGCCTCTTCTCTCCAGGCTGCCCAGGTTGGAACCAGAAGGCAGTTGGAAGGGCTGCACCACACCCAGCTCAGGGTGTCTTTTTGCAAGCTCTGCCACGGACTCACGTGTCACTGAGCAAGGAAAGAAATGTGTCTCTGCTAAACCCGGTCATGTAGCTGGTCCCGGATGAGAATATGTCTACAGCAGAAAGAAGTAAGGGCTTGAGGGATCTTTGAAAGACCAGGAGGTCCATGGGGAAGAGAGAGCAGGCTAGCTTCTCCTCTAGCAGGCTCCCCTCCCCAGGGCTGCTCTGGCAGCAGAACCAGATGGAAATGTCACCTGACACAGTGTTTTCTCCACCCTGGTCGACACCCTTGTCTTACACTGTGAAAGCTCCTTGGTAGCAGAGGTTTTTTTTCATTTTTAATTGAATCCTAAGAGGTATATACTTTTTTCTTGAGGTTCCAGCTTAAAGTAATTACTAGAATCCCCAACAGGGCTAATCAGAGATTCATAGAAAATAAAGATGGAGAAGAAGATCTTACCCCCGTGGGTTTCTGTTATTCTGCTCAGAAGGCTCTTGCTCTTTAGGGCAAAGATCACAGTTCTTGGCATTGCAGTCTATTAATAGATGCCTTGAAATAAATCCCAGCCCGGTGACCTAAAAGAAACTGAATTTACTGCCCAGGTATCTCTCCTCTGATGACCAGACACCACTTTCATCAGCTGTTTATCAAAATCAGATTAGTTAAAGGGTAATCAGATCGAAATTGTTTGTGCCTGCCTTGATCTTGAATTACAAATGACTTTCATGTGCTGTTTGAGCAAAGTACCGTGACCTATAGATGAACTAGCCTTTGTGTTCCCTGCACCTGGTAATGAACTGATAATTCCCAAAGACCTCGAGCGTCAAGTCTCATTGTTGGTCACTGTAAGTTAGGTGAGACCAGCTCTGTTCGGTGGGGGCTGTGGGTCATAATAGGGTCTATCTTCGGGACAGGTCATAAGTCACTAATGGGTTATTTTGAGTTCTCCCAAGTGGAAGACAATGGAGCATTTAGTAGGTTGTGGAGTTATGTAAGATGTCTCTTTCCAAACAAAGAGGAGGCAGGACGCCCAGCCAAAGGGTTGAGCGCAGGAGGTTGTGTGGTCTGGTGGTTCCAGGGAGAGACATGGGGCCAGGGCTTCCTGGGTTCAGCTACAGCCGAGACTCTGACTCAGGGGGAAGTGGAGCCAAGTCCCTTGGCTTGAGGCAGATAGACTGTAAAACCAGGAGAGACAAAACCGCAGGTCTGTGCTCAAGGACTCAGGGGAAAAACACATTTTGGAAACTGGAAAAAAAAAAAAAGGAAGAAAGAAAAAGAAAAAAAAATCACCCTGTTAAGTTACAGTTTGGGAGTTTTTCAACCAGAAATGAGCATTTTTCCTGCTTATTGGCCAACACATCCTGCTCTGGGCAGCAGTGGGAAGCAAGGCCAATGTCTGAGGGTGTTCTGTGTGGGAGGAACAGAGAAGCCTCGGGGTCTGAGCAGTCAGTCAACCTCGGTGAGTTGTCACAAGTAACGCTCAGGGAGCCAGACACTTGGGCAGAGAGGTTCTGCATGAATTCTTCCCCTCTGCTCATTCTCCCTAACCGGGGGAGAAAAAGTCCCTTCTCTCTGACTTTCCGGGGGCCTCCCTTCGACCAGTTTGAGCCGAGGTTTGCTCACCAGTAACCAGCATCCGGATTAGGTGCAGACACACAGCAGAGCTGGGGCTGACGGGAAATGTTCTCCAAGTCCCACCAGCTCTGAAGCTCCGTGCTAACCCTGGTCAGACAGAGTAGGTGGCTTCCTACATGGCTGTGCTCGAAGGACTGCTGGGTGGGTGTCCACTCCTTGGCATCGTGCCCCATTTTTCTGGATCTGCAAGCTTTGCTGATCTTTAGGAATAGCCTATGAAAGCCAACCAATATTTATGGTGTTAACCACTAGCAGTTGAGTTAACAGTATCTTAGTGTCTCATGGAAATGGGACAGAGAGTGAACGGAGGACATTTTTGCTGTGGAATGGCTGGGGTAGGGGCGTCTTTTCTTCAGAAGAGGAGAGAGAGCCCAAGAGAGGCAAAAGATATAAACCCAATAGCTGTCTTGATAATTTTCCCCAGAGCTGTCTGGATGACTTTAAAATCAGGTGGTGGGTGGGTGCGAGGTTTGTACCAAGATGGTTGTTCTTACTCGAACCCAGCTCAGGCCAAATGGAATCCAGGTTTCTGCTTGTGGTGACCTCATCTGGCCCCCGAATATGCTCACCATGTCACTCTTCTCAACATTTGCCCGCATGCATGTTCCCGCCATTGATTAAATAGCCCGGTTTGCATCTCAGGTCTTAAGCGTTCAGTGTTAAAATGAAGTAAGCCTTCTCTCCTTGGGAAATTGAATACCATCCTTCAGTCACTTTTTGTCAATATAGGGAAAAATTAATTAGTAAGACTGCATGAATTCTATTCCAAGTGAAAGAAATTTAAAATAATCCACTGAGGTTGGTGATGATTTTATCCACACACTTTTCCACTGTGGTTTCTGTTTCTAACAATGACTGCCAAGCTGACACATGACTGCCAAGCCTTTCCTGGGATGTTGGTGGTCTAACAGCTACACATCTAGGAAGGTGTAGGACATCAACTGGAGGTGGATTTTATAAGATTAGCGTGGTCACAGTGCTCCTGTCCCCTGCAGTCCTCAAGTTATCCTCTTGTTCTCTATAATTGGGCAGAGAAAACCTAGCAAGAGGGGTCTGGGTAGGAAGTAGAACAGAGCAAACAGCGTACCCTGCCCAGAGAGACCTAGTCCAAAGCCTCCAGGTTCAGAGTTCCAAGTGCCCACTGACCTCTTGTGGTCCATTCCCCTCTTCAAGTATCACCCAAGTCCTGAAAGCATCGGGTGGGCCTCTGCCTCATCTCAGGGCCCCTGCCTCCCTCCCCAGAGCCTTCCCGCGGAAGAGCAAGGATCAGCTTGCACCCCACAAATCAGGATCCAGGCCCCCGTCCTCCACCATGGTCAGAGAGGCTGGTTAAGCCAAAGACTTCCTATTGCTGAAATCTGTGCATTTGGATTATTGCTGCGGCATCTGCTTTTTCCAAGAATAACGTATGAATACATGTCCCAAATCCTGTTGATCTTGAGATCTTTCTAATGACCTTCCAAAACAAAAAGGTGACATCTCCGTACCCATGCTTTGGAAAGAATCAATAAACATATATAAGTATTTGTTACAAAAAACTGAAAGAATGGATTGTTGTATCAGACCTGTCATCCTCATATATTAGTTTTATTTTCACTTGTCATTTGAATTTTTAAAAATATGACACAATATCTAATATTGTATACTTTACAAAGACTAATTTATAAGTGATACAGATATGCTGATTAAAATAATAATTTATCATGAATAGGCTCTATCTAGGAAAAACTAGATTGCTAGCTATATAATTTCAATAATTATTTTTATAGCCAACTTGAAGAATGATGCTCCATTTGGTATTTTCTTGAATGAGAATCAGTGAGTCAGAGTAAGCATATCAAAGATGCTTGATGCTACCTTTTAAATAAATGGGGGATTGTACAATAATGTACAGCAAGCTGATGATGTACGAAGGCTCAGTAAACTGAATCGATAAATCTAATATTTAAAATATACAGAGCACGCAGGAAAGTAGCCCTCCTCCAAATAAAGAACTCAATCAAAAAATGAGCAACTGCTGGGGATTTAGCTCAGTGGTTAAAGTGCTTGCCTTGCAAGCACAAGGACCCGAGTTCGATCCCCGGCACCACAAAAAAAAAAAAAAAAAGGGCAACTGAAATGAATAACACTAACACTTCTCAGAAGACGTACAAATGGCCAATAAAGATGTGAGAAAATGTTTGGCATCTTTAGCCATTAAAGAAATGAGATTCCATCTTACTCCAGAAAGAATGGCCATCATCAAGAATGCAAAAAATAACAAATGCTGGCAACAGTGTGGGGGAAAAGAAACACTTCTACAATTGTTGGCAAGAATGTAAATTAGTACAACCACTATGGAAATCCCTATGGAGATGCCTCAAAAACTAAAAATAGAAATGCCATTTGACTCAGCTGTGTTTGTCCTGGGTATCATTCCAAAAGAGGAAAAGCATCATATTACAATGATATGTGCACACCCATGTTTATAGCAGCACAACTCATAATAGCTAAATGTTGGAAGCAGCCTACAGGACCATCGACAGATGAATGCATAAAGCAAATGTTGCATATACACATAATGGAGTACTACTTAGCCATGAGGAAGGATAAATTCGAGTCACCTGTACGAAAATAGATGAAATGATGTTAAGTGAAAAGATAGAGGAGGTTAAATATTGCATGCTTTTTCTTATGTGAGAAACTCAAAATATAAGTTATTTAAAGAGCAAAATAAAAGATAGATGATAAAAAACAGGGAGGTAGACTACGTGGAGATGGGAAGGAGATATGAGGATGGGAGAGACAGGAGGGAGGAGAAGGGAAGGGGAAATAAAAATTATTAAGATGTAATATGTATTTTTACCAATTCTCCATGATGACTGTAACTACTATTTATCACAAACACATACACATAAGAATAAAAACAAAAACAGAAAAAAAAAACTCAATAAAGATTTGCATTAAAGAGTTGGGCAAAACATGTTCTTAGTACATTAAGTTACAAATCAGATGAAAAACAAGAAAAATGTCTCAGCCTCTATTTCCACCTGAGAGAAGATGAATGTGAATTCCCACGGGGGAAACCAGTAAGTGGGGATCCGAATACCTCATAATTCTGTGACTTCCATGACTACCAAAAACTTTGGTACTATTGTATTTTAAAAGCAGAATTTTTCTAAGGTCTATTTGACAATGCTTCTGGTTTATAAAAAGGATATCACTGAAGGGGACAGCAAAATAGAACTACCTTTCTAGGCTGATGGCCTGTGATATAGTACAAGTGTCGCAGACTATGTAGCCTAAACTAAGAAAGAAACCAAATATATACAAAGTACTCTCCATGAGCCAGTCTACTTGCTAAGTGCTACTTCATTCAACCTTCCCCATGATACTGTGAGGCAGTTAGATTTTTCTCCACTTTTACATGAGAGGAAGCTAAAAACCAAATGGCTTGTTCAAAGTGACACAGCTAATAAATGGCTGCCAGACTGCCAAATGTGGGTCATACTACCCTAATGGTAACCCTAACAAATCCAGCCTTAAGTGCATGTCCGAAATTGTTGTCTCTTTCTAACTAAACAAAAAGAATCACTGTAGCTTATACTATAGTTAATGTTTTAAATCTCCTCAGAGTTGGAAGGGGAGATTTGGATTGAGATTTGAAGTGAGAAAGGCTGTGTGTTTCTATATAAACGAACACACGCTATGCCTGAATGTGTGGCACTCAACATATATACCATTGTTTAGGAAAACTTTATTTGACATTAACTGATCAAATTAAGAATCAGCATCCCAGGTACCTTTCAAAAATTTTTTTTCCAGCTCAGACTCTCTGCCTCGGGTACAATTACCAACTTGATTTCTGCAGGGGATACACAGTCCCAAAGACAAAGAAGTCAAAATAATATTGATTCTTGTCCCAAGTCAGATTTTTGAAATTTTTTTAAAATTAAATACTAACATGAGAGATTTTATGTGTAGCTGTTCATGGGTACCGCACAGTCACTTTAAAGCACATCCCAACACAGTGTTTGCAGAGACTGTGAAAATTTTATTAAGAAAATCTGTAGTATAGACATCCTCTTTAAAAACAACCACCTCAAACATGGAAAAACACTTCATTTTCTACCCACTATTTGATCAAGGCCAACAGAATGAAACCGCAATACCAAAATACAGACCAATATTTTTGAAGGGGATAATAATAATCATTTGAGATAATAAAGTACTAGAAAATCAGAAGAAACAAATCAAGGTATTCATTTCAAAGGCTCAACCACTAAGTCTTCATCCAAACGAATATTTCCACTGTGAGTCAATACATGTGGCCATATCTCAATAGACAGTGTACAGCTAAAAATATGATTTTTATATAGTAAAAACTGAAAGCCAGCAGATTTACAGAACTATATGGCCACAGAGCGAGAGTTCAGATACAATCAGTGGAAAATATAAAGGTGTGTTTCATGTTTGCAAATGATTGGATCCGCTGGGCAGCTTTTACATTTCTGATTATGGTTAAGTAACCACTCTACAGCCGTCTTTCAGAATCTCCCTTGGATACCCATTGTCCCCGCCTTTACTAAAATTTTGTAAACGTGTTCCAGATACACTGCATGAAAGGAGGGAAGTAGAAGAATATGAAAAGATGCTCAAGTCTTGGACACGAACAGAAAACACATCCATAATGGATGCTTGCTGTCAGGACAACACACTTGATGTCTACAGCTGGAAACACCTCAGAAAAGATCATCTGCACTTTTAATCCAAAGAGGAAAAAAAGTTAGCTCTGTTACTTGACTATAGTTTCCAGGGCCTGGTGTAGCTATACTCTCAGGCCGAGTTCCAAGGCGCTGCCTACACAAATTTGGACAGAGCGAGGGAGGCACAGATGGCGATCACGTGAAGGCACAGACCGATTGAGTGGGCTCAGTTACAAAGTCTGTACATTTAGGCTGCTGAATTCCTCCTACTTCAAGTCCTGCCAAGTCCCGGCTGTTCCCCTTCTTTCCAAAGTCTTGATTCATTTAATTCTCCTGAAGGAGGTGGGAGAGGAGGAGGATTGCGCAAATCTTCCTGTCTTATGGTTTAGAAGAGACAGTCACCATCTTGGCTTCCCGTCAGGTTTTAAATGTAACATTTTGCTAAGTGTAAAGCTGTGTATCTGTTCCTTTTCTGTTGCCCTTATTGTAACTTCAATATTTGCAAAACATAACATCAAAATACTTCAAATCCAGCCCAAAGCCGTTTGTTATTCGTGCAACATAATTCTTACACATATCAATACAGAGTGAGCTTGCGGCAGAGGAATCTCTTCTTCCTTTCTTTTCTGTTCTGTTCTTTCTTTGAGGATTTAAGAATGCTCCGATTACAGCAAAATCCCTGTTGTGTGTGTATATGTGTGTGTCCTGACTATTATGCTTCTTATTATCAAGGCTATTACTGTCTCAACTCTTTTTGGTTACATTATTTGGAAAAAGGAAGCAGACAAGCCAAAGTTAATCTCCTATTTAAAATACCCCGTGAATCATCTGTAAAGCATAGAGCACCTTAATGATGTGGAGAAACTTAATTTTCTAATATAAAATGTTGTTTAAAAAGTTGCTAATGGTATTCAGGATGGGCTTCCAGTGATGCCTGGTTCATAGTAAATTGCACTGAAGTATGAGTTTCTTACTCTTTAAAAGCTTACAACATTCCAGATTCTTCATCATCTTCTTCTTCATGTAGGAAACTTTATCAAAAACCAAAGTGGAATCAGTTGTTTGGGATTTTTCTTAACAGGGCACCAAGGATTTTTCAGTTCATCTCAAAGAGGCTTAGTGCTCTGTCAATGGTATTTGTGTGTGTGTGTGTGATCAAATTCTGCCCCGAGTTTCATCCACTGAGTTGTCCAGTGTGCCTTCTTGGCCTGAGCTAAGGCTTAGCAAGGCCATTTTTAAAGCAAGTTGAAACACAAAAGGGTTTTCACATCTGTTAATCAGGTGTTTTATCTGGAGGAAACAAAAGATATTTACACTCCTCCAGCTTACTGTCTTAACAGTTTCCTCTTTATTTGAATATTTTTATCGTGCAGAAATTGATAGCATTATAATCAATGGAATTATTTGTGTATCCTCAAAGGCAAACAAGAACATGTTTTCCTTTTAGGGTAGAATTTCATGATCGGGAAAGTATATCAATAGGCAAAATTGAGCTCAATTATTATCTTGAATTTCTGCTTTCAACAATTTCTGCTAATAGAGAAATTCTTGATAGCATGTATGCTGCCTGAATTGTCATTTTTAGCTCCTCTCTTAAAACACTGAAATTATTCAGGATTTAATAATAACAATAGTACCACGATAGAGTGTTTGTGCTCTAAATCCTAGTTAATTAAAAACAAAACTACTGCCCCCAAGACCATGAACATATTGCTAAAGAAGGACATCAAAACACTGGGTCTATAGGTTGGTTGCAAATAAGTCAATAAAAGGGTTACATACCAAATAGAGTTTCATGAATAAAACTCATCAGCATTACCCAATTTTCCTGAAAGGTAGATAGTTGCAAAGAGAGATACTTTTCAGCACATCACAAATGTGCTATTGTATAAACATTTCCTATGACAAACGCTTTTGTTTTTGTTTAAATGAGTGTTTTTAACCTGAGTATTAGGAACAATTTTTTTTCTTTCTTTTTCTTGGCTTCCGACGGGGGGAGGGAGGATCTTTAGGCATGTTCTCTAGTGAGAGTAATTTCTCTTAACACCAACAGTGCTGCCTGAGTACAGCCAGAGCTCATTAAATAGACTTCTGAGCATAATTATAATTAACAATTAGCTAGAAATTAGTTTTAATGATTTGTTTTAGATGATAGAATAGAAGCACAATGTAATTATTTTTAAACCTTCTACATCATTAAGAATACAGCTACCACTGCCTTTCAATTATTGAGAAGCAGGCGATCATCCTGAGCATTTAGCAAGTGATCCACTTAAGAGAAACAGACTAAGCGAGACCCAAACCTGGCATCCCAGCGCAGGTGTGTATGATTATTTAACCTTCTGCAAATTCTGTCCCTTTTCTACTCCGCTTTTTAACACCGTCATGTCTTGCGGACATCTCTACTAGGGAAAATAAAGACATTCTGCTCTTCCCTGGCTGTTGTCTTTCACCCAGACACCGTAAAGACAATGGTGAGAGGTGGGAAAGACTGGAAGTTGACCCTACAAACCCTCAGTAGGGCCTGGGGACTACCAGGAAAGAAGGTTATATAAGTAATAGATAAAATGAGTGTTCGAAATAAACTCCAGACTGTAAAGATAGTTATGTCATTCTTTCCCTGCTCAGCATTCTTTCAATATCCAGCAAATCAATTTGAATCTTGTCCCCCTCCCCCAAGAATTTTTTCCTTTTTTTTTTTTTTGGTGCTGGGAATCGAACTCAGGGCCTTGCTCTTGCTAGGCAAGCATTCTACTACCTGGGCTAAATCCCCAACCCCTTAAGAATTTTTAAAAATACAATAGAAACCTGAAGAAAGGCTGTTTCCTGGAAAATATAAAAATATTCATTTAGAGCAATGAATAGTATTTGTTGTCAAAATCTCTTTTCTTTAAAATAGATTTTTTTTTCACCTCAGCTCGTCAGTGTGCTGTTTTGTCTCTCACCTCAGAGCAGGACAGTTAGGCCTTTTGCTGCTGGCCTTCGGAAGCTGACAGGGAGCACACCCTGACACCCACATAAAAGACCTGGTACCTATGTTTCCACATCACAAAGCAGGCCAGAAAGCACACAAGGCCGCAGACCACGTTAAGAACCATCTGGATGAGCAAGAACAGTTTGAAAGTGCCAGTGACGCTGGTACAGTCAGTCACATCCCGGTAAACAAAGGTCCTGCTGAGTGGCTCTGAGGTGGGCAGTTTGCATTGGCAGGAGTCAAGCACGGGCTCGCAGGCAAACTGTGCGAGCTGCGAATAGTGGTGGGCAGCGAATGCCACGGCTAGGACACAGACCGTCAGGCCCAGGGCACTTAGCAGGAAGTACAGCAGCTGGAAGAAAGCAGAGGGAAAGCTTTCGGGTTACAAAGATCACTGGATGACTATTCATGAAGCTAATTAATAAACACTGTTCTTTTTCTTCTCTCTCAGGAAGTCCTCTGGTAGAGGTCTCTGTCTCTCCTCAGAAACATAGTGCCTAAGATATGAAAATAATTTTATGTTTATTCATTAGGGAGCAATTATTAAACCCCGATCCTGGTTCCATTTGCCAAGCAGATGTTGGGCCCTTTTCATGAATTGCACCCGTGGTATTAGCTTGATTGTGGGATGTTTATGTCTAGATGTAGCGTGCAGTTTAAATGAATCCCAACAAGATAGCCATCCCTGGATGACAGATTGTGCTTATTTTGAAATCAAGGATTGCTAGTAGTCAGATTGAAAGAAGACTAGGAAATAAAGAGTAGGTTTCTGTAAAGTAAACACTGCTTTGGCCAAAATTATCAGTAACTGATCAACTAACAATCCAGGCTAATGAGAAAAGACTATATTTGATGTTAAAAGTTGCCAAAGTACATCCATAATGCCAGAAACCCAAGAAAAACATTGCTGGGAGAAGAAAATTATGGTTCTGCAAGGCAAGTTACTTGATGTCAGCTTCATCACATTTAAGTCTTGTTCCAAGTTTAACTATCACCTTGTGTTCTCTGAGCACAGACTCTAAATGGTTCCCAGGCAACAATGGTCTGAGCACTGTAGTCCTACCTGTTAGCCTCAGGACTGGAAATGTCTGATTAAAGTTCAATTTTGTGGTGAAAGAATAATAGAATCTCTGAAAAAGTTATTTAGCTGATTTGCATCTGAGATACTTTGATCAAACATTGCAAGTCCTCATTGATATGGTCATAATAAAATCTGTTGTACAGAACAAGAAATGTTCCTAGGATTGGACTCCTTGACTGGAAACATTTCTCTTGATGTTGCATCTGCTGAGGGTCTAACAAGGCCTCAGACTCCTCAGACTTTAGAAGTGACTTCAGTTCAAAGTGGGAGATTTATGGTCCCACAGTCAGAGTTACTCTTTGAAAAGAGCAATTCTGGTGCATGAGAAGTCCCCAAACTGAGGTTAGTTCCAGTCATTTCCAGATTAAAATACAAAGAGCTCAGAAAAGATTATGCCGACCTCCTACTTCCAATTATATATAACTCAAAAATATTTAAAAATATAAATACGTTTGTGAAAGTCTACCAAATGAGTGACTTTCCACAGTGAAAATTTCAAGTATTTTCAAATCTTAAATTCAGAATAGTTAAATTTTTAATTTTTTTGAATGGTGTAGGTGTGCATGTGCATGCGTGTGTGCAAGTGTGCATGTGTGTGTCTTAACTAAGCAGTGCATGTATTCTTTGAATCTCCTCAGGAAAGATTTTTTTTTTAAATTATTCAGAGGTTGTCAGAGGTAACCGAAATCTCTTCGTCTGTGACAGTTTCTAGAAGTATCGTATATCTCAGGAACATAACAAGGATAGTTAATAGTCAACATGTGTAGTGTCCCTTGGAGAAGGGGATCCATATAGATACAAAATGGCAGCATCATAGAATTTAAAAAGAAATTACTGTATTTAATTTGTGATACTGAAATCAGTACTTTGGTCCTATCCCCAACATAATGCAGTGACTATATTTATTCAAAAATGGAATGTATATGCTTAAAAATATGGGGTTATTTTCTGGGTTGTTGTAAAATACTCAGGCCTGATCACTGACTTAAACTTAGTGGCAACAGTCAAATTGTTCTGGCCACGTTTTGCATCTGTACTCATTGACGCCGTGTCTCCCGTAAGCCCAGCAGAGAGCTGGGAACTGTGGTCTCTGGGAACATCAGAACATCATGGGTACCAGCAGGGAAACTCCAAGTTAAAGTGATAACTTCCTACCTGGTACTTATCTGCCTAGTGAAATGACCCCAAAGATAGTTTTCTCTGTATATTTTATTGCAATCAACATATGAACCTGGGAAGTCTTGTAATTATTTTCCTAACCTCAACATATACGTAAGCGCATGCGCATGCACACACACAGACACACACACACAAACACACACACACGGAGACAGAGCCACAAAGAGAGTGGGGGAGGGGAGGGAAGGGAAGAGACACAAATTTCCTATAACATTCACTGGGGCAAAAGTCAATTTGCTGAAAATGGAACTTTGTCTATTCTTAAAAGAATAGTTTCGAGCTCAGAAATTAAAAGATTTGCCCAAGACCATTTAATAAGCACATAGCACTACTGAATGATGGTTAAAATCACGAGCTGGTGAGCTGGAGTTAGAACGTGGTTCTCCCCTTACTAGCTGTGATCCTTGGGCAAATTGCTCAATGCATATGCACCTATATTTCTTCATCTGTGAACTTGGAATGATGATCAGAATAGCACGGACTTCACAGGATTATGACAAAGATCATGAGCTGCTCCTTGCAAAGGGCAGTGCATGCTACCTAGTAGCACCCTTGAGGTATTTGTGAAATAAATTAGTAGAGAAGGACTGAGCTTCTAGTCCTCAGAATTCTTAGCAGATCGATTCTTCTGTCTTTGTCTCCTTTTCTGCTGTGGGAGTAACAAGGCATCTTTGGCTTGTAAGAAGGATGTAAATATTTACACAAACAGGGATTGCTCAATTTTAATTGAGCCTCTTTCAAATGTGCTAGAAGCCGGCAAAACACAAAGTAAAACCATACCCCTTAGTTGCTCTGAATGCAAACAGGTTTGAGTGCGTATCTCACACATTCTGACTTGGCTTCTCCCACTCAGGAACGCATCAGAGAACAGAAGGAAGCCACAGAATCAAGTTGCTTATCTATTTTAGGTCATAAATTGTACTTGATCCCCACAAAGCCTGTGGGCTACATCTGCAACGCTGTAGCACTCTTTTTCCTTCTAGGCTTTTAAGTTATCTGACAGCAACTAGCTGGGTTAAAATCTATAATTTAAAATCAAGTGGGTTGTTTTACCTACATGGCACGAATAAACTATCAAGGAAAGCGTGTACGATGACCTTGGGAATCAGAGCAAATATATCTTGATAACAGCATGCGCGCGGGAGGCATTTGTGTCGCGGGTCGCAGCGGGTGGAAGCCTGGTGGCCGCGCTTATGTAACAGCAGCCTCCAGTCTGAGCTCGCTCGCTCCCTGCCTGTCTGTAATTGGTACCCGGCTGCGGCTTGCACGTTCGGTGACTTCGGAAGGAGGCTGGTTCTGCTTCAATTTAATTACCTTCCCCGGTCGCCTGAATGGTAAAGGGCCCTCTGCAGCTCGCTCTGCAGGAGGAGGCTGCTGCAGCAGCCTAGGGGCCTCTTGGATGTGACAATAGGGACTGTGCCCCGGAATGTTTCCACAAGCACAAGAACCCGCTTCTGAAAATCCAGGTGAGCCCGGAGAAAGCCAGGCCACCGAGAGAGGCAGGAGGCACGACCAGCAGGCAAGTGGCCTGCCAAACCCAGGAGCAGAGGCCAGGGAGAAAGAAGGAAAGCATTGGCAACACCCAGGCCTGTGACAAGCCAAAGGGAGCGTGCGTGCGTGCGTGCGTGCGTGCGTGCGTGCGTGTGTGTGTGTGTGTGTGTTTGCAGTCCATGAGTAGACAATCCTAATCCTTTGATTCTTGATCTGGCTATCTGGGCGTTCAACAGGAGGAAATAAATTCTCAAAACTTGGGCCAGGATACACACTGGGGGCTCTAAAATGCCCTCAGCCAGGTGGGGAACACCCTGCTAAGATGCATTTGATTCCTGTGCTCCTCCTAAAACAGTGTGGAGGCGCACAGGGAGTCTCTGTCCCCTGGTGGGCCATCCGAAAACTGGGAGCCTGGTGGGAGCTCCTTTTGGACCTGAAGCTGCTATCGAGAGCACCTTAGAGCGCTGGCAATAGGCATCACTAAAGGTCACATTCAGGAAAGAGACACTTGCCTTGGTATTTGTCATTATATGCCACAGCTGAAAAAAATAACAGGCAGTTAATGAGATCTTCCTAGTTGGGAATTCTCAACCTGCTGGACATTGGTGGTGACTTTCTTCTTTGCTTTTCTTCTTTTTGCCTAGCTCCTTATTTTAACCAAGGTACAGATGATGAGATGCTTTTGGGGTCTCTCTGAAAGTAAGACTTTTGCTTCTCCTGTTTTCCGGGATCATGGTGGGGGTGGGGTGAGGAATGAGAGTGTTCGGGGTAAACTGATGAACTCCTAGTTTAGAGTGTTTTTTCCCCTACCGAATGAACTTTCCTAAAATTTAACAGATTGTTTCTTACTAGGCTTCCTGGTTCATTTCTTTCATTCTTTCTTTCCTTTGCTTTTTCATCATCAAGTGTTATTGTTTAGTAAGACTTCAACCAAAAAAGTAAACATGAACCAATATCTGCTCTCTCGGGCCTTTTTCTTTGAAGGAAAAGCCGCAGATAGAAAACGTAAAATTTCCAAATGTAGGTAGAGGCACTAAAATTCTAAGGCATAGCAATTTTAAAAATAATCTATTTTTAATTAGGAAAGTTATGTCTCCCTATTGAAGAACATGTCAAAATTAGAGAACAACTGCAAAATGTTGCTAGAATTTCACCACTCACAGATAACTACTTTTTCTATTCACAAAAAAAAGCTTATAGTTCATCTGTAGAATCATACCATACATTTTGTACAACCAGCTTTTTTCATTAATATAATGTGACCTTTGTATTCCACTAATTTATATTTTACAGCATGAATTTTAAATCATCACATCGCACAGCTTTTTATGTCAACAGTTTCAATTGTACTCAATATTCGAAAACATCTTATTATTTTATCTTAGTAATTTCCAACTAATGTTGTTGACTTGCTGTTACACCTCAGCAAACAAAAGAATGTTTTCCTATAGAAGAAAAGTAAACAGTATGAATGGACAAAAAATTACAGAAAGCCTTTTATTCTCTGCTATAATAGTTGAAAGAAAATGTGGAATTCGCTATCTATTAGCTCTCATTTCTTTGGTGCTTTATGTCCTTTAATTCTGACAGGGGATATCTATATTACCCCTTAGATATTCTACTGTGCAGTAAAAATGTCCACTTGAATAGACTTCAACCAAATACACTGTCCCTAACAGAGAAAAAATTCACATGTAAATGAAAGACACGCACTTACCAACCCAGGCGTATCTCAAACATTGGCCTCAGATGCTTGGCGCAGATCACCCGGATGCACCCACTGTAACTTTTCTGTCTCAGTGATCCCACCTCCTCAAGGAAATACACTCAGATTGCTTCATTATTGTAATATTCCAAATAACCCCCAAGATATGGAAGTGGGCGCCAGCGGAGACGCCTTTCTCTCTCCAAGTGTTTTGTTGAGCTAAATGTTCAATATTCCTTTTAAGGGCACTAAAGGACACACTTCTTATGCTCAGTGCCAATCTAGTTCATGGAAATTAAGACTTAAGAATAGCATTACCTTTGGGCCTGGATCGATGCCCGCCTAAAACATTTCTTGGCATGCCTGAAAATGCAATTTCTAGATTCATCAGATATGCAGCCCCTTAAACAGCACTCCTTTATTTTTGTACTTATGTTTCTTTCTATGAGATGATAAAAAGAAACTTACTTTCATAGAAAACTGGATACATGTCCGTTCGTCAACTTGATAGGAGACACAAAGCATAAACAAGCCAAGATAGGCCACTAAACAGACCTGCAATGGAGAACACAGAATAGTGGTTATCAGGGTGAGTCCTGACTCTAATGACATGAGTCTCAGTGTCTTTCGCCAGTGACATCTGTGGTATCAAGCTGTTTGTCTCGTTTTACTTATCGTTAGGTGCTGTGTTTTGTTCTCATTTGTAGAACACAGTTTTAAAACTGTAAAGTCGATTTATTTCAATTTAGCCAGTATTTATTTGTGTGCCAGGTGCTACGTAAGGTACTGCAGGGTATACACAATGACGAGCACAATTTTCTCAACTTTCATCGGTTTATACTTCAGTGCAGGCCAAAATAAGTACTTGCACTATTCTAAGGCAGGGCATTATATGTCAAGTGTAATTCAGAGAAGTATAAAAAGAGAAAGAAATTAAACTGAATCAGGCAATGTAAAAGTCTTCACTCAAAATGTAGATTTGAAATAGTCTTGAACGTTATAATAATGATGATCCCTAATGTTTACTAAATACTTACTATGTGTAGGAGCCTTTCCAAGGGATTTGTATGTCTTTCCTCATGTAATTGGCACCAAACCTTAGAAAGTAGGTGCTATAATGATCCTCATACTGCAAGCGAGGAAGCTGAGACACAAAGCAAGTAAACAATGGAACCAAGATACAAACCAGGGAGCCTGGGTGAAAAGCAACAGTGTGAGCAGTAGCACGGGGGTGAGACCACACAAAGCGTGTTGGAGGAAGAGCAGGTATATACCCATGACTGAATTAATACATGTAGAACATGAAAGGTAAGTTGAAGATCTGAGCATGTAGGCATGATTTAGTAAGTAGTGGCACTCCCATGAAAATTTCTGAGCAGGGGGATGACATGATTTGACACATGTTTTGGGAAAATGAGTGGTGGTTTTGGATGGGTTGTCAGTGAGGACATCAGGATGTTATTTTATTAATCTGCGCAATATTAACATGTCAGCTGGCCAAGCTCAGAGGGTAGCAGGCAAATTCAGAGAAAAGGTGGAGAAAAAATGTATAGCACAAGCAGAAAGTATGTTCCATAGCTATTAAATGACTTTTGGGAAGACACTAGAGGTGGAGAAACAGAAAGCGACCTCCGAGTTTTTGAAGGTTGGTGACAGCAAGAGGGTGGATTGCCTCACTGACAGCACACTGCTAAAGGAATAGAAGGGAATATACTTGATCTGTTGGGCAAATTGCATTTTCTTTTGCATGAAATGGACGTTTCAAAACTGATTTAGAATTTCTAATCAAAGCATATCTAGTCACATTCAGTTTGGAGAAAGTTAAAATGTCAATAAAGTTCTATCCTTTAAGATAGCAAATGTAAGCAACACAGTTGCGTTTTCTGGTAAGCACAATTTTCCCAGAGATGGATGTTGGAAGAGTGGCTAAGAATCACCTAGCAAATCATCAAACAACTATTTTAGCAGTATTCATGATTCCCCCGAGGAGGACCTGCTTCAAACTACAGACAATCCAAGTTAGGTGGTAGAGCTGGTAACTTAAAAGGCCACGTAAGAGTTTCGGGTAACATTTCCTATTCTTTCCTCAGATATATACTCAATATGCTGCCTGTACCCTCATCTCTTCCCCAGTGGAGGGTTGTTCATTTTTCTACTGGACCATAAAGCCAAAAGCTTCCTTTTCATCCTGGCTCTTCCCAAGATTTTCCACCATTAGCACTGGCTGCATGGTTTAATAGCAGCAGATAACATTTCCAGTGGAGAGACACAATATAAGTGAGCATGGCACGGAATGAAGAGGTGTGGATGGAAAACAAAGCAGATCAGACCCCAGGAGGCAGACTCTCAGCACAGGGCTGACAGGTGCACAGTAATGACACTGAAGTTGTTTGTGTGGCCCATAGGTGGCTGACATTTCCAAGTCAGAGATGACGTTCTTTCTAAAAGCACGTTTTAAAAAATACCAAATCAAGGTACGAGCTCGATAAAGTCTGTCAGGATTTACTCTGGATTCTCACACTGAGGATTCCGAGAGTTGAAACAATAGACTAAAGACCTCCTTTTGTATATTGGTAGCAAAGCAGATCAGGGTGTTAAACCTGCTTCTTTAGGGGTCACCACATCCCCAAACACATCCCTGTGCTCCCTCGCTGGATTCTGTCTGCAGTTGCACAGCGTCAGGGTCTCTGCTATGTAACTGTTTGTCCCTTAGAGACTACTATGCTGAATTTGACAACTGCCAAGACTTTCCTCCTTGTCTTTATGAGAGACACATTCAAATAATCAGGCCTCACTGACTAGCATTTTTTAAAAAGTTTGATTCCATGTCTCTGCTTGAACAAAATTTCCCCTTTCCACAGTAGCGGTTTCTTTGTACCCTTCATTTAGCCTGGTTTCCAGCAAGACATTGTACAGAAATGCATGACCTCATTCTAGGGCATTTCATTTATTCAGTCGACTTTATTGAGGATATACAATAGCCAGATCCTGTGCTACTGTATGACCCTGGGAATTGAGAGATGAAAAAATATAGTCAATTACACAAAGGACTATCCAGCCTCCAGGATCTCTTATTCCAGTGGGGAAAGAGGAGAGCAAAGTTACAATATAATGTAGGTAGTAAAACCGCGTGTGCTGTAAGAATATGCAGGAGGGATTGCTAACCCAAAGGAGCATTGGTGGAGGAAGATGGATTTTGGACTCTATGCAGAAATTAGTTAGAAGGAGGGTTTGAGGAAAGATGTTTTGGGCAGAGTGAGTGGAGATCGTGTAAAGACACGGAGAAATGCAAAGAGAGTATTACAGTGAGAACCAGCGATGCTTTTGAGAACAGTCTGCCTGGCTAAGGAGAGTGCAACCAATGGGGACAGGATCTGGGAAGGGAAACAGCTAGGAAGCTATCCTCCTAGGGAGAAATGAGAGCTCAAGTGGAGGGGAAGGTGGAGGGTCGGGGTGTTGGAGTGGCAGCAAGGGAGCCCAATCTGTAGGCTCTAAAGACAGTAGCTAGAAGGGTGAAGGCGAGGGAGGTGGAGGAAGGCGCTTAGTGGCCAACCCGACCTGCTCGTGCAGGCGGATAGCATTGACATTTCACAAGACTCAGATGTAAAAGCAGCAGCAGATTGGGAGTCAGGAGCAATGATCACACACCGTCCCACAGCCCGGCCATCTGGACCTAGAGCTCAGGAATGAGGTCTGGGCTGGGAAGAAGATTGGTTAGTCATCGGCATATGGGAAGCTATTGAAACCATAGAAAACACTGGCCGATCCAAAGAGCCTCTAGTGAAGATAGAAAGGGGCCTAGGACATTACCCAGTTACAAAGAACCTTTGAATCTTTTGAGCAGAAAGCATCTTAAATATGCTTCTTGTAACTTGGGTTGCGTATCATGTCATATCTGAAATTTATTAAATTGATTATCCTTTTGGATGTTTGAAAACTTCACTTCTAGGTCCTTGTGTCCCCTTGCTGTAAAGCTTGAATTCAGATTTTAATTTCTTAGCCATCTGATGGGACTTGATAAATTCTCGACAATATTTTCTTTTCTTGTCCACAGCTTTGCAAGTTACAACACAGCTTTTTTATCAGAGAATTTATCAGTGCTGAGCACAAGCATGTTTTGGAACAACAGTATTTGCTGGATACTTAAATCTGAAGGCTTGATGGCCGTGCGCGGGACAGCAGATTTCTTCTGCCAGATCAAGGGTCTTACTTCCTGAGCTGGCGGGACATGGACATGCCAGGGAGACATGGTGTCCTGCCTTCCCAGGCAAGGAAGGGGGAGCTTGTGTTGATGAGCAGTGAGACCGCCAGACCTTTCTGGCACAAGATTCCTGGAATCCCAGCCAGAGCTCCCATTAGATATGGAGAGGTGAGGCCCACGGAACAGGAAACAAGCAATTATGTGAGGTTTTCAAGAAGGGCTTTGTCAGACCAGACACCCAGCCCTGAGGTGGGCAGGTGGTGTTGCAGGGCACAGAGCCAAGAGAGAAAGGGGTCGCATTGAAAACCAGTGCTGAGAAGGCAGTCGGGCGAGCGGCATCTAAGAGCTTAGTAAAAGTCTGAGTATGGGTGGATAATTATGTCGATAAGGAAAGCTTGAAGTTATTTTTTAATGGAAAACATAACAGTCATTGTTTTAACCCATTTTTAGACGTGTGTTTCTACAATTTGAGTATAAAGAAAAAACCTGAGTCCTAAATTCCGCATTCTGTCTAAAGATATTTTTTGTCTGCACCAGCTAAGGCCTGCAGTCTCTTGTGAGTGAGAGACTTAAACAGGGCTGAAATGTTCTCTGAATGTTAAGTCAGTTTCTAGATGTAGGAGTCCTGAGTCTTGTCACATATTAGCTTTGTTATTTATTGGGCCTATTGTACCTGCAATGGTGACTTTTAAGTGATGGTACTGTGAAAAAAAAAAAAGTGGATTCAGGGATTTGTGTCTTGGACATTTACCTACATATTTGCTCTATTCATTTTGTCATAGCTAGAAGGTATCACCCTAAACATTTTGTGAGAATAAAAATTATTGGTATTTACTTCTCTCCATGTCATACGTATTAATATTCTGGTCTTGTGACATTCACACAACCTCCAATTTATTTGTTTTCTTCTTTTTATAGTCAGTGGAGCTGCCTGACAGGGCTGCCTAGGGATTACAACCTTCCCCTGTCAAATGCCTCTGCCTGTTCCTTCCTCTCCTCCCTCCATCCCCACCTTTCATTCGTGAACCTGAAATGTGACTCTATTTCTGTAAGTTAATCAACTCCCTCCTTTGTATTTAAAGTGCTTTAATTTAATCAATATAGTGACAAGATGAACTCACTTCTCCTATTTGCAATGTGAATTGATCAACCAGCAAAGGGGCAGAACTGTAAATGTTTCTCTGCCTGTTTTTGAAGAGAATTTATATGGATTTCATCTATGTCATATAATTTGAGGTAAAATATTAGAAATCATTTTCAACAAATGCTAAATGTATTGCGCTATGTCAAATGAAGGTAGGCTTAGGAAAATTGTTAACACGTAATATACCGGAAAATTAAATAATAGGAAACAGAACATTCCAAGATGATCTATTAAAATGTGTTTATTGGCTCAAGAGTTCAGGATTGGGCTGAATATTTTAGGGTGACTTAAGCATTTTTACTAGATTTTCATTGTTTTATGGGAAGACAAAATCTAAGAGAGTGGTTCAGAATCACTTGAAGGGCTTCATAAAGATTGGTCCAATATTCCAAATTTCTAAGTCAGTAGGTCCAAGGCAGGGACTCGGACTGAGAATCTGCACTGTTAGGTGACACTGATGTTGCTGGGCTAGGGGCACACTTTGGGAACCACTGGTCTAAATGATAAACATAGTCTTCTAAGCACTGACGGCTGGCATGGAGTTTATTAGAATGGTTAGGGATCCAGAGAGACACACGAACTAGTGGAGAACCCCATAGAGATCTATTCATTATAAGCAAAAATAAAATAATAATAATAATATTGATAATATCTACTTACAAAGTGGCAAACTCAGTACTGAATACTTCCATATATATATATTTTTTTTCCTGCACCTAATTATCTCAAGAGTCATGCTATAAGGGAAAGAAAATTGAGGCTTTGGAAATATAAAAAGTTAGGTATATATTAATTGCACCCTTAAATTTTTAAATTAATAATATATATACCTGATAATAATAAAAGTATTTGTTCTAATTCTTCCCCATAAATTTTTTTTTCTTTTCTAATGTAGGAGTCCTTAAAACTGGGGGCAACCCTATCTCCCTTGTCTTCATTGCTACTTAAATACAACTTCCTTCTGGAGCCTGTGGTCTCCATACGTCTGGTTGGTAGTTTGGGGAACATGTCTAATACATCAGTGTGGAATGAGAGTCTGTACTGCTGATAGACATCACCCATTCCAGCCCAAAGAACAGCCATCGCTTCCAAAACTGCAGAACCTGTACAGTGATGGAAGAGCAAATGTTTAACAACTGCTTGAGGAGGGCTATTTGCAGCAATTGCTGATTTCCATGATGTGACAATAGCAGCCACAGCTGACTATCAGACATTCTTACCTGCTCCTCTGCCACATTTTCTGCCTCCTCTTGAGTCCCTTCTTGGACAGAATCATTTAGTTACCAACTGGGATTGGTTTGTACTATATTTGGCAAATTAGTCTTTACTAATTGTTTGAGATCCCCGTAATCAGCCTACAGGGTCAATATAATGGTGCAATGAAAACAGCCAAGAAGAAATCCTAGCAAATAGCCTTCTCCTCCTTGTCCCTAGGAGATACGTCCCAAGATCCCTATCAAATGCACGAAACCTGAGATATCACTGAACCCTATATATGCTATATTTTTTCATGTATATACATACTTACTGGGGTAATAACATATTAGCCAATGAAAAAGAATAACAACAAAAACTAGTAATAAAATAGAATTACAGCGATATACTATAATAAAATTGCCAGCATCACTACTCTTGAACTTTGGGGCCATGTTAAGTAAGCTAGAGTTACTTGAACACTGTAATATAGTAACAGTTTTCCGAATGACCTAGACAACTACTCTGAGTAAAGGATGGGTAGCATATACAGCATGGATACACTGGACAAAGGGATGATTCACATCCTGGGTAGAATGGTAGGAGGACACGAGATTTCACTACGCTACTCTGAACAGCATGTAGTTAAAAATTTAAGATTATTTTAGTTTTGGAATCTTCCATTTCATATTTTCAGTTTGCTGACAGGTAACTGGAACTGCGGAATACAAAACTGGGGATTAGGAGCGCTACTGGACTCGTTTGCTGATGCTCAGGACTAGCTAATAATGGTTCTAACATCATCTGTGTGATCTTGCTATCAGTGTGCAACTCCCATCTGGGTATCACTCTCCAACTAAGCTTAGCTCAACAAACTTTACTGTACGAGGAACTAGCCGTGTGAGGAGGATATGGTCTTCGCCCTTCAGAACTTACAGTTTAATCCCACTTTGCAGAAGAGCAATCGAGGCACAGGAAAATGGATTACCATGTCAATGGTGTGACATTGGGTAATGTCACTGGTATGAGAGAACAGTCGATAGCAGCTCATACCTCCCCTTACTAATCACCTACCAAGATTATTCATCCTTTTTATAATATAAGAGTCATAGTGTCAGATGGGGTTTTCTCCACTATGTATTATTTTTAAAGACAATGTTTTAAGTATTAATGAAATAGGATTTATATATAATAGAATTATGAGGGATTCTGTCTCTCTACATTTATTACTATTATTATATTATATTCTTTGGTAAAAGCTAAATTAAAAACACTCAGAAATGTATGCTCTCCCCTATTAGGTAAGAGAAAGAGGAGGAAATGAACTAATGAACTTGTTTGTTAAAAACAAGTATAAAACTACAAATGTAATTAAGGAGACAGTGCTACATAATGGAAAAGATGTGAGCTTTAGAGTTTGAATCTTGAATATATTGGTTAAATGATTCTGGGTGAAGTTATTTAATGTTCTTTAACCTCAGCTTCTCTATCTAAAAATAAAGACAATAATGCTTTAATTTGATGGCTAATCTGAGGATTAATGATAATATAAACAAGGTACCTAGGATATTATCTACCTTATAGCTAGAGAATTGCTAGTAGTGATCACTAACAATATTATTATTGCAAACAGAGTCATTTATATGTTTATTAGAATAGATCAAGTTTACCACCTATTTAAAGGCTCTTAGTATATTAGCAATATAACCTTATTTAGAATGGACATAGTCTTGGTTACAAATATCATGTAGTTTACTTAGTGTCAGCACTCGGCATGATCTTTATGTAAGGAAAAGTTATTAAATCTAGATGATTTGACATTTTGAAGTTAATATTGAACAGTTTTATATGACCAGCACCTTACTAAGCACCTTATGTAAATTATATCATTTTATCATCACAAAAATCCTATAAGGTAGCACCTGTTATGAGTTCCATTTTACAGATGAGGAAACAAAAGCTCAGGTTTTATGCTGAAGGGCACAAAGAAATCCATAGCACAGAGTTGATAGCGGTACCACAGAGTACAGAGCCTGGTTCTTGGCCACCGCACACCACGGCCGCCTCCTTGGAGGAAAACTGACAACACTATAAGCAAGAAGTGCAGAGATCTGGAGAACATTCTAGAAGCTGCTTTTCTCCTGAGTGGCTACAGCATCGCTCCTGAGGCCTAGTGTGAACAGGAAACCTCACAACCCGACCTGGGGGACTGTGACTCAATCATTGAGACCCGGTCTTATCACGTACAGAGTGGAGAACACAATAGTCACTTGAGAATTTGTTTTTAAGGACCTTAAGTAATGTGCCTGGAATCATAGTATTATTTTTCTCCCATCTCTTATGACCTCAAATGGTGCCAGTGTAACTTACTCTGAAATGTGAGCTGAAAATGAGTAATATATGTAAATATAAGCACTGTATCACATCTTAGAAATAATCTCATTCGGCTCTTTTAACAAATGCTCATTGTGTACCTACCACGTGTCAGGTACCCTTGAGGCTCGACAATCCACAGTGAAGAGAGAAGACAAAAATCCCTGCCTCAGTAGGGCTTAAGCTTTAAAGTGGAGAGGCAGGCTATGGACAAATGTGTGAGTCCATCTCTGGTAGGAGAGTTCTGGGGGGCACGGCACTGATTATCAGAACTTTTTTCCCCAACAAACATGACATAGAGTGATTAACAAAATACAACACTAACTCCGCTGGAAAAAATGCACTGGTAATGTCCAGGTCCCCTTCAAAACAGATGAAAAACAAAGAAAGCACATGGTAAACTTGCTGTTGTTTCTTAGAAGGCCCTTGCTGCCTCAGTGATTTCAACAACATGTATCCACCACACATAACCTAAGACTTTACAGCACCACATACAACATGTGTGGACCTAGAGAGGCGACAACAGAGGGTAATCAGATAGAGTTCACAGCAAAACGGGTCACATAGCTAAAAATAGAGACGCGGTTGATCTTAGAGCGGGATTTGATTGACATGGGTTCAAAGCCCACCTCCAGTGCTCTTTAGCTAATGGGCATGGGATAAGATAAATGTTTGACCCTTAGTTTAATCACAACTAGGATAGTACTGGGGATGCCCACTTCATAAGCTGCTGAAAGACAAAATGAGACAGCACAAGTGAAGAGCGTGTATCAAAACCAGTACATATAAGACAGTCAATAAATATTTTTCAAACAAAGAAATGAATCCATTCATTTAGAGATTTGGACTACTTTTGCTTTCATAGCCAGGATCCATTTATCAAACATCTTTCCAGTAATGTTGACATACATAGTTTGCAAATACCTAAGAGGAATACAACTTTTTTGCTTCTTTTTTATTTCTGCTACAAACCTGTTTATTAGCCCAGCAAATGCCAAAGCTCAGTGACCATGCCGAGCTGTGTATGTTTCTCTGGTTACCATTGTGGTTTTACAGAGCCAAACATTTAATTTCTGAAAAAATGCTGTTCAGTGAAAAGTATGTTCTGGACATAACAGATCCAAAATTAGTATTACTTTTTAAAAAAATACAATGGTCTCAGCCAAGCTTGGTGGACAAGACATTCAAGGCAAATTATAGCAGTGATGAGAGTACAAAGATTAAAAACTAACCCAAGAATTTATGGCAAAATCGAGCATCAAGACAGTAACAATCTGTCTCTAAATGATGAGTATTAATATGCAGATATTAAAACTCAGAGATCCAATCATAATCCTGGAGTATTTTCTTTGGTGTTATTAAACTAGGTTCAACATAGTAGCTTCTTTTCCACTATGACTAAAATGATAGCTAGCTATAATTTTTCTTTTTTTAATTTTCCCCTTCTTCCTTCCTTCCATCCTTCCTTCTTTACTTCCTTCTTTTCCTTCTTTCTTTTACAGTATTAGAGTTTGAACCCAGGCATCTGCACTGAGTTACATCCCCGGATCAGTTGTTATATTTTTATTTTTAGACAGGGACTTGCCGAGGCTGGGCTCAAATTTGTGACCTCCTGCCTCAGCCTCCCAGACTGCTGGGATTACAGGCATGGAACACCACACCAGGTTTAGTAACAACTTTTTATAGCTAGGAACTTTTACTGGGAGTAGCCTATAACATACCAGGAAGATATCTGAGTACTTGTTCTTTCGACTTAGGAATCTACAAACTTCAGAGCTTCACTGATTGAAGTCTTTTATTATTAGAGTAGAAGTTGCTGCTGGAAAACTCTAGTGCAGAAATCCTCTCTTTATCAAAGAAATAAGTTCTGCCATCCACAAAGAGTTTAGGTTTTTGACACATGGCCTCATCTATATACAGTATTTCCATATCTTTCTGGGAAGTTGGGAGGCAAATTTGTAATATTTACTTTGCAAAAATGATCCAAGAGATTGTGTTTTATAAAGCAAATATTAGAGATCTAGGTCAAAATTTTCCAGAGAGTAGGCAGTTCTACATGATAAATTCTATTATGGAAAACAATTTCCTTTTGGGGTGGAAAGAGAAAAGACACTCCTTCAACCACCCCTAAATTCAGCCTCTCTGCAGCATCCACTCAATCTTTCTTATTTTATTTATTATTTTAATTGTCTTTATTATTTGAATTGTCTTTTTGCCTGAGGAGTTGATATCTGACAAATGTATGTCTGAATTACTTAAGTATAGGCACTTTTTTTTTGTTTGTTTGTTTTGTTTTTGTTTTGGTGCTGGGAATAGAACTCAAGGCCTTGTGCTTGCAAGGCAAGCACTCTAACCGCTGTGCCAAATCACCAGCCTCAAAGTATATGCACTTTTAATATGTGAGCACACAAAGAATTTGAAATTGAACCAAAATTACATCTGTGCTAACAGCATTAAAACACAAAAGTGGGCCTATCCTCACCTATGACTTCCTTCACTCTAGATCTCTTTGTAAAATAAGTTGGAAAAATAAAATTTCTAAGAATTTGTGAGGTGATTCTTAAGTACATATTGCCAGCCATAAGAACAAATTCACTTGTTCTCTGCGATCAAAGCTTTGACTGATGGGAAAGAAGCACAGAGCATTAGGTTATGCTTCCTACCAGGCTGAAGTCCTCTGTATATTCAGATACATCCTTTCCAATTTGAAATGGTGAGTTCTGATTAGGAGTTGAAAAACCAGCATTATACTTTTTTTCTTAGTATTTTCTCCCAACAATTTTGCTTTGAAATTTGCATCGCCATGTGGCACAGCCAGATCATTTGTACAAGCACAGAAAGACTGGGAAGAAAAATGTGCTTGTTGAGTGACTTTCCTACTTCTGAGCACACACTGTGTTGTGCAGATGTTCACGCGCATCTCAGATACTGCTTTGCATGATATCAGAAAACTGACAGAACTCTGACGGAACTGATAAAAATGAGTTAGAACTTGCAAACAGCAGCTGGACGCGAGGAGTGTGAAGCCCTTAAATCCTACAGATACAGTGTGCTTTCCTTCATGTTTCTGCCAAAGTAAACTTTCTGCTGGAACTCTATGAAGAAATACAAGAGTTGCACCAGAAGTGAATCACTAAAATTCTTAAGTTTCAAACCCTGCTGGAAAATGACTGAAAATTACTTGACATTGTACGCCAATGAATTTTTCTGTTTGTTTTTTGTTTTCTGAGACAGGGTCTTGCTATGTAGCCCAGGCTGGTCTCAAACTCCCAGCGATCCTCCTGCCTCAGCCTCCCAAGTGCTGGGATTACAGGCGTGCTCCGCCATGCCTGGCCAACTCTGTTAAATCTCATGAGTGAATAAATTGTTCCATCAACTCCAAAAACTGAGGAAAGAAATCCCACAGCTATCCCAGTGTCTGCTTTATCAAGGATCTTTAAGTAGAATACTTTCATGTGGGGTCTCATTTTAGTGTTTTAACACAGATTTGTGTATCTAGATTAAGATTCCTATTTTATAAGAACTTCTAGGAATTTCAGCAATTACATCCTCAAATGACTGACTAGCCACAAACAACAAAATTGTTAGGCAGTAAGGTTGGTTATGGATGAAAACTGGGATAAAGTAATAATAGGACATGGATTTGTGTCTTTGACCCAGAATGTCCTTTTTCTTCATTATCTACCTGGTGTAATAATACTCCTACATCCATCATCTTAAATCTACTTGTATTCATTCTTTCAACCCTGCTCAAATATATTCTCTACCTAAGAAGGTACTTAGTGTATATTATTCATTTTGTGATATATTAGCTCATTTATTACCCAAAACATGCAATACGTTTAAAAAATGCCCTTTTTTATAGTAAACTGTAATTCAGAGAAAGTAACATGAAAGTGACCCTGAATAAAAACTTGGTTATTTATTTATTTATTTGGGTGCTGGGGATCAAACTCAGGGCCTTGTGCTTGCTAGACAAGTGTACTATCACTTGAGCTAAATCCCCAAACCCTAAACTTTGTTATTTAAACAAATGAAGTGTAAGAGAGATAAGGAGAGGAAGAGATACAGAATAGAAAGAAGAAAGGGTAAATCTTTGAGTAAAATAGATATAAAAAATATATGAATAAATTGCAGTGTATAAATCTTATTGGGATCTTAATTTTGAATAAACTGTGAAGAAATATTCATGAGCTCATCATGGGTATTTGCACACTGATTCGATCTCACTACGAAATTAACTTGTTAGTTGTGATAGTGCTATTTTGATTACTTAGAGACTTTTTCATTTGATTACGATATCAAAAATATTTATGGGTGAAATGATACAAAGTTGAGGATTTACTTCAAAATAATCTAATGTGTGGTATGTGGATGTGGAGGAAGGATAGCAATACGGATAAATAAGACTGATCGTGCCTTGAGAATTATGGAGGCTAGGTGATGGGAATATCATTGAGGATCATTATATAATTTTATCTCTTTTGTGTATGCTTGAAATTTTCCATAATAAAGAGTCTAAGGAAAAAATAGTTCTAGACTTATGACACTATTAAGGCACATGGCGGGGTGCTGGGGACTTAGCTCAGTGGTTAGAGTGCTTGCCTTGCAAGTACAAGGCCCTAAGTTTGATACCCAGCACCAAAAAAAAACCAAAACACAAAAACCAAAAAAACACGGCAAGATAAAATTACGTGGAAGGGATTTACCCTCAAATAGTCTACATTAAATTAGTATACATAAAGCCTCCTGGGAGATGAATCATAAGCCAAAATTAGCCAATACATGAAGAATTAACTTATCAGTGAAGGCCAGCACTTGTATGCATATATCTGTACACATGCACACACACTGAGGATTAAAGCTGTTAGAATTCCAAGTGATAGAACGAACACACAGAATCCATAAAAAGTATATCTAAAATAATTAAAGGGGGACTGGGGATCTAGCCCAGTGGTTACAGTGCTTGCTTAGCAAGCGCAAGGCCCCGAGTTCAATTCCCAGCACCAAAATAAATAAATAAATAAATAAATAAAATAATTAAAGACATCAAATAAGGAATTGAAACCATGAATAAAGAACAGAGCACTTAAAAAGCCATAAATATTCGAAAGAAAAAATAATCAGTAACAACAAGATGGAAGTTCTAGAAAGGAAAAAGAAAACTGAAACTCAGTAGATAGGTAAAAAGCAGATTAAAACCTAAGTGGAAAGGGGAATAGTGAACTAGAAGATCTGAGGAAATATTGCAAAATACAGCACAGAGAGATAAAGTGAGATGAGATATGACAGGTTAAGAAATAGGGAGGCTAGAACAGGAGGGTTTGAAATCTACATCTCAGCAATTTCAGAGAAGGGGATTCAAGAAGGGGAGAACTGGTGGGGTGGCTGATTTTTTTTAATTAATAAAACACAAGTATCTTAAATGCAGGAAATATTACCAGTCCCTAAAAACTGAATTTAGACATGTGGTAGCTGAACTGCAGAACATCTGGAACAAAGAGAAAATTCTGAAAAGCAATCTCTGAGACGGGCGTGTTACCTATACTGGAGCAACGTTAGGCGCTCATCGCTGAGATCCTGAGATGGCAATGATATTTTGAAAACACTGAGAGAAAATTGCTACCAGACCAGGACTAGAGGAATGTTTTATAATTGTTACCGTAATATAATTGTAGTTACTCGGTAGACTAAAAAGACTGAGTGAAAGTGGGCAGAATTACAAGGAGAACCAAATCCACACAATTTCGGGAAATTTAACCTAGATCTCTTGGCAAACTTTAGATCAAGCAGAAAAATATCAGTAATGATGTAGAAGATGAAACATGATACAAGCTTGATTTTACAACTGAATATAGAACTTTAAATCCTAAATGAATCACCATTATTTTCATTCATGCGTGGAATGCTAATAAAAATTAGTCACAAAGTCCCATCAAAATCAAAGAATTAGTATATAGAAAACACATGAAGAGAACGCAAGGCAATTTAATTGAAGTCAATTATCAAAAGACAAATGACAAGACATTAGAGAAGACTCAAATAAATGAAGATCTCTTCTTTGATCATGTATAGAAAGTACAAATTCCACAGACTGTGGTGGTATACACCTATAATCCCAGCATCCTGGGAGGCTGAGGCAGGAGGATCACAAATTCTAGTGCAGCCCGGACAAATAATGGCTTAGTGAGCCCCTGCCTCAGAAAATAAAATAAAATAACAAAGTCAGAAAGGAAGAACTGGAGATGCATCTCAATATGAAAGCCCTGAGTTCAATCCCCAATACTAGGAAAAAAAGCTATAAATTCCATAACAATACCAAAGGTATTTTTCTTGGAACTTGAAATGTTGCTTTTTGAGTAAAGAAGGAACAGAAAATGTCTAAGACTTATGAAGTCAATTTTGAAGAAAAAGATAGGGAAAGGGTGGGTTGTTTATCCTACCAGCTTTGCAATCAGAGGCAAGATCAAGCTATTTTTGACCTGACAGTATGGATACTGACCTACTGTTAGACCAAACAATGGAACTGAAGAGAACCGTGAATAAATTTAATGCGGAAACATGACAGTTGATAAATAGGCATGTCAGATCTGTTCAGAAAGAGCTGGTTATTAATTGGTACTAATCATACCAATTGGTACTGGTCAATAGCAATCTATATGAGAAAATAACAAAATACAGAACCTATTTCATATCGTATGCAAAAAGTTCATGCCCTTGGACTAAAGGCATAAACACAAAAAGCAAACCTTTAACAGTTTTAGAAAATAGTATAGAAAAATCTCTTTATGACAGTGGAATATGGAGAAACTTCTTTAAAATACAGCAAAGCACACCATAAAAAGGATTGATAATTATGAAAATATTAAATCTTTTCATATGAAAAGCACTATAATGAAAGATATGATGTCAACTCAGAAAAGATATTCTTAGTACTTCAAACCAGAAAGATTAAGTAACAAAATAATAAATCCTAAAAATCAGTAAGTGAGAAACAATCTATAGCAAATATTTTAAATAAATGATAAGAAAAAACCCAAAGTGTTCAATCAACATAAAATATGTTCAACTCTAGAAGGAATCTGAAAAATGCAAATTAAACATACCACTCTGCACAAATGAGAGGGATAAAAAAAATTCTGATTTACCATTGATGGACGTGTAAATCAGTACAATTTTGGATTTATGATGGTGACTTGCAATAGTAAATTGAAGATAACTGTATGTTACTACTTAATAATTCAACTTCTATAAACATGCCTTAAAGAAACTGAAATACATACACAGACAGCCAGGGCCAGAATATCCACCACAACTCTGTAATTACAGAAAGGCTCATTTTCAGAAGCTATCTAAATGTTCATCAACAGCAACATGATCAAATTATTATTACATAGTCCAAGAGTAAAACACAGTGTAGCAAAAGCAAATGAGTAATATCCATGTACTGTTACAAATAAATCTCAAATAACAAAGGGCAAAAATTATACAATCTTATCTATATGAAACTTAAAGCAAAATAATAATTGTTTATTGATGTATACATATTGGAAAAGTGAGAAATAGGTGCAGGCATGATGAATACCAAATTCAGGATAGTAGATACCCCTGGAGAAAGAAGGAATGGTAAGAAAATGTGATTAAGGAGTACAAGACAGGAGATATGAACACTACTGTAGTGTTTTCTTTCTTAAAAAAAATACAAAATTATGAAAAATATTAAAATTTGATGATGGTAAGTGGCTGTTTTATTCTGTACATCATTTTAGAATTATATAATTTAAAAAATCATAGACTTGCCTCTACTCCTTCAAATTCACACAAAAATGAAAATAATAATTGATTTCCAAACATGTTTTGGAAAATGGTCCGATATTAGTGGAGCCAGGCTCCTCCCCACACTAGCCTTGCTCCAAAGCTGGCAATGTGGGCTCTTGGTCCCTGCCTGTGTCCCTCAGACCTCCCCCAAGCTACACTGCACACTGTACACTATAGCTTATAGGCTTCTGTTCTGTTGCTTATCAACCACCTAATTCAGCCTTATGTGACTTGGGAGAAACTAATTACCAACAATTGTATAAATACCCACTTTTGCAAAACAACCTCTTGCCAAAGAAGGTTAAAAAAAGAAAAAGAAAAAGATTGTGTTACAGCCTGTTTCTCATGGATCAATAGGAGGACCAACACTGTCATATATCTGTGGGGAAAAAAGTAAATAACAATTTACAGTTGATTTGTTTCACCTTAGGAGTTTCCAAGCCCTCAGAAGTGGGAAAGGAGTCTAGTTAATGTGGAGTTAGCCCACTTCAATGGTATAGTAGTAAACTGGATTTCATTACTCTAGCATAATTAAGCAGGTTCTCAAATTAGGCCCTATTTTAAAAATTACTGCAGAGATAATTCTGCAAGCATGGCCCTTGGTGTATATGTGAAATAGTACAATAAACAGAAATCTATTAAATGGTACAGTTTGTAGAAACTATGATAAATCAATATAAATTCAATTATATAACACTGTAACACTACTGTAAATAAGAGAACTACCTTGTTCAACCTTTAAAAAATATTATCAACTGGCTTTTATAGCTGAGAACAGCTATAAAACTGAAATAAAACAGAAGGGAATATTAAGCAATATATAGTAATATCACTTCTCATGTGAGCTTTGCTCTGTTCTTCCGGCACGAGGAGGTCAGTGTCCCCACGCAACCTGCGGCCTGTCCTGCGTGCCTCCCATGGCAACATGGTTAGCCGGACAATGAGGTTCTTGTAAGGTGTGTGTGAGGATGGGGAGAAAGGCCATGCGGCTTCAGGGAGGTCTCCAGGTGGAGAAATCTGTGACTCACTAGATTTGGTGACTGAATGAGAATAATTTATTGAGGCTTCTATGACACAATGGTTTCGGTCACTCTGTGTTCATTTTCTAAAATTATAGTTGGTCTCAGAGCCCTGAACACAGACCTAAGCCCTTTAATAAGCACCCCTGACTATTTGCTGTTGAATAGATGGTGGGCCCAGGCCAACCTGGGTGGCTTTGGTCCTTCCGTTGCAGAATCAAACTAGTGGAGAGAGTGCGTAGAGAAGCGCGCAGACTCACTGAGCAGAGCACTTTTACACTCAAATGATGGCACTAAGTGTTTAGTCCGTGTGCATTTACGAGGAAGTTATCTTTCCTTTTTCTTTTCTTTTTTTTTTAACCTTGGAGTCCTAGCTTGCTCTTCTAACTGCTCCAGGTATTCAATGTCCTGGAGGTCACATGGCTGTCCTAAGAGACTTCCACACACACCAGAAGGCATGATGAAAAGGAAAAGCTTTGCTGTATTCTCAAAACAGGTCTCCTTCCCAGCTTTCCTGGCACAGCTACACAGGAGCTAAGGCTCAGCCTGGGCCTAATGGCCTGATGTGTGTCCCATACCTGATACCTGAGATGGCCCAAGGGTGTTATATTTTCCCCCTAGTTATACAGTTAAAATTGTCTCCCTAGTCAAGGTCTAGTTAACACATTAGCAATTCCCCCTCTTCCCTTGTCTCCTGTCACTATCCTCCATACAAGAGAGGCCTTGATAATAACTTATTTTAAAGGGGTGTTTTAGGGGTTCATTATAATGAATGCTGAATCAAACACTTTTAAAACAACTGCTGAGTGAGCTGTCACTAAAACAGCTTCCTCAAGGCTTCTCACTGCCTCTCCCAGCACCAGGACACGCCAGGCCGGGGTAGAGTTGCTCAGTTCCGCAATGACAGACACAGGCTCAGGAAAACCTTAGCAGAACCCAAAAATGCTCGATTGCAATCTCTTTGCTTTTTAGTGTCCAGCTGTGCGTTAGCGTTTGCCACCTCCGGGGAACATAATGCTGAAACACATCTATCACTGTGTTAGGAAGAGGCCGTGGTCTAGCAATGTTAGGTCAGAAAGCCTCAAGTTGATGTGCAATAAATAGTCAAACTGGCAAGATCACAGCCATCACTCTGGAACTTCAGCAGTGGCCAGGTTCTTCCTTTGGCTGCTCGCTCTGGAACTGCAGTGGTGTCCCTTGTTCTGAAAGGCTACATCCTTGACAGTTTTTACCAGTCTTTTCTGTCTTCCCCTCCCCAGAGGTCGGACTCTGTGCACTACTTGTAAAGGAAAAGCAGACCCCAGTCCGCGACTTCTAAGCTTGAGGAACAGAACCCCAAGAAAAGCCATTGAATGACTAAGTGGGGATCTGCAAAGAAGGCACAGCTGGTACAAGAGGCTGGTATATAACAGAGCCCAGGGAGGGAAAACCCCTAGAGTTTTATTCTGACACATTCCACAGAACAAACACCTCTGATCTGGTTTTCAGTATCATCACCAAAAGTGGAAATGATGGCTGTGTGTTATGAAGAACTGAGAGGTGGCTTCTCTTGTGTTCCAAGTAGGAATCATGACCCCTCCCAGGGCAGCAGGCTCATCCCATTGCCAAAAATATAAGCATCCCCACAGTGGTACCACTTGGTTAAGCACACCTTGCCAAGGTGACATTTAGCTACATCTCACAAGATGGCAGGTGGCTCCTGGGCCTTCAAGAGCTAACGCTGTCAATGCAATTCCTAACCTACTCTTCAAAACACACTCACTAGCTAGATCTACCTGATTTTATATTTTACAGAAATTTGACAAGAGACATAATCTATAAATGCAACAAAAGCCACCCCCCAAATATTTCACTCCATCAGTGGGGCACCAAGCCACGCCACCCATCGTACTGCCACTTGCCAGTTTACAGGCTCAGAATTGTCATCAGAAACATTCAGACTTCCAGCTGTTCCAAGAAAGCCATGGAGCTTTTGTTAACAAGGTGGGAAATAAACTTAAGAACCACTGAGTTGGTTCAACAAATGCACAGTCACCCACCAAAAATGCTCTGGACAGAATCATGTTCTCCTAAAATGCATTTTAAAGCCTTAGCTCCCAATGGTGGGGTTCCGATCTGACAGTACTGGTGGCTTTGTAAGAAGAGAAAGAGATCTCTCCTCTCTGTGTGCATAAATCAAGAAGAGACCACGCTGAGCACATAGCAATAAGGCAGCTGTCCGTGTAGCAGGAAGAGAGCGAGCCCTCACCAGACCCCAACCACACTGGAACGCTGATCTTGGACTTCCAACTTCCAGAAATGCTTAGGTCACCCTATGTAGAGCATTTTGTTATGGCAGTTCAAGCAGATGAAGACAGAAAGAAAAATGTATTTTAGTTAATGCCATATGTGTAGGTGTACACATATGAGTTTTAAAATTAACCAGGGGGTGATCGAGTGAGCCGCCTTGTTCAGGCATCTGACAGTTATTTCTGCCAAGTTTTATCTCAATACATAGAGATGTGAGGCTGCCTCCAAACCATCTGAAAGAGGCCGTGCCTCTAAAACAGGTTTTTATATAGTTTATGCTATAAATCCTGTTCTCAGCACCTATTATTTTAAAGAAGTTCACTATCAGCTTATGAACTCACTGCAATAAACCTGGATTTAGACATTCACAGCAGATAATAAATAGAAGGTTAAAGATGACATCATAAGGTCCCAGCAGTTCTCAATTTTGATGGGATTTTTTGATCAGTACTTCTGTAGACTGCCAGGTTCTAGGCCCTAAAAATGAACTGCATTTTTCAGTGAAAGGATACCTAATTCAAGTTTAATGACTACACTCTATTTCTGTCCTCCAGTAACAGAAACACAATGTTGAACTTTTCAGTATGCTCTTGTAGATACTGGTAGCATTTCAATGTTGATGCCAATCCCTGAGAGAACAGCATGGGTAAGCGGGTCCAGTTAAAGAGCACCCTTAATAGAAACACTAGGGACAGAGCTATCGGCAAGAAAAAGTCTAGAAAATATCCATTTCCTCAGAATAAATCGCAAGTGTATACCGTTTTAAAAATCTATTAAATGGGTGGATCAAATATTAGGAAAACTTAAGCCATCTCTTCCTTCATAGAAGATAAGATTGGTAATATTGACATCTAGTATTCTACCATGTCAATCCTGATATGCCTTAGTTTATCCTAATTAGGGCATTGCAAACTAAGTCAAATGACTTCTTTCTCTCTCTCTTCTTCTAGTCCTGTAGTCATTTTAGAACATGAAATAAAACATCTTGGTAGTGGTGAGTTGAAGTGTAGAACTTCTGGAGCCCAAAATCAAAATATATAATAACACACTCTTTATTATTGCCTCACAGTATTCTTAAGTGTTATAAGTAAACTTAAATTTCTCTGTATTTGAATTGAGTATACAATTCTATAGTTTAAAAGTGTTATGACTTGCGTGTAGATGACCCCCAAAAGCCTCATGTGGTCACAGGTGGGGCTTTTCAGAGATGGCTGGATCTGGAGTGTGTGAAACAGGGATTAAGTGTGTGGTGCTGGGACCAAGGGTGTGCGATTACTAAATTAGTCTACTGATTGGTTTGGCGTCATTCTGGGTGTGGATAATGAGAAGGCCCTCCCTGGGTGTGAGTGCCACCTGCCCCAAGGGTGGATAGCCTGGATAGAATATAAAAGACAGAAAAAGGGCTGCTGTGGTCACTTGCTGCTTGCTGGTTTTGCTGCCTTCTGCCTTCCCTGAGCCGCTTCTCCTCTGTGATAACCATCCGCCATGCCACCCTGCCTTAGAGCCAGCCAACTATGGACTGAAACTTCTATAAGCAGTGAGCCAAAATAAACCTTTCCTCCTTTAACTTTGGGTGTCAGGTATTTTGTCTCAGCAAAAAGAAAATTAATGAAGACAAATGGATACATGCAAGTTCAAACAAGCTCTGATAATGCCAGGTATAAAATAAATAGATTTCAATTCCACACACTGGGTATCCATTGATACTTAGTGATCCTGTGGATATACAATGTACTTAAAGTACGAGCATAAATTATTCATGTTCATTTGATTATCTTCCAATTCTGTGCACTAGTATTCCTATCATAAAAAATTTAAACAAAAGTGATGGCTGGTATCTCAGAAGTTTCTGGAGATTAACTTTCTAAGCTAACTTTCTGAGTTGAATATATCCACAACACAGGATTTAAAAATATCAAGATCTCCCATCTCCTCCTTGCCTTTTAAAAAAAGAAATAATATCTAAAGACAACTTTCTCACTATATAAGCACCTCTTTGGCCTCTCTATAGCAGACATTGAAGAGGTTAAACATTTTGCTCAATGATTTTAAGAATATAGTGATTTTATTCAATCTTAATATTCCTTACTCTTTATTCTGTTTCTGAAATTATTTGGGGGAAGCTTTCACCAAATCCTTGAATATTCAATTTTATTTTCATGTACTCACTGAAATTAATTTTTATCAATTCAGTCAATTACATTCCATTTTTATACTTACTGTAAGAACTTCAGGTGCCTGTAATTTTCCTGCCGTTACCTATTATTCATATCGAATGGAGACTGAGGCAGGTCATGTGATTATTATTCCTCATTTCTTAACAGACTTGTGATACTTGTTGTAAGAAAAAATATTTCCCAGTGGTATCTGGGATGCTATAGTAGGTTTGGAAACATAGTCAAGTCTCAGTATGGAAAATAATGAATTACTATGCAGTGTGTTCCTAAGAATATAATTCTAGATTAAATTTTTCAAATGTCAAAATTCCTATATGGAATATTGACACCATTGTTAGTTTTTTGATTTGTCAAAGGGTCTATCAGAACTTCCATGCCAAACCTTTCTCTCTTCAAATTCCTCTCTATAACTTATGATCAAATTATTTCAATAAATCATTATGTCTTACTTTATTTATAAATTATGGATAACAATATCTGATCCTACTTGCTATATGTCATAGGCCTCCTTGCAAATTTTATAGTATATTCTATTTGAAAATAAATAACTACCAAATTTTCCCTTCTATTAAATCAAGACTTAAAATAGCTCTTAAAAATCTGAATACACCTGCATTCTGAATTTCTTAGAGCAAATTAACATATGTTATTGAAATTTTTGACAGGACTTTTAATCATTACATAATCAGATGATGAATTTTATGAATGATATTAAGTAAAGAAATAGGATTCCCTTTTGTTCAATCCCTTACCTTAAACTTTGTAGTGTGATTAATACAGTATATATTTCAGGGTTTTTATTCCAGTGCGAAGGGTATGGGAACAAGAGAGGGAGAGGAAAGATAACTAAGGAGCACAATAAGGCAAAGAATTCCCACTTTCCATGGGAACTTCCCTCCAAGGGCCGAGAGAGGAGAGCCCACTGGAGAGGCAAAGCAAAAGTTCGCTCTTAAATTGACTTCATGTAGCCATGCCAAGGCAAATAAATCACTGCAAGTGAAATACTTTGAAAGGTAAATGGGCTTTAAAAATATTTGTGTAGGTTAAGTTTTCTAACGGGTAGTATTCATTACTGTCAGATATGATAAGGGTACATGTCTATCAGGAACTAGAGATTTTCTCTAGGTACATGACTCATTATTTTTAGACCAATGCTGAATGCAGTGGACACCCTTGACAAATGTTACTGAATGAAGAAAAATAAGTTTAAACATGTAATGTTTTACCTAAGCCAGAAATGTATCCATCTGAGTAAAAAGCAAGTTGGATCCCCGAAGTTCTTAGATTCTTTTAATCTGTACCTATTTTTCATCGATAAGAATTCTGGTATGATGAACAAACTTGAGTTGCCTCTCTACCTCCCTCCCTGTCAAGACAGGAAAAAAATGCAGATCGGGCTTCTCCTTCCTGCCAAAATTTGTCCCTAGCCAAATTTACCCTCATAGACACTGTGTCACTCGGCGTTATCATCGTAGTATGTGATTTAAACCGCAAACCATTTATAAAGAATTCTGAGAGAAGAACAGTTACATAGTCTCCTTATCGGCTCCATTCTTTACCCCCTTTCGCTTTACAGCAATCTTTTGCAACTGAAAGACAGAGACCTCAGTTCTCTCTCTGACTGAGAAGAAATGAAGTCACATTTACGGCAAGGTAAACACGGAGGACAGGTTAAAAAAAAAAGAAAAAGTAACCTAGTTGTTTCCCTAAAGTTTCGCTGGACTTGACTCTTTGAGCATAAATCACCATTGACCTCAGTAGTTTATAAACAGGTCACTGAACACGTATCAAGTCACCCAAGCACTGATCAAGCAGAAAGAAATTTCTCACCTCAGGGATTTATTCAGACACTGAGGTCGTATTATGGGAATGGTAAACCCCAAATCCCAAATTAATGAGATAGGAGAAATGAAAAATTAAACTGATTACCCTATGGCAAGAAACAACCAGAATAAAGACAAGTAGAAGAGCACAGCACACGAAGTTGCAAATGGTGTGTGTTTAGCAGTCGGCCCACATACCGGAAGTGGGTGTGGCTCGCTTCCGCCCCATAGATCGGCCAGTACTGCTTTGGTCTAGTGAATCTCTTCTACAGGGCAAACTTTTAAGTAGGGTGTATGAAAACACAATCGTCCTGGACCCAATAGGGAAAATGACCCTCAGGAGGCCCCTTTTCTCCAAGGTCATTTTTGTAGACCTCCGGAGAGATTCAGAAAGTACAGTACTGGACTAATCTAATACCATTGAGACTACTGAATAGTAACGTGGCTGAGAACAGAGAAAGGTGAGATGGCCAAATTGATATCTTCCTCTAGGTTCAAACTGGCCTTGGGAAATGCAATGAATCCAAAATGACTGTTCTGCAAAACTACTGTCAAAATGGAACTATTTCTAGCTTTCCAGAATGCCGTTACCTGCGATTGCTTCACTAATAGCTAATAAAAAGAGCTAACTCATTGCACGCTCACTATCGACTGGCAGTGTTCTAGGGGCTTTCCGTGTATTTATTTACTTAATCCTCAGAACAGCCCCATTCTGATCTCATTAATAAAGACATGGAAACCTAGAGAAGTAATTTGCCCAAAGTTACTCAGCAAACGTCCAAGTTAGAGTTCAACACCAAGTGCAATGATTACGCATCTGTGTATTGCCATCTCCCTCCTTGTCTTTTCTCTGTCCTGAAAACTTGGAAGGGTGCCTGTGACCAACCACAGATAGCATGGCAAGGGCAAAGGCAGTGTCTATGTGAGGGCGTGACACACTGGAGGACAGTGCGCCTGGCCTGGCTTCTCGGAGACCCCCCCCCCCCGCTGGTTTCAGGTCATCGCTGCAGGCTGCCCTGCTCTATATAGATTCTCTGTTGAAAGACAATTCAAGATTATAGGTATCATCAGGGCAACACACTGTCAGCAAACTTCACCTGGAGCCTAGATTATAAAGAAAACCAGAAAGAACAGAGACCTGGTTGTATATAATGTTTCTTGTGCCACACTCCAGACAGTTAGAAACATCATAGCCCATGGGAGCTTAATCCCTGAAAATGTACAATTTGTATGTTATGTCTTAAACATTAAGACAAGTTCCCCCACCCCACCCCATCTGTTTCTTTGGTACTGGGCTTTTTGAAGTTGAAATAAAAAATAGGGGACACATTAAAAAATGATACTCAAAAACATTAAATCAAAGAGTTTCATTCCTTTTTTCTTCTAATTTGCCTAGCCTTTAAGCACACATATTTTTCCCCTGAGTATGTCGACAGTCATTGAGGTGACTAAAATACTCAGTATATCTTAGTGAAAAGCTATTTTTAAAATTACTTGATTTAGAAAACTCCAATCATGATAATTTCATGGGACTTCTTAGTACACAAATTAAAAGTTTTAAATTACTCTGCAAGCATTTGTGAATCGAAATAATCTTAATTAGAAAATACTTGCATTGATGCATATTTATCAGGTGTCTTTAACGTCTGCCCCCATTCAAATTTTGAGGGTTGTTGTATGAGTTATAATTCCTGTGGTCGATGCCATATGAGACCAGAGAATGCGAGTAGCAACAATGCCATATGAGACCAGAGTCAGAAATGTCAATTCTTGTCTCTCCCAACTCTGCCACATTCACTATCTGGGTTTGAGAATGTCATATACCTTCTTTTAGTTTCTTTCTTTTAAGTCCAAAGAGGGAATAGTAACACCCTCACCCCCACGCAAAGCGCTGTTTCATAGGTCAAATGAAACAATGCACTTGAGAGTTCAGTAAGTCAAAGGCACCGTAATACAACATGATATTAACATTGTAAACCAAATGTAGTCGGTGGCAGTGTATCCCAATGGGGAAATCGCAGATGGACCTGATTGTGTCCTTTGTCATTCTTAGGAACCTGGATGAGTTCTGCCTGAGTTCTCACATGTGAGGAATTTATCCCACGAGGATGATGTGGGGATTACAAAAAATATCTGGACAGCCCTAGCACGGCGGGCGGCGGGCACACACTAGGTGCTCAACAAATGGCACACATTTTACATTAAAGAAGTCATCTAATGATTCCAAGTATGCTCGTGTTTCAACACTCACTCTGCTCTTCTTGGAACAGTATCTCCATTATTAGAGTCCCAAATAGACTTCAGCCATGGCCAGCGCCTGGGTTTATCCCACTTTAGACCCTGGCAGATTAAAGCTGTCTTGCTGTATTCACGTTTCCGGCCTCAGAATACTATTTCATAGAACCTAATAATGGAGTCTCAATTTCACAAAACTAATACTTACCCAGTGTGTCAACTCCAAGTACGGGATGTTTTCTAACCTGCCTTTAGTACACGAATTCACTTCTGTTTTCGCTCATTTAGGGACAAGAGTGGCACCTGGGGAACTGAACCAGCAACAAGCCCAGGAGAATCTGCTGTGTTGCTGAGGCCGTTCAATGGGTCCCCGGTAAGCAGCCCCTGCGAGCTGCGATCGCCTCCCTTGCTCGCTCCAGCGCACTGGAGGCAGCCGCGGAGGGCGCAGGGAGCAGCAGGCTGGAGAAGGGCGCAGTCCTCCCGCGCACGGCCTCGCCCCCCCCCCCCACGACCCTGCGTGCGCGCGGCCACGGAGCGAGCGCAGTGAGGCGTGCAGCTGGGAAGGGCGCATGCAGCTGGGTTAGTCTCAACTCGACCGCGCGGCGGCTTTGCATTCCTGTTTGGCAAACGCACTTAGGCAAAACAGACTCGATGCTTACAATGATGCCAGCCCAAAATGGAGTGTCTCTGACTAGCAGGGAGGGGCTGATGCCCGCCATGAGGAAGCCCACCACGGTCACGGCGACGCCCAGGGCCAGCTGCAGCAGGGCCAGCAGCAGCGGGAACCGGCAGCCGCAGCACGTCCGGGCCTCCTCCGCCCCGCGCTCCTCGGCCGCCCCCCGGCCCGTCTTCGGCCCCGCGTCGTCGGGCCCGGCGGCGTCGGCGGCCGGCGGCGCCCGCTGGCTCTGCGCGTCCTCGCCCATGGCGCCCGGGGCCGGGTGGGCGCGTGCGGGGCGCCCTGGTCCCTGCGGCGCGGCGCGGGGCGGGCCGAGCCTGCCCTGCTGTTTGGATTGTGGGGGCTGAACAAATATGGAAAAGCTTCGGAGCCGCTCGCCTGCCCCCGGAGGCCGCGGAGCCCGGCGGAGGGGGATGCCAGGGGGGGCGCCAACTGCCGACGCGCGGGCCGCCGGGGACGCAGCGCCCGCGCTCCCGGGTCTCCCGAGCCGGGCGCCGGCCGCGCCAGTGTGCGCGCCTGCCGCCTGTTTGCCTCCCTCGAAGCTCCGGGATTTTATTGTTGTTTTGTTGTTGGTGTTTTCTGGGAGGTGCAAGGCAAGGTGACGAATGTTTAAATCATTTGCATTTAATTAATAGACAGCTGAATCCCAAATAGGATTTGCCAGGCTCCAAGCTGTGAAGTCATTCTCAGAAGTTAAATTGTTCTAATTTTCCAACAGAGGCGAAGACTCTTCTAAGTTCTACAAGCCAAATGACAGATAAAGGCATTTTTTTTTCCGTTGAGGTATTTGCTTTTTAAAATAACTGTCTATAAAGATGCTGGACGGATGGGGAGCTCTTTGACATGTATTTCACATGTTCTTAAAAGCTCTTTTAATATCCCTCCCCTGTAGCCAGTGTTTATTCCAGCGTTTAGGGGGTGGTCCACCGTGGAGATGGACAATTTTACCCAGACAACATTTAGGACTTATTTTTAAAACATCTACAATGTCCTGGAGGGTTATTCGAAATAGAGGCAGACTTGGTCCTCACCAAGTCACAGAGCAGATCAATTAAACTGATCATTCCTAGTCCTTCCTACCTCTATTCAGTAACAGAGCAAATTTCCGTGAAACCCTAAAGAAATGACCCCATTACTCTGAGGTACTTATGCCTCCTTTGGTGTGGTCATTTTACCATTGAGAAAACTATTGAAAAATAAATGAGGTTGCCAAGGTGCTAGGGTAAATGAAGTCTATTCCTAGGTTGTTTGCAATCAGTGAATTTAAAGAAATTCTAATTTCTTGCTGCTTCTTCAGAATTATAAACTAATCATTATCAGCTCCCTTTGTAAACTGCCAAGTCCCCACAGAGCTACCTTTGAAGACAACATATTCTTCACTTATTTTATAAACTTACTTGTATCTAGTCTGTAACAGGCACATGCTCAGTGTTTTACTTACTGGACCACTAAGAAAAAAATACAGCCCATAGACGCAGTACTTTAGGAAGTGGAATATAGCTGGGTGTGGTAGTTTATGCCTATAATCCTAGCTAATTGGGAGGCTGAGGCAGAAGGACGGCAAATTCATAGGCAGCCTGAGCAACTTAGTGAGATCCTTATCTCAAAACAAAAAAACCAAAAAGGGTTGAGAGTGTAGCTCAGTGATAGAGCGCCCCTTGGTTCTGTCCCCAGAACCCAAATATCAAAGAAAGTAGGACCCAAACTACACACCACAGTTCCTCCCACGATCTCCACATGAATAGGAAGATCACTGTCACCTTTGGGGCCATCGCACCATTAGGATTTCTAGTGTGAACAATTAAATTGGTCTTAGACCAAGGTACCACTTAACTCGAACCTGAGAAAAGCTCAAATGGCAAAATAGAGCAGTGCTTGCTTTTTTGATGTGAATGTGATAAACTAATGTTTACTACATCAGGAAGCCAAATGAATACCTATAATTATTTGCTATTAAAAATATAGCTACCAATTGTTGAGTATCTAGTCTGTAACGGGCACATGCTCAGTGTTTTACTCTATTACCATTATTCCTTACAACCACTTTGGAACTACAGTTTCCATTGTTAAAGATAAAATATGGTGATTATCAAAACTATTAAGTAACTGGATTATGAATTCACTCACCTAGTTAGGGTGAGGGAAACTAGGTGTGAACTCCAGAATCAGTGGTCTTGTGAATTACCAGTTTTATTAATTACTTCCTGTATATGCACTGCCTACAGGCAAATAAGTGGTGGACCGCTTCAAATTTTGATTGTTTAAACAATTTAGTTATCATGATACTAAACATGTACTTTACAAAACTATCTTGATGACACACGCACGTTCATATGCAGGTGCTCGACATGCACATGTGTATGTGTGTATGCATGTTTATACATCCATTTACGTGCATATGTGCATATGTATGTGCATACACATGTGCGTGTGCACGTGTCATATACATGTATATGCATGCATATCATGTGTGTGCATGCATATGTATCCATGTATGTATATATGTGTGTATATATTGCTATGGTTTTGATAAATGTCCTGCAAATGTCTGTGTGTTAAAAATTTGGTCCTCAGCTTGCACCTATTGAAAGGTGATGAAGACCTTTAACAGCCAAGGCCCACTCCTAGGTCACTGGAGGCAGACCCTTGAGGAGCATTGTGGGATGGAAGTCCCTTCCTGTTTTTCAGGCATCCTGTATGAGCCACTCCCACCCCGAGGTACTATTCTGTCACAAGCCCAAATCAATGAGACCAACCAGTCAGAGACCGAAATTTCTAAAACTGTGAGCCAATAAATCTTTTCTCTTTTTAAATTGATTTATCTCAAGTAATTGTTATAGGAAAAGAAAGCTGATTAACACATCACTGGAGACCATTATTCCTGTTATTATGTGATTAGCCTATGACTAGAAACAAGTTCTATTTATTGACCATACTGCTGGGCTGTCATGTAGTTAGGAATAAAATATTCCTGGCTTTTTCCACAAAACCTTAAATTAGACCTAAGTTAAAATAGTTAAAGAAGATAATAGGGTATTATTATTGTTGTGGTTAAGCTTAATTGTATCAACTTGATTGACTTGAGAGCTACCCTGGGGAGAAAGAAAGCACACTTCTGGATGTTTCCAAGTGGGTCAAGAAGGTATGACTTTAGTATAGTCCCTGTATAGTCCCTGGCCCCTTTCTCTCAAGCACTCTTTCCTTTGCTCTGCTTCCTGGATGCCAAGAACTAAAAGTTTTTGTTCTGCTTCATCTTTCTGCCAGGATGTTCCTGCCTTGGAGCCAGCTGACCAGGGAATAAATCCTCTGAAACCAAGAGCCAAAGAAATTTCATCTCCTTTAAATTTCAGGTATTGGGTAATTTGTCCTAGCATCAGGAAAGCTGATTAATACATGTATGGATTAGATTTGTCTTCTAAGTTTCAGAACTAGTGTGGTTCCAGTTGTACATATACTGTCCCTGTTACTGAAGGCAATAGCTTCCAAGACCCTAGGTGGATGCCCAAAATTGCGAAAAGTAACACATCCTATATATACTGGGTTTTTCATACTAGTTACTGTGATAAAGTTTAATTTATAAATTGGGCACAGTAAGAGATTAACATCTAATGATAAAACAATCATAATGATACAGTGTAACAAAAGTTACTTAAACCTTATGAATCATTTATTCTCTATTTAATGTTGTCAGAAAGCAAAACTGTAGACTGGGGGACAACTGCGTATTTTATTAATAAAGGGTTACTTTTAATTGCCCAACTACGAGTAGTGACAAATGCAACCAGCAATACTGAACAACATCTCAGATAGTTTGTGACCCTGTCGGCTTGATTACAATTGCCTAGTTCAATTGTTGGATTCCAGTGGAGCAGACAATAGTGTAGGGAACCTCACATCTGTGTAGATTGTAACAACGCTGGTGCATCTGTGTGAGAGGGGCCAATCTTTGACAGTAGCAAGAGATCATAGTCATAAGGATGGTATTTTCACTTAAAGGACACAGAAAAGTTGAAACAAAGAAGAGGGTGGGAAAAATTGTCAAATAGTGAATGAAATCAAAGCTAAAGTGGGATTATATTGTCACCAAAAACACAGTGAGAAAATTCTTCCTTTAACATGTTTTTTCCACTGACAAAAATATCACCATTTTAGCAGAAATGAACAAATGTAGCAGAAATGAACAAGGGCTTTTTTAGTATTCATAATTTAGTACGTCACTATTTTATAGGTTAGGCAGTAACTTCAGGTATTTATATTATCAGAGAAAAAAGCAAAGTAGAAACAAAGTGTTCTCAGATACTCTTGGACGCTTTCATAACTCAAAACTGACAGAGATTGTCAATTAGAAATTGGAGGAGAATAGTTAATGTATGTTTTGAGATTATTTTGATGCTCTGGGGAGAAAACAGAATCAAGTTTAGTATCTCTGTCTTTACGGACTATCTCACACTTAGCATTATTTTGAAGTATTTCTGTTTCAGAGGTTCAGAACAGGGAGAAGATAACTCCTTTGAAGTAGTACCATTAACAAAATGTCTCTAGGAAATCCAGCTAGAAATAATCTCTAAAGCAATATGCTTCTGAAAAACATAGACTTAGATTGACCAAGAACAACCAAAAAAAAGATTTGATAGAGAAATTATTACTGTTCCGAGGTTAATATCAAGTCTCTGTTACATGTAATTGAATATATAAAAAACATTCCATTAGATTTGATGTAAAGGAGTATCAAAGACTCTGCAGAAAATAACTAGGAACTTGTCGGTTATATGTAGCACTGTTGTCCCCAAATGTCTAAGAGGCCTCCATACCTAAAACGACTCCAGGGATATTGCTGCTCCGTGTGTGTGTGTGTGTGTGTGTGTGTGTGTGTGTGTGTGTGTGTACCTTTTTTATTTTATTTCTATGTCATTAAATTCAAATGTATCTTTTGCCTGATTTTTTTCTCAAAAGAATTGACCCATTTATAATTTTTGCATGGCAGTTTGTATTTTTGAGTTAAGCGTCATATATGTAATGGTCTCTTAAGGGTCAACAGAGGGCTTATTCTCATTCTGTAGGAATTCCTATCAAGATTATAACTACCGAATTGTTTCAGTATGCATTTTAACTTACGAGATTTACCTGGTATTCTTATAAAAAATTTCAACATGTAATTATGATATTTCTGCTACATTTGATGAAATAGAAAAAGCTACATTTACTTTAATTAAGAAATACCAGGAGAATAGATAAACAAATAATAGTATATCTTATAGTCAAGTACTAATTTCCCAATATAAGAGGAATGAATTACTAGGACAAGGACTTGGATGAATCTCACTAACAGTGTGCTGAATGAAACTACATGTAAAACAATTACATACTGCATAAATTCCATTGACATACAATTTTCTTTTAAAGTCAAAGATAAACCACTAAAAATGGGATTGTGGACTTGGGATGAAAGAATTAACCAGAAAGTTCCAGAAGGGACTGTCTGGGCAATGAAAGTAAGACCACTTCCATTACACATAGGTGTAAAAAGTTGTCAAAACCCATTGAACACTTAAGCTCTGTGCATATTATTATAGGTAATGACATCTCAATTTTTAAAAAGGTAATAAAAAGAGAAATACAGGGAAGTCACTGGATATCTGCAATTAACAATATAGCATGCAGGGTTTGGGGTGTCCTGTTTTTGTTAATTTAAATCGTTTTACCAGATTCTCCCAATTTCTCTCTTCCCTGTCTGCCTCGTATTATGTATTGCTGCTTAATAACCCCCCGTAAAACTCGGTAATTTGAAATAATAATAATTATTATTATTTATCATTTCGCAGTTTCTGTGGGTCAAATATTCAAACAGGGCACAGCAGAAATAGTTTGTTTTCTTCTGTTGCCTGCAAGCCTGGAATCACCTGCAGTCTTAACTGGGGCAGGAGGTTCTGTTTTCAAGGTGGCTCACACCTGGCTGGTAAGTTGCTTGGTTCTGTCCACCCTCCCAGCATGGTGCCAGGCTTCAGTCGAAGCAGAGATTCAAAGACTGAGATTAAACGCCTATCTTTTGCCTGTTGTAGCCCCAGAAGTCATTTGGCAACACTTGAACCAAATTCTAATCTTTAGTAATAATTCGCTAAGACTAATTCTAGCTCATAATCAATGAGAAAAGAATTACCTGCCACCACTCTGGGGGGCTGAGGGAGGAGGATCATAAATTCAGTGAGAGCCGGTCTCAAAATTTTACAAAAGGTGTGGGGGGGCGGCTGGGGGAATGTAGCTCAGTGTGAAGGCCCTGGGTTCAATACCCAATACTGGAAAAAGTTCTGACACAGGATCAGAGAGTATCAAAGACTTATTTGAAGATTGCTAGCCCCTCTTTTTCAAGTGTCTACATGAACCGAACCACCTTTGCTGATCTGAATACTGATACTGTATTCCTCATGGTTCTCTTCTTTGTGTTCTTTCTTCTGCATATCTGTGGCTTCACTGAAGACTCACAAATCTATCTTAGAAGCCCAGACTTCTCTCCTTAGCTCTAGATCTGCAAATGCAAGTACCTATTCATGTCCCCTTTTAAATGCCTGGAAGAACTTCAAATTGTCCTTAATTCCACAGAAAAATCAAGTAAAGTAAGAATCCAAAGCCTACAGTCACAGACGGTCATTGGTTACCTATGCCAGCACAATCCCTGATAGCAGCATCAAAATTTCAGCCAGTTTAAGGACGAGCAGGAGATGAAAAAGACGAAACTACATGTCAAGAAATCCCTGGGCGTGTTCATTTCCAAAGGGAAGGAAACAAAGAAATTGTGGCTAAGTGACCAATGGAAAGCCATGGTAAAGTTTTCATCCCCCAGAGGCACCCGTGCTAAAGGCTTCGTCACCAGACTATGGCACTGACTGGGAGGGTGGGCTCCATAGGAGGTGGTGCCCAGTGAAATGAAGTTAGGTCATTGAGGCATGCACTTGGATGAGGTATTGGGACCTGGCACTCCTCTCTCTCTGCTTCCAGCAGCTGTGAGGGAGGCGGGGCTCTTTTATCACTATCTCCCCACCAAGATCTACTGTGCTGTCACAGACCCAAAGCAACAGGACGCAGTGACCATGCACAACTTCCTCCTTGAAATTGATTTTCTGGGGATTTTTTCACATGGGCAGAAATTTGTTCCCTCTCTCTCTCTCTCTCTTTCTCTCAGAAGACAGTTAAGTATATTTGTATGCTGAGAAAGAAGGTGGTACAAATGTCAGGAGTAGCTGACAATTGATCACACAGGCTGCTTCAGGTGGGAAGATTTTCTTTAAAATCCTTGAATTGTATGTTTTATTTGTCCATTTTTATTTTTAAGAGTCATCTTTAGGAACAACTCCACCAAGACACTTTGGATGAATAAAAATCAGGCTTTCTAAGTAATAACATTCAAAACACCACAGAGTCACTTTAAATATCCTATGTGTCCTACTCAAACTGTAAGATGTTCATTTTGACCACTAATCCTCTTCCTTGGTGAACAGCTGAATCATTCTCAGACTCTAAGCCATACTGACATCTTTGGTCATTTTTATAATAGTCACGCTTCTATGACCTCAGCCTCTTGAATTTGATTCGATTTCTTATCTACTCATCACCACCTTTAAAGTCATCTTTGGCCTTAAAACAAACCCTTGTAGGTCTTGTTCTTTTTCTCCCAATATTCTTCTATGAGTTCACTCATTTTTACGCAGTTATGAGTACTAACGCTGGTCTCGGACTGCCAGTCTCTGCTCTGACTCCTACCAGCTGTGTGACTGCAGACCCCTTAACCTCCCTGAGTCTTGGTTTCCTCTCTGTACAATGCGAATATTAACAGTCCTTACCTCAGAAGGTTGCCATGGAGTACAAATACAGTAGCTGATGAAAACACAGAGGACGTTTACTGTGATCAATAATTGATCAATCATAAGCCAGTAATCAGTAATTGTCAGCTAATGTCCTAGACTTACCTTCTTTTCTTATTCCCTTCTCCCTTCCTCTGCATTATCTTTCTCTGCAATTTCTCTTTGGCAGCCTTGTCTTCGGTATTTCTCCTCTAACACTCTGCACAAAGGAGTGGAAACTAGCGTCATACTCACTGCTGGATAATCTCTGAACTTTCAACAGTGGAATTAGTGCTTTGCTTCACAACATAATTTTATTTTTCTTTGCTGGTTCCCTGTACACTCTCACCCACCTGAGGAATTGAGAATTTCTAAGAATGACCCCTAGAGGAAGTCAGTTCACCTTCTTAATTGATAGCGTTTTCTATTTCCTTTGAAATGCTCCCCAACCCCACCTCTGCCCCCTGCTGTTGCAGGGAAGTGTCAATACTCAAGGCGGTCTGTCAGCCCCCAGCAGATCATAACAGCTCTGGTTATTTCTAATCCCCTGCTGTATACCTGGTGAAGCTTCCATCTAATACATATGAAATTCACAATTGATTTCAAATTATTTCATAGAGGTTACTGAATTGTTGGTATTTTAAAAACAATGTTTTGATAATCTAGCTAGATCTAGTCAAATCTTGGCAGGAAAAAGTCCACATGTCTCAAATGTTTTACCCCCAAAATATTCCACACAGCACGTGGGACATTTTTGAGGCCTAACATCTCCTTTTAGATTGAGAAATGACTCTTACTCGGCCCCAGATGGTCCTGTGGGACTGCTGCCCACCCCATGACTCCAGGAGTGGCCCTTGGCTTGACAAGCCACAAATCAGGGGTATCCCTTCCCCTGCCTGTTGTTTATGGGCTGGGCACACAGAGGGTCACATCACAGCAAGGTCAATCAGAATCTTCCCTCCGCAGGGAAGGATGTTTCCTGGTTTTCTGCTGGAATAATAGCTGGCAGTGGTAGGATAGCTGTCCCACACTTAAACGGAGCCTTTGTGTGACAGAAGAGAATAAGGCCAATGTACAAAGCAAAACAGAAGCTAAAAGAGCAAAAAAGATGGTGGCAGGGTGGGGCACATAAGAGAGGGCTGATGACATGTAAGCATGAGAAAGCGAGTAGACCAGCTCCCTTTTGAAGACCCGCAGGCACCCCAGCTGGAATACAGGAGGTGCTCACTCAGTGCATGTTGGAAAGTTAAATAAACGAGCCAACAGATATTCCTTTGTTTGAGAGAGCTATTTCTATCTCTTGAAACTGAATGTGCTTGGACTTGGGCCCTCACTGAGGCAAATCTCAACATCATCACCATGAGCGCCCTCATTTCTGTGCTAACAGACCTGCGGCAGCTAAAGGAAGATGTGTGCAAGTGACAAACGAGTGGTGAGTTCATTTCCAGTAAGACAGGCATATGAAAATAAGAGGTTTTTTTTTTTTTTTGGTCAAATTGTGTGGGAAGACACAAAGGCACTCGAGGACAGGATAAATATTTTATAAGGTGTCTATTTACAATGCTTCTGCAATTTGGCATACGGGGGAGTACCAGATGCTATTTAATAATCTGTACCACTTTCCACTGAGATGCATTTTTACCAATAAAGCATCATGCCTAACTAGTTCATTATACCTGGAGCTTTTGTTTTTTTTGTTAGTCTAAATTAAAATGTCAATTATATGCTAACAGACAGTCGCGTGTACCGGTCTTTAGTCAGGAATGCAGGAAGTGCCTGTAGTAGACTTAAAACATATTTTATACACGTCTGATTTGGTTGTGTTTGGAGTGTGATGTGAGCATTTGCATGTCTGGGATGCAGTCTGCTGAGTAAACCTACTAAATCCCTGCCTGGGTCACAGCCCAGGCTAAGCGCAACACCGCTGTCCCTCCTTGAGACAAAAGGACATGTGCCTTCTCTCAAGTCTGTTACCTTTCGGTTCTTTTTTTCTTTCCAGTGGTGGGCTGCTTACACAGTATTGTTCCTTTAGTTCACTCAGGAAGTGTTTACTGAGTGCCGGATACTGCCACGCGATGCGGTAGCGCAGATCTCGGCCGTTACAGAGCTCCCATTCACATGGACTCGTGATCCTGGAAGAGTCACAAGCGTGTCACATGTTAGGTCAGAGCTTGTGCAAGTACAGTAAGGCACAAAGGGCAAAGGTACTCTGCTGCAGCATGTCACAATCTCAGGCTGGGGACTGTGGCTGGGACATGTGCGGGTACCTGATGACTCACGGACTTGGCACAGCAGCGTGGTCATTCACACCTTGTGGCTATTTGTCTCAGAGGTGATGGAATGTGTGAGGTTGGGCTAGAGGCTCGGGGAGGACATCAGCCTAGACCGACCTCACCTTCTCACCCAGCCGCAGGGGCTCCCAAGTCCTAGGCCTTCAAGAGGCGCCTAGATGTGCTTTTCTCCACTGTCTGGAGGTCCTAGGAGCACAATCAGACCAGGACTAGGGACAGTGTGCATGGAAGAGTGGCTGAAAAAAATACATACACTCGTGTATTTCAAATATATATGAATATATATTCCATATGATATATTCATATATCAAATATGATGCATTATTATATTACATACCAATTGTATTTCATTATACATTATTTGTATTTCCATATATTTAATATATGTGAATATATATTTCAAATATATATTAACGTGTATTTCAGCCACTCCTCCATTCACATTCATACATATATTGTATATTTATATGTATTTTTTTCTCTCCTTCCTACGTCTTTGCTATCCTCTTATGAGCATTTTACTTTATGATATAAAAACACAACAAAACTACCCTTGGATTTCAAAAGAAATTCACTTCACTTTTTCCATAGGTTGTTTTTCTGCTCCCTCTCTCTCTGTAAGATGAAATATTTCCATTTGTTTATTCTTTTCTGGGGGCTGGGGATTTAGCTCAGTGATTAGAGTGCTTGCCTTGCAAGCACAAGGCCCTGAGTTCGATCCCCGGCACCACCAAAAAAAAAAAAAAATCTTTTCTAGAAGAGTCTTTCTACTATGAATGTTTGCTTAAAAGAGAAATTAATTGTGCCGCTAAATGACCAAGGGTGGTCTTTTAACAGATTTCCAATTTTCACTAACTTTTAAAGTGACAACTCCTTTGTGACTTCTAGTCAGTATCCCAAAAGAGTCCACAGTGTCAGCCACCTTTGGTGTCAACACAAAGGTTTCACTGGGGAAGGGGAAGGTTCTGTCCAACACCTTTCTCCTCCATGAAGATCTTCCTAATGCTCCGGGGCACTGAACAATTTCTTTCTTTTTTTTATTTTTATTTTATTTTGGGTGCCAGGTATTGAACTCAGGGCCTTGTGCTTGCTAGGCAAGGGTACTACCACTGAGCTAAATCTCCAACCCCAACAATTTCTTTCATAAGCTCCTATACCATTACATGTATTACATATCATTATCTATATAGTCTAATGTTCTATCTTTTATATGACTGTCTTCATTTACTTATAAAGAATTATTTGTTACGTGTGTTAAGAACTGCAGTTAGCACCAAGGAGGATGAGTAGGATGAATAGCAGAAAACAGGCTCTTAGAACAAAATGAAATAACAGCAATTTATATTCTATTTTTGGGGGGGTGGTTGAGAGAGAGTCTCGCTATGTAGTTCAGGCTCGCCTTGAACTCGCTGCGATCCTCCTGCCTCAGCCTCCTGAGTACTGGGATTACAGCAATGTGACACCACACCCAGCTGCAATTTATAAGTATACACAGTACTTAGAAAATGTGTGCCTCACTCTTTGCCTATCCAGATCCTCTTCTGCAGTCTCTGGAGTGGTAAATTCCCCACTTTTTGCCTCACACTGTGACCGTCGCCCCTAAGAAGTTTCTGTGGGCTGGTAGACACCCACAGATCCACTGGCACTGTGCTTGGAAGCCGGGCATGTTTGCCGACTTCTTCTCTAGCCAAGTTTTGACTCATAAACAAAGATAGAAGGTTGAGTCAGGAGCCGCTTCTTTAGAAGACTTGTGGGCCCTGATGCTCTCACTTGCCGACAGTTCCCTTTTTCCAGTTTCCTCATTTTGTGTGGCTATCTAAAGTGCAGTATAGTTTGGGCTGATGACTAGGGGTCGTGATGCACGTCGGTACAGTGTGGGTGTCTCATACCTGGGCTGATGGCCCAGCTGAGACTCAAACTGCAATCCTAGGTGGTGTTTGGGATCAAAGTCCACCTAGAGACTGCAACCTTCCTGCATATACACAACGCTCCAGGGACTCATGAGAAAAGGTAGCTGTGGTTTCCTGTGGCCCTGAGTATTTTAAATGCCCCTTTCATGATTTTATCAGTATCCTCCTGTATTTCTAACACTGGTCATCAAGGATAGAGATTGAATTTGAATTTCTTTTAGAGTTACCTAAACAACAGAGTTAGGTACATAACCAATGCTCAGCTACACGGATAAAACTATTGGTAGATGGAGAAATTCTCTCTGGATCTGATTTTTTGTATTAATTGAATTTAGTTTCAACCACAGTAAGATGCTGCTGAGATGACATTTTTAAAAGAAAGTTTTATGAGAAGAAATAGGCATAATAAGATAAAAGTAGAAAATTTCAAAAGTACAAGATGTTAGAATAAGCTGGTGTTTCTTAGCCCTGGCTGTGTGTCAGAATCACCCGTGAGGCTCTCTAAATGCCTTTGGCCAAGACCTTTCTCTAGTGCTTCTAATTAAGAAGGAGGCTGGCAGACAGTGTGGTACTATTCAGAGCGCTACAGATGATTCTGCTGCATGGCAGGGACAGCAAGCCACTGTCCCAAATTTAAAAAGAAAGAAAGAAAAGGAGAAAGGAAAGAAGGAAAAAAGGTGGTGAGAAAAAAAGAAAACCAACCAATCCAGGTACCAAAATAATGCATCTGAAATGAGTCTGCTTCTTCATCTTTAGCAATTTAAAGAAGATAAATTTTGCTTACTAAAATTATAATTACTCAAAAACCTTTGGAACACTGTTTTGGGAACTTTCATCAAAGGTAATTGAAGAACTACCAGCATAATCATCCTTATTAACCAATTCTAGCGCACACTAGGCCTGTTAGTTTCGTTTTAAAGATTGATCATTGATCTAGGACAGAAACGGAAAGTTGGAGGTAATGAATTCACACTTCCACTCCTGGTATTTACACCCACAGTGCATGCTTGCTAAGTGTCTCTTCAATGGATAAATGAATGAAAGAGCAGAATGATTCTTCTTCGGACGAGCTTAGGTCATTTACTCACCTTGCCCATGATACCACTACTATATTTGACCATGCTGACTTCAACTCCAGGTGATCACGTTCCTAGTACTTAACTCCTCTTCTGCCATGAGCTTTTCTCATCCCCAAACAGCCATGTGCTGTTCCCCATGTTAAAACCATCCATCAAGAGTACTATTAGCTTCCACATAGAATGTTAAAAATAATGTGTCACACTGGGTTTAAAAGCAATTTCCAAAAAAAATTAAAACTAGTTAGAGAGACAGCAATGATGCATAAGTGAAACACCTTCCCACATGATTGCTTTGAAAGGGAAAACATGTATTTCTACATCTTAGATCTTGTGTCTTAACAGTCAGCCCTTAATTTTCTGCTTCAGGGTTGCACTGTGTTGTCCCCTGTCCTATGTGCTCCAGTAGAACACATCACTGCGCCAGGTTTAGTTTATAGGTTTGTGTCAGGTGACATCATATTGGACAATGGTGATTATCTCACTGGACGAGTTTGGCTGAGCTCATCCTACAAAGTACGAAAGGTTACTAAACTTTGATCTATAATTAATGTCTCTGTTTTCACAATCATACACTTTTAGATAACATTGCCTACCTGCTTTTGTAAGCTTACTTGTAGTTCCAAGAGAATCATGGTTTTCAAATGTATTCTCACAATACTCCCTTCTAAAGCCACTATTGAAAAAACAACTATAATATTACATATTCTTAAAAATAAAACGTCTAATAGGGCTACTGTTGTTGACTAGTTTTCCTTTAACAATCAGAGAGTTATCGACTCTGGCCCTAAATAATCATCTCTTCTTACAACAGTAAGAAATAATGTTTTTTTGCTATCATGTCTTCAAATAGAAGATAACACAGAATTCTGATAAACAAAGAAGAGGATCAAATGAAAATTTCCCCAACTATACTCAGTAACTTTGCTCAGAACAGCTTCTTTGGATAAAAGAAAAAAAGAGTACAGAGATCATGGCTTCTTTACTTACACAATCTGAGTGGGAATGAAAATAGATCTCCTTTAAACACACAGCACGCATGTAAAACTTGCTTGAGATTCTGTGCTGTGTAGGCGACTCAACCTGCTTTCTTCTCAGATGACCTCTTGTTCTCTAAAATGGCTTCCCTAGAGCACAGCCTAACTGTAGAAGATTCTGGAAGGTGGGCCAGTGCAGACTTGTGTGAAAACTTGCAGACAGTGGAGGGTTGTTCCCTTCTTGGAAATTTTTAATTCTTTCCTTTCAGAGCATTAAACTCTACTGAGTAACTCTTCACTTTTTTATTTACCTCTTGTAGGTTCTATTCATGCAAATAACATTTGATAGATGTTTTAGCTTGGAGCAGCATTTAGGATTTTCAACATTTACTGAGTCTCTAGCTATGTAGGAGATGCCGTATAATTCTGAAATATATAAAATTCAAGTGTGTGATTTTCTCCTCATTGTTCTCAAAAACCCAAGTGTACTTTAAGATAATGTTTCTTGTACCCCAGAATATAATCGTACCTTAAACTGCTTAGTTATTAGGCAGTGAACTTTAAATTTTGGGTTGGAGAAAAATAAACTATCTCCTCAGAAGGCATAGGGGCAGGGGAAAATGGCACTTCTTAGGGCAGCAGTTATTTTACATCTTGTAGTGTGAGACTTCGTATGTAATTCTGCATGATGGTGGAGCTTTTAGGGTAGTGTGGGAGGTGAAGTGAAAATCCCTTCTCTTGTTGCCGACTTTGACAAGGTTCTGCAAACACCCTAATGCCTAGAGGTGTCAGGACACTCTGTTCATTGTGTCAAGAAAAGAAATCTCGCCACGATGCGCACGATCGCGCGAATGAATATTCAGCACCTCCAGGTCAGATTCGCAGCTAATGATCCAGATTTTGAATTTTGAAGGACCAATTGTGCAGCCTTTTTCTTTCACGCCGCCTTTCGTTTTAGCAGTTTCATTATTTGTTCACACCTCCAGGGGAAAAATGGAGAAGGAAGATGAAACATAAATTTGTCAACTTTTCCCAACTCCATCCTTAGCCTGCTGCTTCTCTGGTTCCAAAATAGGTTTTGGGGAACCCGGGAGGCCCCAGGGGATCATCTGTGAGCATGCAGCTCCAGTCAGGATCAACCATATCCTTTCCATACAAAAGGCAGCAGCAAAATAAATAGTTTACTACAGGACTGGTGGGCAGGGAGGGGGGAGCTTGGTTAAAATAAAAATCCAGTCAAAGTGCTTGAATGACCTAAGTAATGAACATCATGAGAAATTCTGCAACCCTGTATGTAGATGTCTGTCATAGAGAAACTAGAGTGATACAGAACTCCATTGCATTTCTTGCCTCCTTTAGCAGATGGCCTGACCCTAAGTCGCAGGACATTTTGTTGTTTGTTTTTAATAGCTACTATATAGTCTGCTGGCACCATTTTGTATGGTGTCCTGGGAGGCACTTGGAACCAAGGTCATACAATAAAATCAGTATTTCTGATGCCATGTAGCTGTAGACACAAGATACTGAAAATTTGCCCATTCAGGGGTTGTGTTGAGCTAGAAATATGGGGCTCCTGAGTAAAATTATGGAGAAGATGAGGTTTCTCTGGAAGCTGATTCACCTTGCTTTGGAATCCTCTTCTGCTCTGATGGTACCATGGCCCCCAAATCCTGTTTCAGGGCACTTGACTCTTGTCCCCATTAAGACAGGGGTAGGCAACCCATCGGGGTAAGACCAGTCTATAGGGGACAAGTTTAATCTCCTCCACCCTTCCTATTACCCTCAGTAGAAAAGTGCTGACCTCTTAGTGTGACTCCTCTACCAGGCCCTTCACCCTCAACTTCTCTGTCTCCTCTTCTAGCCACACTAGAATCCTTTTGCTCCTCAAGCACTGCTCTGCTTGCTGCTGGGCCCCTGAGTACAATGCCTTGATGCCCACGCCTAGGATACCCCTCTCTCTGCCCACTTAGCAGAGGGTGAGCTTCTCCAGGTATGCTACCCTGAGCCCCTGCCCCCAGCCTAAACCAGCTCTATTCTTCCAGTCCTTACCCAAAGCATCTCCTTTGGAAGGTCTTATGTCATTATTTGTCCTTCGTGTGATGTTGTGCAATGCCCCTCCCCAAGCCAGAACCCTGTGAGTCCTTGAGGTCTTACGATGCATGTGTTTATTGCTGTGTTCTCAGCAAGAGCCAAATAAATACCTAATGAGTGAACGACTTAATCATGTTCAGCTATCTACACCAATATCAAATTTTTACAGAATCTAATATTGTTAAACTCTTGAGGAGGCTTTCTGGTTTTTATCCCCTATTAGTTGCTCGTAAAGGGAGGACAGGTTTGTTGGAGACATGGGTGGAAGATGCCCAGGTCATAGGGCATGTCCAAGCTTCTAGGCCTGTGTTGTGAAGGTGTGTGCCCACACCTGAGCTGGGCCTATTCTATTCCTTGTTTTCCTCTATCCCTAACCCATCCTACATTTCTGTCCCCAAAATTTCAACTGAAGAATTCAGAACCCATTCTTAATGTGGTCATTAATTTGCTTTCCTCCCCACACCTCCCTACTGAAGCTGGGTTTTACCTTTCATTTAAGTAGTTATTATCAAACCAGTCATCCATGGTCTTTCTTAATTTACCACATTCTACATTTCACGTTTCCATCTGTATGACTGCTAGCCCTTCTATATCTTATAGCAAGTAGGCAAGTATTTTCTCTCTCACACATACACTTAATCCTTATAATGATTAGGATATGGGTACCATTTTTTTTTCTATTCTATTGAAGCACACTAAGAAGTTCAATAAATTGCTCAAGGTTACCAGCTTGAGCCACAATTTAAACCCAAGAGGTCTGGCTCCAGAGTCTACATTCTTAAGTACTGGACTCTATTTCTCCTCATGCAGTAGGTATGGCGATTGATTTTGAGTGTTGTTCTAATCACAGTGTTTTCTGAAAGAATTCTCACACTTAGTGCCTACTAAGTGAGCATCAAAGCATGTGACCTTGTATACTGTGGTCTCAATTAATCAGTTACCCTGTTAGTACCTGATCCAGGAGACCTGATCCTTGGGCTATCCAGTGAGCTAAGATTTGGGGTCTTGTTCAAATGACAACTTGGATGAATCATGTTAGAAAATCTGGAGTTGAGAAAAATGAGCAACTCAACATGTTGTTAGTAGATATTGGAGATGAGCATTCATGGTGCATGTATTATGTATAGAAATGGATGGTACCATGTTGCATCTTTGGCAAGATGAGTGACTAGAGAGCTGGCTGAGGCAGAAAAGCAGAACGTGTGGTCAGATGAGTGAGAAACACAATGTGGCACTTATGATCTGGAAAACCTAATTCTAGGCTCTTTTCTTCAGTCTTTGCATCCAAAGGAACTATGACTAGAATCCTCTGCTTTCAGATTTCTGGTCCCTGAGGTTCCCAGTCAGCCCTTATAGTCATGCCCCTGTAAATTAAAACCACAATAATATATCACCAAAAATATATTAGTGTAGCTAAAATTAAAAACACTGAAATTCCAACTGTTACTGGGGATGTACAGGAACTGGAATTTCCACACCTGACATGCAAAATGGTACAACCATTCTGGAAAAGAGTTTGGTAGTTTTTAAAAATGTTGAACGCACACCTACCATATGACCCATTCCAAAAGATTATGAAAGCAGAAGTATGCGTACAAAGATATTCGTAGCAACTTTAGCTGTCATCACCCTGAAGTCGAAAAAGTCACAGGCTAAACTGCAAAATAATTATTCTCCTGTGTTGGAGGCAGGGTCTTAGGTAACTCAGGTTAGCCTTGAACTTGGGATCTTCCTGCCTTAGCTTCCCAAATGCTGAGAGGCTGTGTACTACCACCCCTGGCAAAATAAATATTCTGAGAGTAAAAGTCAGACCAGGGAAAAGTATGCCTAGTGATTCTGCGTCAATAAAATTGTAGAGGATGCAAACTGTATTAGGGCAGCAAGCAAATCTGTGGTTTCCTGGAGATGATGGGGAGGTGAGAAGGTCTAGGATGGAGGGATTACCAAGTGACACAAGAAATTTTAGAGAGTGATGGATATCAAAATGTATCAAATTGTGCATTTTATGTATAGTCTACAGAAAAATAGAAAGATGTGTTCAGTATTTGTAATTTAAGAGGAATCTAGAGAAAAACCAGTATTTGTGGAGAGATCAAATGTGTATAATACATAAGTCATGGTGTCCTGATAGTATGAGTTCAACCTTCAAATAATGCCTGACATTTTTCATAGCAACCACAAAGAAATTTCCTTATTTATTTTTATTTCATCTTTACTAGGTTGTAAACAAGGCCTACTTACTATTTTTTGGTGACCAGTGAAACCCTGGCCATTTTCTTCCTTTTAACCATAGAAACTCTGTTTTCCATGTCTTTGGATGTTCCACTACTGAAAAGAATATAAATATAGAAATCTCATGTATCACATATTTCAGTTCAGTTTTTGAGATGGTTAGAAAAGAATTTTTCTTTGTCTATTTATTTATGGTGTTCTTTAAATAAATCATCATTTCTTTATTCATCCTTGAAGATACCATTTAAGTTTAATCATCCACATAGATGAGCCAGTCAACATATTAACAAAGAGAAATAAGAAAAATTACAAGGGCAATATATTTTAGTGTTCTAGGATTTAGTCTCTAAGTTCATTGAAATATGAAATTTGAAGATAGGATAGAGTTTACCCATCAGTGCTTAAAGTAGTTTTTCAAGAAACACCATGGACTTCTGATATAAGATGATGATTGAGTATATATTTTGTCCACCCTCCTTACTAAGACCCTACAGAAATGACTAGAAAGAATTAAGAAGGAAGGAAAAAGGGATAGACCTGTAAGAATGAAAAGAAAGAGAATATCTCATCTGCATATGAAATATACCAACAAATGGCTGGCCACTGGATAAAGAAAGGGTGCCTGTTGGCAGAAGAAGTAGCCCTGGAAGGCCTCTCAGGGCTCCAGGGAGAAGCTGAGCTCCATGTTAGCTGCTATAGAGGGCAGAGTTTACTAGTGGACCGCAGAACTGGGGGCTTCCTTAAAGATCAGTTTAGAGAAAGGTTGCACCCATCACCCCTACTTCCGCTCAGAAATGCAGAACACACCCTTACAGGCCTCACATCACTTAGTCCTATGCTCCCATTGAAAGTAAAGAAATAAACTGCAACTCCTGGAATGGTAATTCAGGCTCCAGAGTAAAGTTTCCCCAATTCTGCAAGTTGGAAGTCACCCGGAAGCCTGTCTCCTTGTTTAAGTATGAACAGACAACCAAAGATCACAGATGTGTAAGTTCAGTCAGTGGCACAAAAGAGGAGGATGAAAATGAACAGCTCTCAGATGGAACAGAGAGAATTCAGGAAACAGGCGTGAACTAGTTAAAAATGAATGTGGAATAAATGAATGAATGAATGAATGAATGAAGCCCAGAAATGGACCACAGCAATTTAGGAGTAACAGTTATGATCTGCAGAACCCGGACAGAGAAGGGCAATCAAATTAGAGTATCAGTGACACTGTTAAAAGAATGAGCTAGTAAGCTAAGATGAATGGGCTTGAATCTTGTCTATATTCCTTACCAGCTGTATGGGTTTTGACCAAGTTAATTTCTCTTTAAGTCTTTCCTCATCTATAAAATAAGGATTAAAAAAATACCAGTGTGCAGGCTTATTGTGACGACGAAATGTGACGATTTCTGTAAATGTATTATAACACATAGTGCTTGACAAAGACAAGCATTTACATTTATTATTATTTCTGTTATTGAAAGAGCAAAGCTGTTGCTTTCTTAATCTTCCCTGTTTGACTAGTAAGGAGGACAGGAAAAAGTAAAGTAACAATACTGAAAAGACACCAACTTGGAAGAGGAACTTTCTCAATAAGTATATATTCAATGAATTCCAAAACACAAACTATCAGATTCTGAATTGTAGTAAATTTCCACTAGCCCTTTTGGAATTAGCAAATCATAGACCACAGGGGAAAATTAGAGTAACAACAATAGATAATTAAAGAACAAGAGGTGAAGCATACAATTCAAGCATGTTTGTACAGCCATTTTATAGTGCTTTGTTACTCTGAAAAGATTTCAATAGTGCTAATCAATCCATTTGTTTGGATCTCAGTAAATACATGAGTCTTAAAATAGCACCATATTCTGAAGTCTGTTTTAATGTCATGGGAGGAAGATGGTCTATTAATGGCTTGGGACAATGTTTACTTAGAACAATTGGAATAAATGCCATACATTTGAAGACAAGTTTCTCAGTCCAGCTTTATTTTAGATCTATAGTTACACTGAGAAACTGAGAGTCATTTATTGTCATCAATTTTCCTTAAATTCCCAATTTTAATAGTAGCAGCTATTCACTCACATTTACACAGTCAGATGTACAAAAACATCCAGCCTCTCTCTTCACTATAACTTTTCAGACTTTCTCATGAGTCCCCACATTGTTGAGAACTGGGGGAGAGTGGGGTGTCCAGGGTTCAGTGCATTTAGTTTGATCTGAAAGTGTTAGTCCTATCCATTCATTTGTAGTGTCTCTTCAGATGACTCAGCCTTTTGTTTGAATGTTCACTCCAGAAGTTGCTTCTCTCTGGACCCCTGGGCCCCTAAATGAGCATTCGAGGACTTCTGGAATCCCAGTTAGATATGAGGTAAGAGGTACCAGATGTTCATCTCTCTACCCACACTGTGCTACCACCCCCATGCTGTCTTCTTGCACCATCTTGGATTTGAGGCAGACACTCTGACCACTGTGCTAAATCCCCAGCCTACCATCTTGGATTTGCATCAGATCTTCTAAGAGCCGGAGATTTTCTATGCACTGCAACTTCTCCCATGCTACCCTCAGAAAAAAGGAAGGCATTAGCCCAAATGTCCTTTAGCTTGTCAATACTAATCTAGATATTTCTAAAAACTTACTTACTGATATTTCAAACTTATATGGGAGAAAGGGGTGAGAATTCTTATGTGTGACTCCTCAGACCCCTTGTCTTCCCCTCCTGGGGTCAGAAGGGGCAAGCTGCAGTCTTTCTGCTTCCTCTGTGTCATACTCTCTAGTCTCTAGAGCATCCCCATAGCTTAGGTGTCTTAAGGGGAAGGGCTGCCCTCCATGCAGTACGAAAGGAAATCTATGATTTGAATTCTCCAACTTAATCTTCATAGGATCTATGTTAAGAAATTTATAGAACTCTTTCTGAGCAAAACATGTCTTAAATGCCTATCGTCATTTTGGAAAACGTACTTTGATTTCAGAAGCTAAATACTAAGCCTTCCTAGTCCTTTGTATTCCTTCTGTAGCATTCTTAAATCCTCCTGTGGCAAATGCGTACTTATGTGAAAATAAAGAAAATGCAACAGCGAAAATTTCATTAATACATTTCAAAAAATATCCCCTGCTATGAATAACTGTCATTACTCCAAATTCTGGCAATTTTCATTGACAACATTAATTCGTATATTAACCGAGAGCCTCCCAACTGCTTTTGAAAGAGCACGGCAAAGACAGCGCAAAAAAAAATTATTAGTAGAAGGCAGAATGGATTCTCTGAGGGTTTCCAAACTAAAGACATGCTTGCTGATTACAGGAAAGCTTTCCAAGCATTCCTCCAGAATTCCAATCAACAAACTAAACAAATAATGGAAGGTAGATGGCCTACTGTTATCTTAAATTATTCAAAAAGAAACTAAGCCCATAATTTTTCTTTAAAAGCAACAACTAGCTTGCTCCCTTTGCCTTTTAGTCCTGTTAATGATACTACCTTTCTCCAGAGATGGCAATCATCTTAAACTCAGTTTATTCCGAAGCACATTTGCTACAGACATGGCAGGTCCTGTGTTAGCCATCACAGCGTGTCTGACGCACAACTTGAGCTGCGGGGAATTTTCTATATAATGTCCTCTATCTAACCAGTTACTGAATCACTAACATTCTTCCTTTGAAACAGGTCTCATGTCTTCCTTTTGTCCCCCGCCCTTTTTTTTTTTTCTCTTTTTTTTTGGTGCTGGGGATTGAACTCAGGGCCTCGCTCTTGCTAGGCAAGCACTCTAACCTCTGAGCTAAATCCCAGCCCAGCCCTTTTTTTTTTTACTGTCACCATGTCCTGCTAGCCGAGTCACAGCCATGGTAGCACGTCTCACGCTCTTTACACAGCCCTGTCTTGCTGCCCAGAACACAGGTGATTTCAGTTACTTAAGCCCAGTATTGCTGGTGCCCAATACATACTGGATTTAATGAAGTTTGCCAGGGCCCATACAGATGTCTCTGGGCAGCCTAAGAACTGTAGCCAAAAGTAAAGAGAAGGGACGGGCTCTAAAACCACTGTTATTTCATTCACGTAGGGCAACAATCAAGCTCACCTGACACCCTCACTGGGTCATCCCTGCTGTGAGAGTCTGGGGATTAGAGGAGACTCACAGGATCATTCTAGCATTTTTGAAACTTCTTTTCTCCATCTTCCTATGGATGCCTTATTATATGCATAATAAATTCTTGGTGCCTTTCCTTTTAGTGTCTCATGCCAGTCACCTAGTCAACCTTACAAATATGATATTGTTATTATGATCACTCTTATATATCTTGAAACATTCAAAGCAATGTTCACGAGTGGTACTTTTCTTTTAAAGACCGAAATGTAAACTAACAGACGGCATTTCCTGACTGGGGTGGGGAGGGGTGCAGGGTGTTCAGTATCTGGGTCCTAGAACCAATTCTACACCAGAAAAATTCCACCTGAAACTTGTTCACATGTGTGTCATCACAAAGGACACAGAGCACCATTTCAGTCTCTTCAGGGAGACAGCTGCTGTTTCTCCAATGGTAGAGCCATTGGGAAATAAGTTTGTTTGTATTTAAGAAACCAAGGGAAGGTCTTTCACGCCTGCTGGCCCTCTGGGTTGGTGGAGAAAGGAAACAAGGAAGATTTTAAAGAGAAGCCCGCTCTTCTGTTTTCTGAAGAGATTCCCCGTGAAGAAGAGGAGACAGAGACAGAAATTGCTGGAGCAAAACAAGCCACTGTCCCTGATGTCAGGGACGTACCACGAAGCCCTGCCAAGCAGTCTCTGTCTTGAAGAGCGCCTTCCACTCTCCTTTCATACCCACCAATGCTTTTTCCAGTCTTTTCAATGAGGCTTTTAATATGTAGCATAAATATTTTACGTGGAAAAAATAAAGATAGAGATGAGGGGAAAAAAGTCAAAGTTGATCACTGTTACCTAATCACCGTGAACGCTTTTTAGATTGTTGTTTTCTCTCACATGTAAATTATGTGCCTTAATAATCTAGTTCCCATTGAAACTGGATAACTGGATAACTATTGGATAACCGAACTAGTTGGCTAACTAAAGGCTGTAATCGTAGAGTTATCTGAGTTTGTGCTCTTAATTTTTCCACCTTAATTAACATAATCACTTTATTTTTCAATGTCAGATCTTCAACACCTTCAATTTTAGTGGTTTTGAAAAGTTCTGTTGAGTGGGTATACAACAGTCTATTTAATATATATATCCCCAGAGGAACATTCACATTTTTCTAATTTGTCTATCATAGATCACACAGTTTTAAGCTTCTTCCATATGGTTTATTCTATATTTTGAGGGCCGCTTCTTATGGATAGATCAGGGATCAGCAAACGTTTCCTGTAATGGGACAGTTAGTAAATATGTTTGGCTTTGGAGGCCATATGATCTCTGAATTGGTTATGCAACTCTACTGATGCATTACAAAAGTAGCCACGAACAATACACAAATGAATGGGCATGCCTAGATTCAAATAAAACTATGTATATGAAGTAAAGTGTGCATTTATTTAGTTTCCAATGTGTCATGAAATGTTATTCTTTTTTACCTTTTGTTTCAAACATTTAAAACTGTAAAAACCATCCTTAGCTTACAAGATGTATGAAACTAAGCAGCAGGCCTGAGGCCTACAGTGTGCTGGCCCCTGCTCCAGAGTCTAAAGATCACTGAGTCAAAGGTGATGAGCCATCTGTGGCTCTTGGTATACAACCAGTTGGTTCTCTGCTGAGAATGTTGCCAGTTTCCTCCAACTATATTTCTTGGCTGTTAAATTCTGAGTTTGGGCACTTAATGTTTCGATCACTAGACCACAAAATGATTAAGGGAGTATGCAAACGAATTACCCGTGCAGGTCATCGCCTTTGACCAGTAGCCATATTCTTTAAAATCCACTTAGAGTGACAAGTCTGTATGAAGGGTCATCTTGTCCCACTCTGCTAAGTCCATCTGAAGGAACAAATCCCCTAGTTAAAAGCTATCCAGAAGGGGCTCTCCAGGATTTCATCATCTACCCTGAGTATTTCCCAGTCAAATACATTTCATTCTAAGTTCTTCATTTGTGCCTGAGAACACCTGGCCAGCTGCCACCCTCAGACACAAAGACAATTATTAAGTTAATCCATCTGCATTTCTTTCTGTAGCCTAGGTTGATAATGATGAACAAGAACTATTTCCTTTTGTAGATTGTGAAACTGAAGTATAAAAGTGTCTTTTCTCTGAACGGATGGTGACTCAGAGAATAGGAAAACTAACTTGAAATTCCATGTTCCCTGCCTCTAGGCTTGTCAGGATCATAAATTAATATTTATTAACCATCTCCCAGTTGCATGCCACCGTGTGAGGCACGATGGCAATTAGTCCCACTCATTTTTTCCAATTTATTAAATTGTATCCTCCTGGATGATTAAATTGCTTCAGGCCATAAGTACAAAATCAAAAATATTCAATTAGGACCCATATAACAAAGCAGCAGTCATTAAAACATGGTGCATTAAAATACCAGCTTTACAGTTTCTAGTCTCAAAATCTGGAGGAGACAGGCGTACTAGCCATCCTGCAGGCCCGAGACTTCTCTCAGACCAAGGAGGGCAGTGAATTCCTGACGAAGAGGAAAATCCTTTCTCTAGCTCCTGGGAGATGAAATTTTAGACTCAAGATTTGCAAGTGGCTTAGTATCCTCTGCCAGAGATTTTCTAAATTGTTTCTTAATTTTAAGGTATGAAGAAAGCACACCCCCTGTTCTTATTCCAGTGATAAGTTCAGAATTTTTCAAATAAAAAATACTTTAAGGGGTTGGGGATTTAGCTCAAGTGGCAGAGCGCTTGCCTAGCAAGCGCAAGGCTCTGAGTTCGATCCCCAGCAACCCCCCCAAAATACTTTAAAAATATTTTTAATGTTTTTTAACTACAACTCCTAGGGGGTATAAGAAAGGTAGACAAGGAGATAGACATGATCAAAATTTGTGGTATACATGCATGAACGTATCACATTGAAATCCAACATTTTGTAAAATTAACATGCACAACTAAAAATATATTTAAAATACAACTTGTTAAAACATGTATTTAAATCATATACACCAGGATTTAAACATGTCTCATTTTCTGAAGCAGGGTCTGTTTTGTTTACCCTGATGGTCTTGGTGCTCGATAATATTTGGTTTGATAATATTTGTATTGTTTGATGTAAGGCACAGTGTTATTGATTTATCAATGTAAAATATATGAAATATATTGATATTTAATGAAATCTAAACCTCTGGATAACAGAGATTCCCACTTACTTTCAAACTTCACCACTATAAATGTGCTATAGTTTGAGTGCTTTTGTTCTCCTCCAAAATTCATGTAGGAACTCATCCTCCAAAATTCAAGTGTTGCCAGCATGGTAGTTGTAGGAGGTGGCTTTTCAGAGGTCATTAGGCCATGAAGCCTGCACCACCATTAATGCAAGTAAGGCCCCTTTAAAAGAAGCTTCCTGCAGCATTCTCTCAGCTAGCTTATTTTTCCATTTTTCCTGCCTTTCTGCTCCTGCAATGTGAGGTCACAGTGAGAAGTCCCTCTCTAGATGTTGGGCTTTTGATCTTGGACTCCTTAGTTCCCAGAACTATGAGAAATAAATTTCTGTTCTTTATAAGTTACCCAGTCTCTGGTATTCTATTCTAGCTGCACAAATTAACTAAGATAAATGGAAAGCTTTTTCTCACTCATTTTTATGCTAAACATTCACTCAATTCTACTTACCCTATTTCTGAGGGCTCTGGAGATTTTTCAGATTATTTTAACATTTAATTATAATTTATCATAGAAAAGGTATTGACCGCCTTCTTAAGAATAATACTCATGTCAGCCAGCTTTCCATCACTATCCAAAAATACCTGAGAAAATAAACTTAGAAATGATTTGTTTTGGCTCACAGTTTTGGTGATTCCAACTCTTGATTCATTGGCCCAAATGCTTTGGGTCTGTGGTGAGATGTGGTGACAAAAGTGTGTGGCACAGCAAAACTGCTCACCTCGTAGCTATGAAGCAATAGAGAGAAAAGAGGAGGGAGGTGGGGTCCCGAATCCCCGTCAAGGGCACATCCCCAGTGATCAGGGATCTTCCTCAAGGACCCACCTCTCCAAAGTTCCACCACCTCCCAGTACCACGTCCCTGGGGACCAAGCCTTTAACACGCAGGCCTTTGAGGGATATTGCAGGTCCAAACTATAGCACACCACACATTTAACTGCCGATCTGCTCAGGTCTAAACCTGCCCTCTCTCGAGACAAGACTGCTTTCAGTTTCTTCATGCTGTGACACTGTGGACTTATTTGCATACAAAGTTCCAATGTCCCAAGACCCATGCTTTCTTTCTCCCTTGGTTAGCAGACACCACACACACACTCACACACACCATACACCACACCACACGCCACACACCACGCACCTTGAAGCTCATAGTGTCTGATTCTACATAGTCCTCTTCATTTGGGTGTTAGTGCAGATACACATTTTTTTTCAGGTGATATATTAACTTATCTTTTTCAAGCTTTCAGATCATGTGGAAGTTCTGTCTTAATGGAATTTCTCCTTCTGTCATGAACATTTTAGTGTTTTAACCAAGCAAAACTTTTTAAACCAAATTATCCTGTGATTTCCTTATAAAAGCAATCATTGCTCACCGCTTGCAATTGGAAGTTTAGTGAATTACTGCATTCACTAAATGGTTGTGATATACATCTATGCCACCTCTTGGTATTTATTTGCTAAGATAATATGTTTGCAAAACAATTGTATCTACTGCAGAAAATTTAGGATATTGGGGCAGTTTCATTCATAGACTAGAAATGCTGAAAGTGAGCTTTCCTATCTTCAGGAAGGATTTGTAAGGGAGAGGCATCTGGTTACTAGTCATCCATGTCTAGAGAGAATGAGGAAGAAGCTCAGGGCTTAAGTTAAAGCGAGAGAGCCACAAGTCTAAGAGCATGAGGAACCTGCACCATATGAGACACAAGCTGGTGATAGCAAACATATTGGTAAGCTTGCACCGTCCTGGCTGGGAGACTTCCTGGAAGCCATATTGAGCTACATGAATTATAAAAAGCAAAAGGCACAACTGCATGGCTCTTGATATTATTTACACAAAAGATGATCAAATGAGATAGTAGCAGTACCCAAGATACAATCGAGGAGCTGATCGAAAGGACTAGCCAGTGATCCGTCACACAGTGAAGATGCATAATGGAATACATATCAGAAACATTCACTGTTCACTCATTCATCCAGCAGTATGGGCTGGGAGCCTACTATGTGTCGGCTCCTGCCCCAGGCACTGAAACAAAATGGAAATACCTGACACAGTGTAGTTCATATTTAATTAGAGAGATGCTAGCGACAATCGATAAATGGGATAAATAAATGGCCAAGGAGGTTAAGAAATTATAAGTGATGAGAAAGTAAGAAGAGATTAGAGCAGATTACGAGTGACCAAGTATGTAAGGGTGAGTGCCAAGATGCAGAATTAGAATGGTCCGGCAGGAGCCCTGGGGACAGAGACTGGGCTGGGCTTGAAGGAGAGATGAAGTGAGCCCAGAGTTGCACTGGGAAGACGGCTCCAGGTACAGAGAAGAGCCAAAGCCAAAGCGCTCAAGCACCAAGTCACTCCATGGGCTCAAAGAATAGTAGGGAGGCCACATGCACGGAATTTGGTGAGACAAATGAAGGTGGATCTGACAAAAATGGGTGGAAACATCATGGAGGGCTGTGTAGATCTCGGTCAATGCTTTGGATTTTACTGTCAGCTACAAGGGAGCCCTGCGAGGGTTGAAGCAGAAGAAAGGCAGGACATAACTAACTTTAAGCTGTGTTAGGAATAGGCTGAGAGGGACTGGGGATTTAGCTCAGTGATTAGAGTGCTTGCCTTGCAAGCACAAGGCCCTGAGTTCGATCCCCAGCACCACAAAAAAAAAAAAAAAAAAAAAAAAAAAAAAGGAATAGGCTGAGGTAGGGGAGACCTTCCTGAGTCTCTTGGAATAAGATGAAAAGTGAGAGTAGTTTTGACCTGGAGAGAAGCTATAGAGGTAATAAATAAGGGGGACCAAGGTGACAGCAATTATGTATAAGGAAGAAAAGTGATTCAAGAACCACCATAAATAAGTTTTACCTCTAATGGAAAAATTCACACACTCCCTTTTCCATCAAGGAAACAAATACAGCCCTGTATGTTTTTCCAAGTGACTGGCAGTACGTGATATACGGATGAGTTTGCCCTGACGGTTACTGTAGAATAGCAGAGGAATTCCTCTTGCCACCTAACACACCAGTGTTATTTGTGTGTTAAGACTGCACTGATTACTTGGGCCTGCAAAAAAAAAAAATGTAAATTGACTTTAAAAATAAATTTGAAGCTCATTTGAAAGTAAAAGATCACTGGGGTGGGGGTAAATGGAAGATATAAAACAGGTATCCATTTTTGAACTTAGGAGTATTCTTCTGTTTTCTTTCTCTTGATCAGATATTGACTATCTTGGGCTGTCCAAGATATGCCTAAGGCTGTCAGCTTCTCTCTTTTGAAATGGAACCCAACATCTCCCCTATAGCCCAGACCATCACTGCAGTGCCTACTCCACCAGGCAAAGATGGCGGTCCAGCTTCCTGCCCCCTGCAGCACCCCAGGCCGTTGTGCTGAGGTTTCCCAGTCTTGTCCCCAGGGGCTGACTGCTGCAGCAAAGAGATTCACCCAGATCCGCAAAATCATCTACAAACCCTCATCAGGGGACAGATGTCCTTCACGGCCCAGACCCTTTCAGAGGTGCATTTCTGTTTTGTTTGTTTTTCATCCAGCCAGCATCTGCTTCTTAAATTCTACCTCCATTCGGGGTTCTGTGCCCTGGAGAAAACTAATCAAGGATCAAGTACATTCCTGCATCCACACATCTGCCCTTTCCGTTTGTAAAGATGACTGCCCTCATGAATGGGTGCAGAATGGATTCTACTTTTGGAAATATGAACCACTTTGGAAAAGCTACTGTCGTCATCCAGAAAGATCCCAGGATGGCTCAGCCAGGGATCCCACTACACAGGGCCACCTGTCCCGTGAACGCTACCTGAGTATACACAACATGTGGGACACTCGGGGGCCCCCGCTAGTCCTCTGATGGCTGACCTTTAGCCTAGAATGTTACCTGGGCTTCTGCCCTCTCTCAGTTCAGCCACTTTTACACCCACTGTGTCTACACTATTAGTGAAACTCGTGCTTCAGTGACTACATTAGTTCATTAGACAGAGTTAGCACTGGGGCCTCTCACCTTTGAAGACCCCTTCCCAGACCATGGCATGTCCCAGCAACGTGAGGCCTCCAGGTCCCACCATCCTCTGTCACATCCTGTGGCCTGGCTGTGCTTTCTAGCCAGCCAATCTCCATTCCCCATCCAGTGTGAACAAGGCTGAGTGGAGCCAGGCTTCCTCCACAGGACAGTCGCCTTTCCTGGTCACACGGCAGCTGCACCCTGAATACCCTTAATTAAAGCAATTCAGCAAAGGAGGGTCTGGCCTACCCTGGCTCCCGAGAGGCTATCCTTGCCGGTCAGCTGAAATGGAACCTTTCCTGCTCCTGACCCCAGATATCTTTACCTGGGCCTCTGGGCTTGACCACATAATGGATTCTACTGGTAACAGTGCTAACTAACAGCACTTGCCTCCAAAGGGGCCACAGTGTACAGTGGGCAAGCCAGAGCATCCTAGACCTAAAAGTCAGTGGTCAGTAGTCAGAGCAGTGATGTCTCCTGAGGAGCCTTAGCTGTGTTTGTGCCACAACCCTCCCTCAGCACCCCAGCTAGGACCCGTCTAAATCCTTTGATTATAAAAAGACCTATTGCAGGCTAGTTTGACTTCTTTCAGATGTTGGGATGTGGGTGGTAGGGACTACCTGTCCCTTCAAGCCCAAGGGTGCCATGACTAAGCTGTGGAAACTTCCTGATCATGGATCGTGCCCAGGCCACTGTCTGTGGAGACATCAGGTGTGGTCAGAGGTCATGTGTCTGTTTACAGAGTTTGGTTAGGGTAGGCTCTTACAAGGGTAGATCATGGAGAGGAGAATGAAGGACTTACAAATATGGAAGCATTTGAAAAAGAAAGGGGGGGAAGGAAGGGGGATGGAAGGGAGGGGAGGCAAGAAAGAGAATCCATTGGGGTGAGGAATCCTGAGTGATACACAGGATTAACAGTTAGCATTCTAGACTGCTTCTCTCACGTCAAGTCATGATAATTTATATCCTATGTGTGTCTTTTGTGGTACTATATTAGAATGAGCATGTTATGCGTGCTAAGATAAAATCTTTTCTCCATTTCTAGTTGCCTAGGATTGAAGCTATTAAGCAAAGAAAAGAGACAAGCAGTTGCCTTTTTAAAGAGGACTTTACCACAGATCAGAAGGTAGATAATTGGCTTTGTAAGTTTTTTTCTCATAGAAAATACCTTAAATCCTGAATAAAATATGTTTAAAAAGAAAAAAGGAACGCATTGCCCATGTGGACTCAGGAAGTAGCTGATTTCTACATGAAAAGCCCGGATACTGGTCAAGGCACTGATTTTTGTTGCATGGTATTAGATTGCCATGCTGCCACTAAGTCACTTAAATCTTATCAATACGGGGAATATTTTTGTTTTATCCTAGTGGAATGAAACAGAGCTATACAATATGGCCATGAAGAGCATAGAGACATTCTATGATGACGTCAAAGTCACCTTGACCATGATTTCTAGTATCTTCTATTCATCCTAATACAGAAGTCTGGATGCGTAGGGGTATTCTTAAATGAAGAATAGGTTTTCTTAAATGAAGCAGCAAAATTAGTCATCTGAACAGTTTCAGAATGTCAGCGTGTCATCCATACTAGTGAGTGTATCCAATGTGAATTTTTGTGGGCATGAAGATGATTCAGAGTGGGCCAGATTTACTCCATTTTACTCAGAAATGCCAAGTGTGAAACGAAGACTCCAGAGTCTGGGAGTGAGAATGTGTTTCCCAGCAGTCAATTTACTTTATGAATGATACTGAGTTGGCTGTCAAAGAATTGCTTTCCACCAACCATTGTATCCTGGGCAGCTGCAAACAAAAGGACTTGTAGTAAAACTCTGCAATCACTTGACAAAGTCAGAAAGCACCTTCATTAATTATTAGACAACACATGGTTAAAGTTCTGTGTGAACCTACTTCTGGAAATCACTCCAGTCACCCAAGACAGCACTAACAAGACTGAACTGAATGACATTTTTATCTGGACAGTAGAACTGTTTTTATTAAAAACAGAAAATGCTTAAAAAGAGCTACTTGTAGAAAACACAGTAAGGAACCCTACTCAAAAATATTTCCCCCATTATCTGATACACTAAGTTTGCCATTGGAAGTGTATTTCATTTAAAATAAAGATGGAACAGTATGGAGCATACGAGATTTTGAGTCAGACACCTGGACTCTAAAACTTGAGGACCGCGGGCAAGTCCTCCAACTCTACAGGCCACAGTTTCCTCACATGCAAAGTAGTGATAATAAAATTCACCCTACACGCCGCTCAGGGTTGTTTTTCATAACCAGCAATGTCTGAGTTCTGCATAGTAACCATACTTCCTGCCAACTGTCTTTAGAAAGCGTGTCCACGTAAGCACCTTTCCATACCACATCTTTTTAAAAACTGCCATTTTCTATGAAACTTCTGTTGCAGTCAGCAGTGCGTCAATTGTCTGGAATCTTCCTTGTCACCATTTGGGGTTTCTCCCAATCACATGCTTCATCATCGTAGAATATTCCCTGCTCTGACCCATGGAAGGGTCTCTGCTGGTCTTTCCGGGTCACTTGGTCGCTTTGTTTTTCACTCAGACCCTTGACAAGGGACCTCTTTGGCCAAAGGGAAAACAGGTGGTGTGGCTCTAATTATCATTCCGTGGTCCTCCCTTTCTCATTTCCCTTTTTTGTCTTTCTAGTCATGCTTTATTTGCATCTTGACCCCACCATTCGAAGGAGATGCCATTTCTGCTCTCTCACACCCAGCCTGAGCACTTCCTTTCCCAAGGCAGCTGTGCAAATGGAAATACTGCGGGCTTTCTAGTGCTGCAGACAGCGGTTCTAATCCTGGCTCTGGTATTTATGAGCTTTGTGATTAACGGTGACTTCTCTGAACTCGTATCTCCTCATGTGTGTAAGCGGAAATCACGTCTCCTTCACCAGGTTCTTGTGATTAAGGGAGATTACACTCATGCAGCTGAATCACACCAGGTGATAAATACTTACTGATTTCCTTACTCCATTATGGGTACTTTCTTCTTTTTAGTCTTTGCTATGTCTGACTTTCCTTCTAAGACTCTTTAATATTGAAGTCCCTTGTCCTTTACCCCCCTGTCCTCTCCCCTTCCTTCTTCTTTCTCTCTCTTGGGTACTTGGCTGAATAGTTAGGCACAGGACTCTGGGCCTGTCTCAAGGAGCCTGGTTCCAAACTCAGTTCTCGACCATGGATAAGCCTTGACTTGCCCTGCCAAGTGGGGCTACCAGGAGGGCTCCCCTCAGGGGTGGTTGTGACAGTCAGCGCACACAAAATGTTCAGCACGGTGGCTTTCTTGGGCACTCACTGGTATTAATGTTGGCTCTGTCTCTCTGGTTTATTATTAAATCTTACTCTTTCCTTCACATTCATCATCAATGATTTACTTTTTTCATGTTCTTCTAACCTCAAACTTCCTCTTTCAGATTAACTTTTCCCCTTTCTGTCAAATTACTCTCTCACCTACACACATATTTCAAAACCATTCACGGGTCATCATTCCATTACTGACATGTCAGGAGACACTTAAATGTTACATTTTTTTGTTCCTTTTGAGGTATTCATGTGTGTGTTATAGCCATTTCAGGATAAAACTAGGGTCATTTTTATATTTTTGAAGATTTAGTTATTTCTCTGTGTTGTTCTTTTTTTTTTCCTATGTTGAGATACATGCTCCTATCTTTTCATCTGTGGTATTCCCCTCCATGTTTATAATCGTTTCTTCTTTAACTTTCTCTCCTCTGCCTACTAATTCACCTTTCTCTGCTCAGGATAGACCAGTAAATTCAACTAATGATCAACTCTCTATTATGTGATCTACCCAAGACAAGAAGAAACAACGTATTACTCAACGCCTTTCTATACACCATGGATACAACAGTCATAAGTTTAAAATCACCCAATCATGAAGTCATTCTGATCTGATGGTCATAGAACATAGTTGTTTCTTTTCTCCTTAGAAAGTTGACATTCAGGGAAGAATAGAGATTCTGGGTAGTCTGGTAGAGACCCAGATACCAGTTCCAATACAGTTTCCCATCTATAAAAATTGATCTGCTCCTAGGCGGTCTAGATAGTTTTCTCTGTCCTTACACTGTCAGGCCCATCTTCCTCACCACACAGTGTCATCCCTGTGTCCTAAGGTCTGGACCCCACTCCCACTCCTTCCCAACACAGTTCCAGCCTGGGGTCTGCTGTGGCCCTAACTTGTTGGACCCAGTTCTACTCTGCACTTTCAATAACCCAACCTCTTAATCTTCCTGCTCGCCATATGAAAACAGAAAACACCAAATTCGTACCAACAGCTCCCATAACTGAACACAGATTAGGTACGAGGTTCTGGGCTAAAATGTTTGTATATGCTTCCTAGGTTAATTCTCATGGGTACCATTTTTGTTCCCATTTAACAAAACAGAAAACTCAGAGAGGCGAAGTAACTTCTTCCAGGTAATTTAGCCGTTCCTTGAAGGCATTTAGCTAGTGCTGGAGCTGAAGCCAGGTCTGTCTGATCCCAAAGACTGCCCTCTCTCTGTTCAGTTTGTCTGTGGAAGAGGCAGGGAGGACTTGTTTATGCTCCTCTGAGCTGCACGAGGGCCTGCTTTCTAAGATTTCAGGTGCTGTAATTGAACTTGATATTGTTCTAAACATGTAGAAATCCTGAGTTCATCTGTAGGTTATCGGTCAGTGGCCAGCCCATGCTGGGTTCCCAAAATGCAGTAGTGAAGAATGCACACAGCTATCCTCAAAAGGTTCGCTGCAGAGCAAAGAGGCAGCCTGTTTGCCAGATCAACACCGGGCAAGCTGCACAAAGTCTTCACAAACCGTAGGGATAGAAGTATCCGCTGACATAACAGGGATGTAAAAAAAAAACGAAACAAAAAAAAAATGAAAAAATGGGGAAATGGGCCTTTTCATAGCACCTTTTGGAATGCTTGGGTTCAAGATAAGAGAGCTCAAAATGAAGTTTTGTCTTGAATCTGCTCTAAACATAACCATCCAAAGAGCAAAGGCCGGAAACCTTCCTAAGGCGACTCCAAGTCCTTCCACCGAAGGCACCCATTGCCAAGACTTGTTACCAAGGAGACGAGGTGTCCTGGGGTCCTGGCCTCCCTGTCTTTGCCCACTCCAACATTCCTAAGCTCATACTCTGCAGCGGCTTCAGCCATCACTAGGACATAAGCTACCAGTTTTCACAATTGAGACTTCACCGGTGGAGCTCAGCTTAGGCACATTGTTTCTGGTGATCTGAAGATTGAGACCACTGTGTTTTGGCCACTTGAAGGACCAGTAAGGCCCAAAGAGGACCAGTACCTAGAATCCACGGACACCCCTGCTGCCGGTGGCAAGCTCCACAGCCTACACGGAAGGCTGTGCCTTTACAATCAGGCTGATCACAAGCCTCTTTGATAATAGTCTCCAAAAATTAGCCAAAGCTCCGAATGCTGTCACCACTAGTTCTTCCGTTTATATGCATTTACTCAAAAAATTTTGAGTATTTACTATGTGGTACTATGTGGTTACTATGTGTGCACTGTTCTAGCAATGGATAAGAAGTTCAAGGTTACTGATCTCGTGGACCTCAAATTCCAAAGGAGACAGAAAAACAATCACTCAAACAAATAGATAAAATACTTTTAGAAAGTGACAAATACTTTGATACTTCAATAATAATGATGAAAATGATAATAATACTTCCCAATAATGATGATGATGATAATAGCAGCTAAACTAACATAGTGCTTCATATGATCCAGCCCAAGGCAAAGTACTTTCCATATATTAACTCACTGGATCCTCAAAACCCTAAGAGGGAAGTATTATAGTTACTTCCATTTACTGAGAAAACTGACATACAAAGAGGCTATGTAATTTGTTCTGGTTCATGAGAGTAAGGGAATGTGACAGAGTGTGCTATGGGGTCTCCATTAGATAAAATAGTCAGGGAGACTTCTATCAGGAGATGATATTCCAGCTGGAACTAGAAGGATGGGAAGGTGGCAGCTGTGGAAAGTTGGGGGTGGGGCAAAAGCCCAAGGTAGCTACAACATAGTTATGTGTTAGGAAAAGAAGGGCCGGTGTGGTGGCATGGAGTGACTGAGTGGACAACAGGCAAGACGAAGTGTGAGGCAGGCTGCCGCCAAGGAGGTAGGTCCCTCTTAGGCATGGAGCTGGGGTTTTCGTCTAAGGTAAGGGCAATAGGAAGATGTTAATGGGCTTACGATGGGAAGTGATATGATACAAGAAACATTTTATAAATAGTCCTCATTCCTGCATGGACAATAGACTGTGGACACTTTGGGAATGGAGACAGGAGTAAGCAGGTTTGAGTCTACTGCGGAGATGCAAATGGGGCAAGGGATGAAAACGGGGTGGTGGTGGGAAAGAGATGGATTCGAAACACAAGCTGGAGGTAGAGTCCACACATTTGCTGTCAGACTATAGCACAGGGATAATGAAAATAGATCATTTATAACTACCCTGGTGTTGGCCTAACACTAGATTTGCGAGAGCCAAGTGTTAAATTGTCAGATATTTTCAAGTCAAGTGTTAAACATAGCCATTATTAAAAATTTAATTACATAAATTTACAATTAAAGAAATTATAAGAAAAGCAAATAAAATGAAAAAGAAATTATATTAAAAAGCGAAGGTAATAAATACCTGAAACTTAGCTGTATTATTTTACTTTTACTCCATTTTTACTGTTCCCTGTGATCCTGTGGTCACTTATGGCTGCCTATCTGTTTGGCGGAAATACTACACAATGACAAGCTGCTGCACACCTCTGTGTTCAGTGATGTCCCATGTGTAGCTTGCAATCAGCCACACAGAAAGTATCTGCACCATGCAAATAGGCATAAACTATGAATCAGGGCTTGAATTATTTTTTTATTGTTTTGCATTAACAAAAAGATGAGAGAAATGTTACTATGGCCACTTAAAAGTGTGTTGTATTTATTGTCACTGCATTAGGAAAAGCACAAAATACTAAGTAAACCTTTTTCTAGCACCTCTGTCCTCTTCCTCGCGTTTTTCAACCTAAATTAGTACCATTGCCCAAAAGCAAAGGTATATGATTGCCTTGGACAAGAAAAAAAGTAAGTTGTTTCGTTTTGTTTTCATCTCCTACCACATAGGGGCACACACATAAGGAGGATTGCATCAGATGCAGAGAAAACTTTAAAAATATATTTATGTCCTGCACATCTGCATGTACTACGTTAGTAGATTTTGCAGCCCCATTACAAGAAATTTGTAATAGATGTCGTTGGGCCACAGGGACTCTTGAAGCATGCCGAAGGCCACATCTTGTCAAGCATGGGTCATTCAAGTCCTCCATCTGGGCTGAAGTGAGAGCCCCATGAGGACAGGGCCTCGTTTACTGGTTCTGCTGCAGCACAAGAACTCTGAACCTGATGCACATAAGTATTTAATGAATATGTGTTGGCTGAATAAGTGGGGCATTGTCATTGCCACAGTGAAAACTATATGAAAGTCTGTTTCTGAGAGTTCCAATTGAGGACCTGAAGAAGTAGCCATGCTGAGATGGCAAGAGAAAAATTAACAGAATGTTTGTGGCTACTTTTTACAGGTTAAGAAGATATCTAAATAGGGAAATAATGTCAGTACTAATCTGAATATTTTGGAAGGAACAATATCTCCCTCACTTTCCTTGCTCTCTCTAGCGTTTCTAGTTTGTTTCTGGTTTTGTTTGTTTGTTTTTCAGTACTGGGGATTGGAATGGAGCTTTTATACTAAGCTATGTCCCCATCACATTTTTAAATTTTTTTAAATTTTGTGACAGGGTTTGGGTAGTTGCCCAGCCTGGGTTTAAACTTGTGATCTTCCTGCCTCAGTCTCCCAGAGTCCTGGAATTACAGGAATGCTCCACCACACCCAGCTCATTTGGATATTTTAACAAAAACAGAGCTCATGCTGGCATTGTGCAGATTATTTAAAAAAAAAAAAGTTCAGAATACTAACAAGGCACTTAAGAAAAAAGACAATCATGGATATTTCAAAAATGCATATTTGCCTCTTTATTTCCAAGCCCCACCTGAAAACGCCACCAAGCTATGCCATTCCAGGGCCTGAAATGCAATGTAGAATTTCTGTATCTTGAAAAATTCTGGAAGTGATTGGTACAGCAGGTCACTTAGCCCCTGCTCACCCTGGCCGATGAACAGCATTCTTGAATTTTCTAGTCACAGCCAAACAAGTGACTTCAGACTTCCAAATCCCAGGAGGGATTTTGGCCTGACTGACTTTGCCAGAGGCAAAATTAATCCTCATTCAGAAGGCATCACAAATCCCAGGGACAACTGTCCCCTTCTGGGTTTTAAAAAGAGCCTAAAAAATCAAAAGCTGTACACCTTCTTCCAAAATCCACTGGTACTCACAGCCCTGGACTTTGTGCTCATTTATAACATATATTTTCAGTTTCAGGTCCTGAGGGGTCTCCCTTTCCACATTTATAATAAATAAATTATAATGATATACATGATTCCCAAAATTAAAAATATACAAGAATTTGCAGAAAGATGAAAAGTATATCTTTTCATTTGAGTTCCTTTTTTAAAAAGACACCTTTAAATAAGTTCTTTTTGAAGGATATTTAAATTGTACATATAAAGAATTACGGCTAAAGCAATGACAGAGTCATTCCTGGGAAGATAATAGAATTATCTTCAATGAAAAACATCAAACTGATTTTATAGAATCAGCATATAAACTTGTCACTGGTTAAAAGACTAAAATGTGAGGGTGCCATATTCCAGCAAGTATCACAAGAATATTATCAGTAGCTTTTGCTGGAATAGACTGCTCAGTGTCTAGTCAGTCATGTGATGTTGCTACTCAGCTTTATGTGAAGTGTAACGTGTATGTATTAGAAAGGCAAAACAGCGTCGTTGCGCTGCCCCACAGTCAAATCCATTTCTGTTCTCTCCAAAGTGCTTCCTTCCGCATGGCTAATGTCAGCTTGGCCTTGAGCTCTTCCTGACACAATAAAGAGGGAGCCATAAACCATGGTGCCCTGGGTTAGGACAGCCTTCAGCTGGCTGGAATTGTCTTCAAGTTTGAGACAGAGCACCATATAGCATAGTTATGTGCTCATGTTTCTTCCTACGTGGCACAAGAGGGGAAGAAGGATGGGCCTTGAGAATATATGTATCCAAAGAAAGACGGATTTCAATTCTAGAACCTCCCCCTTAGAAATCGCAGGTGTAGTGTGTGCACATGCACTCATCGACATAAATTAACTGTATACAGAAGGAATAGTAATTAAGTAATGAGGTATCCTATTATTTGGCAGATAAAGATGACAACGTATGTTCTGCCTGGAGAAATATGTCCAAAGTGTTATTGTTGGAATTGCTGTTATTGACAACAATAATAGGTAACATGTATGGAGTACAAATTATGAACCAGACTTGTACATTTATAGCTTGTTGTATTTGCATGAAAAACATATGCGCTAGATATAATTATCAATAAGAGACAAATGAGGAAAATGAGACTAAGAGAGGTTAAATAACTCACCCAAGATCAGAGCTGGAAGAAGATAAAAGAGGACATCAAGTCTGGTATCTGGTTGCTCTGAGTCCTGTGCACTACGCACAAATAAAATGAGCTAAATATTGAAGCTGTTAGAGACGGAATTTGGTCTTTCTTAGATGATCATAAAAACGAATAATTCTGTCCCCCACTAACCCTGGCTCCCCATTATGTTTACCATTTGTCATTTGATGAGGTAGATATATAAAAGTACGGTACAAGGTATTAAGATTTCCAGTCATGAGAAATATGAAGTACATTTTTATCAAATGTTTACAAATACAGGGGCACAAGCCAATAGCCATAGTACTTTTGAGGTGAAATGTGTAAACGGCATCATATCTAGAGTCAGTTTAAAAATAGCTTTTATATATCAAGCACAGAGGGTAAGCCCTGTGTTCACCAATTTGTAGTAAATACTTCTCTACATAAGGTGAAAGCTCCAGAAGAAAAAAAAAATTGACTGTTACTTTAAAATCCAAGACAGCTTGAAGTCTTTTAAATTGCAAACTTTAAATAGGAGTAATGCTTGATGAGGCACAAAGAGAATTTCTGATTAAAGGGAAAAAAATTCAGGGCTTAGCGTGGGTCATGCTAAGTCTGAGTTTGTGACAATACAAATGGGAACAGTAATTGTACCAGATTAGCCAGTAATGACAGAGCAGACATAGCATTTTGTCCATTGTGATTCCTGTAAAGTCTTCATTTATTTTCAAGACATTTCTGAATGAAAATGTCACACAGAAGCCCAACTGAGGGAATCTCATAATGATGAAGGAAGATTTTTTTTAAGGAGAAAAATGTTAGTCTTTTGAGTTCATGTTTGTACCTGATGTAGACACAGTTTTAGAAAACTGTGCTCGAAACAAGAGGAGATTGAGTTAAAATAGGATAGGATGCAAGATGCTCACATCATAAAACCTTAATTAGAGGAAACAGCGTGTTTTGTTTCAACCCCCAATTTTTCACTCACACGCACTGTGTAAGCAACACATTGTGTTGGTCGATTCTTCATCAACACGCAAGACCGCATGGTTCATTTTTACCTCAAAAAGTCAGTTCTACAACATTCAACAGACTGATTCACTCACTGGTTTTATTCAGATTAATGTAGTACCATCTCCCCATCAGAACCCAGAAGAAAAATGCAGACTATACAGCACTTCTATTCATTCCACAATAGCATCGCCCTAGTTAGAATCTGAGGAAGAAAGTGATTCTCGCCAAAATCTTCTCGGGATAAGGCTGAGATACACATGATCATAGAAATAATCCACTTGGTACTTGAGTCAGCTTTTCCTCACTGAGACACAATACCGAAGGCCGACGACTTAAGAGGAGGAGAGGTTTACTTTGCTCGTGGTCTCAGTCTATGATCAGTTTGCTCCAAGGCAGAGACAACACAGCAGAAAGGCTTAGCGGAACAAAGATGCTCAGATTGTGGCAGCCAGGAAGCAGAACAGGGCCAGAATGCCAGAGCCCTAAGACCAGGAACCAGACAGTACCCGACCGAGGTCAAGCCTCCCTGACCCAGCCAGACACAGCTGGGAGCCTGCTTCCTTAATCTAGTAGAGGTCTCAAGCCATGAAATTGATAAATCAGGATTAACAGTCACAGTGAAGAACAAGAAAAACAGAGAAAAAAAGAGGCAAAACTGCCAGGCTCTTATCACAGAAGTCCTGAAGAAGTGCACCGGGCTGATTTACGCGCAGTTTACTCACAGGTAAGATCTGTGAGTCCCTACAATAACAGAAACTCACACAACAGAATTCCCAACTACAGAACAAATGCACCGATTGTCTTAATACACCCTCTTCTTATTTATTTTAGGAAATAAAGTATTTACTTCATTAAACAAATACTAGGATCTGTCCTCAAATGCCACAAACTTGTTTCAGATCCAATGTTTCCAAAAAGAAGATTGTATTAGTGCAAAGACAGAGGTAGGAAAATGAGCCCCCCGTACATTTGGAGAACCTTGTAGTAGCCCTCAAAATTGTACTGCCTACCTGTATAGCCCATGACTCTGCAAAAATTCACTCAACAAACAGAAAGGACTTGCTCCTTTAAAAGCCCTCCACTGCCAGGCTTGCAGAGGAAGAGTAGGGAAGAACCAGAAGTACTGCATCTTTTATAGTTGTCTCTGGTCAACTAGAAATTTATCACATAGTACTCAGTAGTATTTGAAGTTTTACCTCCATAACTTTTTGTCATATGTAAATATTATTGTTTTTATTTCTTTCATATGCTAGCTATATTATATATTGTTTCATTACGTTATACAATGTCTTGTCTGCTAAGGATCAAATATAGATATTTCCAGAGAGGAGAATGAAGCAGGACTCTACCTCCATCTGCCTACTTGTATATACTAATTTATTATGTTTTGAAGAGCATCTTGAGAAAAAGAGATAAACCCTACCAACCTGCAGTCTTCTTAAGGTATCTGAATTCTCGTCCTTGGTCAGATTTTAAAACCTGTAGGATAAGACTTGTTCTGCACATTGAAGTTTTATTTTCATGTATTACTCACCAAAAAAGACTCCAAGAACTACCTCAGACAGTGGCAAGAATAAGGGATGAGTGTGTTCCAAACGAGGGGAGTATTTTGAGGGAGGTTAATGGCAATGTATCATTTACTGTAATAAATTTTCTAATATTTAAACATTCACCGTATATTTTGGTCATACCTCATATTACATGATTCCACTGACGTGAAAGTCCAGAATCGACGAGTTCATTGGGCACAAGTTCACAGGGCACGAGGACTCTGTAGAGATAGAAGTCGATGGGTAGTTGTTAGGATGGGGAGAGCGGAAGGCAGCGACCTGGGGAGTGACTACAATTGGCTACCAGATTTTCTTTCAAATATGGAAAACATTCTGAACATGTGTCGGTACGCTGTATACACAATGATTACACATGTACCGACACATGTTCTTGATAAAAAATTAAAAACAATAAAATAAAGTTGATTGCGGAGGTGGTCATACAACCCTGGAACATACTACAAACTAACTGTACACTTTAAGTGGGTGAATTTTATCATACAAGAATTATATCTCTGTAAAACTTATCTTTAAAACATTACAAATGGTAAATATGCCTTAACTTACTCTGTATGTTTCAATAAGACAATAGTTTTCTGCAGAGAAGGTGTGGTTCAGGCGAATGCATTTCAGGGAATTGTGCAGATATAAACATCGGTGGATATCACAGAATCTCTCCTGGGTGGTCCAATCTAGCAGCATAAATGACCCTTACACGTCTTAAATTGAAATGACCCCAATAGAGGTCAGAACAGGAAGGAGACTGCAGCGTTCCAAGAACTCACCCTAAGAACAAAGGTAACTAGTGGGGTCTTGCGGCTACCTATGACTTGAAAAGGGACAGGGAACCCATCCATCGTAATCCATCCACGCTAGACAGCTGTGCTTGCAGGAGAAGATTATAGGTACGGTGTGAAAAGCGGTCTTTCAAATTAAAAGGCACCACCCGTTCTCTTCACTTCTCACAAGGTGGGGTGGATGGCAAGTGCCACTCTGGAGATAGAGACCTGCTCCATTCATTCTACTATAGCCAATATCCAGAGGACAGGCTGACTTTGGGCTCCTTGGGCAGCCGAAGGCCATGTCTGTGGAGGGGAAAGGGCAGACACAGGGGCCGGAACAGAGTACTGACTCATCCCCCTCAAGCCAGGAAAGTATGCCATCAGTCCATAGGGCGCAAGGACTCCACCGTGAGCTCCCTCTCCCGCCTCCAGGGGCAAGCTTCAGTCAGAAGGACCTAGCTCATCAGAGGAGTAAGAACTGCAGACTCCTGGTAGAGGGGCAGGGGGCAACATCCTCATTGTGTCCCCGTGGCCTAGCAGTGATGGCGAACCTTTTAGAGCTTTCAGTGATACAAAGAGCCCACTGCAGTACTCATGCCATAGGCTCACCATCACTGGTTTAGGGACTCATTTCCACCGGAACCTAATCAGAGGCTATGTTGCTGGCACATTCTGGCCCCAAAAGAAGTTTCGTGAACTTGTCCAAAACTATAGGAGATGCAGTGGAGAGGAAAAAGCAGGACCAAGTCCTGGATACTTGTAGGCACTCTGAGGAATTCCAGAGGTATTTGGGGTGGGGGTGGTGCTGGTGATTGAACTCAGGGCTTTGTGTTTGCTAGGCAAGTGTTGTACCACTTGAGCAAATCCCCAACCCCTCCAGAAGTATTAATGGACAGAGTTTCGTGCCACCCACTGTGTGGGACTCGGAGCCACCAGGGCACAATCCCCACGTCCTGGGTATAGTGGACTCCCCTGTGTTCACCCGTCACGCCGCTCTTCCCCATCTCCTCGGTACAGAGCCACGCAAGCACCATTACAGAGGAAGAAAAGCTACCAAGGATGGATGAATCAGAGCCCCTCACCACCCTGCCTAGGTCATCATGATTGATCAAGTACCCCGAGCAGGGCTCCCCAGAGTCATTCTCCATCTTTGCTTGAACCAAAACTGGAAGAATTAACCCTTCTGATTACTAAGCAGTGAAGCTGGGCTTTAAAGCTGCAGCCCCACATCCCTGCCCTTGGTTTTAGCTTTGAGAACAAAACTGGTTTGAGACAATAAAGTGCACTTGCAGAGAAACAGAAAAGGGAGATGGAGAAAGGCAATTCAATGATGTCCTCTCTAGTTCCTATCACCTCACCCTCACCCCAGTTGGTTACACAATAATCCCCACTGCATTGGCTACTTTGAATTTGGTCTCTGTCACTTGCAGCAGAGTGAGTCCTGAGTTATACAATGGCACTATCTAGCCAATGAGGTCAGACACATTCTGATTACATACATGTAGATGTGGCAAGAGTTAGACAGATGTGCCAATTCTAGTTTTGCTGAATACACTGCAAAATAAACTAAAATCAATTCACAAAATACAGATTTGATTGAATGATGCTTCACATTAGAATTCTCCTTTCTCCTAAAATAGAGTAAGATAGCTGACCATTTAAATTTTATTTAGTATTAAATTTACTGAAATAATACTTGACGTTATTCCTATATTGTGCTATAGAAATGACTATAAGCTAGCAAATGAAATCATTATATTGAATAAACTCAAAAGTTAACTCAAAAATGAAAGGGTACTAGCAGAGAAAGAAAGTGGTCAATTCATAATTTTAAATAGGAATTTAGAGTATTAATAATATAATCACAGACAATGGAAATGAAAAGATGCAGAGATAATCCATCCTACCAGTTAGACAATTGCTCCATAGTCTTTCCACAAATATTTTATTACAGCATGTTTGTGATATATAATGAACATATTCATTGTGGAGAGTTTTTATCTATCTATCTATCTATCTATCTATCTATCTATCTATATCTCACATCTTACTCTTTTTTACTTCCCCTCCCTTGTTCCCCTTTTCTTCCACTCCTAGATCCCCTCCCCATCTGCAGAAAGTCTACCTATCATTTATCTTTTATTTTACTCTTTAAAATATTTATACTTTGGGTTTCTCCTAAAGAGAAACCACGTGACATTTAACTATGATTTATTTCACTTAGCATTATGGACTCAAAGTGCACCATTTTCCTAAGAATGACTCAAATTTATCCTTCTTTCTGGCTGAGTAGTCTCCATTGTACATACGCCACATTTTCTTCATCCATTCATCTCCTGATGAACGTATAGGCCACTCCCAAGACTTAGCTATTACTTCCAGAAGTGTTTACTGAGCTCAGGGTTGGTATTGGAGAATCCATGGCAAACAAACAAACAAACAAACAAACAGAAAGGCAAAATCGCTACCATCCCAGCAGCTCCTATCTGCATTATATTGTAGTAATTGTTACAGGTTGTATCCTATTCCTCTCCCGCTCTTCTTTTGTGTTTTATACAGAATAATGGAAAAATTGAGTTCTGCTCTTCAGGGACTCACAGTCTAGGAGAGAGACACAATTTCTATGCTACGTGTTACCATTTTAACAGGCCAGTGGAAATGAAGACCATTTCCCACCCTGTTGCTAAACAATAAAGAAGCAGCAAGGAGGGATATTACTACTAGGGACACATAACAATATCTCTTAAAGTTCTAGTTTGGCCACCAAGCACTCCTTTGGACCTTGTACTCTATTAGACTCACTTGTTCTTGCCCTAGAACGTGGAGGCCAGCATTGATTTAGAAAAATAACATGGAGTTATTTTTCTAGATAACTAGAATGCAGAACTTTAAGTCACTTACTGAATGAATTAACATTGCTCTTATATTTGTTTAGATCCCAACAATCTTTGTTTTAAGGTACGTCATAAAAATATGACTATGAACCTCACATGTCGACATGTCAGGTATTTTTTTAACCATTTGAAGTGGATAGTTGATTATGGGAAATTAAGTAAAATCGATTTGCAGGCCCAGGAAGTGCGCCTCCTGTACCTAACGTGCCCATAAAGTCACATGAGTGCCCACAGAGAGACACTTGTCATACCAGTGCTGGAGGAGGCAGGCTGCCTGGCTTTAAATTTTAGCCCTTTAGTGCCTTGTGATTTGGGGCAACTTACTTAACCTCTCTGAGATTCCTACACTCCATCTGTGAGATAGAAATAATGCAAACCCACAGAGGTTATTTAGCGAAGATGACATAAAATCATCCATATGAAATGCGTGACAGATTGTTGGGGACATAATAATTATTCAGTAAGTAATACTCTGTTATGATTACTCAGGAACTCATTATAAACAAGTGTATCGAGATGAGATTGTACTGTCACCTAGAAGATTCTGTTTAGCTGTGTGGTACCATCTATGCTTATTCAAATAATTAGTGTTTCCTTTAAAATGTAAGTAAATGATAACTTTCCAAAATATCGGCTATGTTCTCAGTGGAATATCATACACCTATCCCCTTTAGGGCTCAAGCCAAACCTTAAGGGTCAGTCCTAACCTTTCTCCCTCACCTTTCACAGTAAATTGCTCATGGATCCCATAGACTCTATCTCTGAAATACTCCTCAGTTCTGCCCATCATTCTGCTCCTTCCTTGTCACTGCCCTGGGGTCTTTTCCTTTTACAACGCCGTACCCTGCTGACCAGCGCCCTACCTCTAACATCACTCCTTTTCTGTCTTTTCCCAATGGTGTCATCAGAATAGACTTTCTGGCGTACCTTAAAATCCTTTGCAAAACTGATCCACCTTAAAATCCTTTGATGGCACCTAAACACATTAAAATTCTTTTGGTAAATCATACCAAATCCCTGCAATGAGGCACCTTCTTGTTTTTCATTTTAGATTCCAGGAGCCCAGGCCCCTTTGTTTCACCTGATACCTGCGTGTTCTGTCTCATACTTTTCTGTCCTTGCCTCTCTATCATCCTTGGCTTGTCCTCCCACCTGCTCCTTTTTACCTGCCTTCTTTGGCGTTCCCATTTTCTCTTCAAGATTCTGCCCTAATGTCGTTCCTCTGGAAAGCCTGCCAAGGTGCTCTTCCAACGGGTGCCCTAACACTGCACATGAATCCTTTCCCTTTCTCTTACATTCTCTCTCCTGCTCTGTAAACCCTGCTTTCCTGGCAACGTGTGACCCCTCTATAAATTATTGGTGAACATAGAACCAATGTAGAGACTAGCCATTGGAAATTAAGTTATAAAAATTTACAGCTGAATAAATCACACTCAAAAAATAACAAGTACTCAAAACTGCTTTCTAGTTATTGTACCTATGATCTTACAGTGGTACATCTATTATATTTTCCTAACTCCATTTTCAGGGATGCGGTATTGGTAACTTGAAATTAGTACTAATGGGACTATTTCCACCATGGGGAATTGGCAAATGGTAAAATTGGGGTTTGATATATTATTTTGCTGATTGTAACAGAGAAAATGTTAATCATGCAGATTATACTTAAAAATGTGTCATGTCTATAATCATTGCATTGGGAATAACACAAAAATGAGGAAATATTTTCCCAGTCCTTTGACATTACTATGACTTAATGAAGAAGTTGTTCGTATCGCTGACAAATGAGCCAAGCTATAAAAATGTCTTCGTTGTTTCATTTTCACTTTAATCACTAACATAAACAAAAATATCAACCAACATTCATGTTGGAATTACACTTGTGAATTAATTAGAACCATAGGTTGGCAAGGGATTAAAAGGTTTAGCAAAAAATCAATAAAAGCATTAGTGATAATCAGCAATATGGAATTTATAAGAGCAATACATCTTTTATTATTATGTATAAATGTTTACTTTGCTACACATTCTTTATAATAGTAAAATGAATAAACCACACACACACACACACACACACACACACACACACAAATCCACATACACAACTTTTCCCAGAGGACTAGATGAACATTTACCAGCATACTACTACTTACATCTAACCCTAACCAATGTTCATATGGTATTATATGCAATATTAAAATTATTATATTACCATCAACTTACTGGAAGTAACTAAAATATTCATAGCAAATTCATGGTCAGTATTTTTAAATGTTGGTGGGTTATTTCATTTGGGTTCCAGGAAAACAAAAATGGATCTGTCAGATAGCATAAAATGTAGGAAGGTTGATGGCTGCAGTTTCTTTTTATTTGCCCGAATTTATGCTTGATAATTGATATTTTTTTCTTTACACATATATGCTGACCATCATAGGTACCTTAGAAAAAGAGCAGACTAAGAAAGCATCACGGCTTTCTTAAAAGAATTTCCTGTTCAGCAATCAAGATTTAGACTGATTAAAGCACCAGGCTTTTACTGTGACTATGTGGTTATTTAAATTTAAATAGTTAAATAGAGTTTAAAATTCAGTACCTCAGTTAAGTTAGCCATATTCCAAGTGCTTAGAAACCACATGTAGCTAGTGGCTACCATACAAGGCAAGGCAGATCATAGACTATTTCCATCACGGCAAAAAATGCTATTGGACAGCACTGATCTAGAAAATTCCTTGCACAGTAGATAATGCTCTAGGCTTATTATATCAGTGATCAAATTTTGCCCTATTTTTTTGGAAGCTGAGTTCAATGAAACCAAGGATTGTTTTCAGGACAAAATTATTTCACCAAAATAATTGCTTATTTGTATACAGTTAGAGATTTACCATTCAAGGCAGTAGCCAGTATTCAATGGGGAGCTCATGTCCATCCTTACAGCTTTATAAATGAGGATGCTGAGGTCTGGAAAAGTTCAATACTTTACCTTATGCAGTCAGGCAAATAGGTAGCAACAAAGCTTAACTTTCTGCTCAGAGTCTCAGACTCCAAAGCCCAGGGTCCTTCCGGCACTGTGAATCTTCTATTTTCTAAACAAAAATCATGGACAGTGGATAGAAACTTTCAAATTCTGTCTGAATGTTTAGAAACCACCATGCAGCCAGGAAGTCAGCATGATGAACACTGACTATGAGTCCCTGTGCCTGCTTCAAATCTTGACTCTGCTATGGACTAGTGTGTGACATGAACAAATGATTTAACGCGTGCCTCAGTTTCCTCGTTTTCTGAAGGGCTTTATCACTATCCCTATCTCAAATGGTGGTTAAGCAATTTAATGAGTTAGTATTTGTAAGTCACTAAAAGAAAGCATGGAACAGAGTAACTCCTATAAAAGTACTTTTATTATTATTATTAGAGCTGATATAAAAAAAGAAGTCAAAATGTCTTCTATGGTCAGTGAACCAAGTTTGGCCTTATTTCAGCCATATCACTCATTTAAGACCTGAGAAGCCTTTAAGTTACAACAAAGGATGGACTGACAGCACCCCTGCCCCATTCCTGCACAAATGTGGAGCCATGTAGCCTCTCAGCAGAACTGTCTGAATGGCACGACTTAAAAGCATAAGGCTGTGACCGGCATTGGCTATTTCCAACCAGCACATGAAATAAAGTAGACCCTTAACTATATCTCATTAATGGAAAACCACCTTGACAGGTCTAGCTTTCTGCTTCATTATTATTCACCTATTAGTAAAGAAAAGGATGCTCGAAAGCCACAGGTTTACCTCTTGAATTTAAAATGGTACTTAACTCACCAACTATTTTCAAACACCCATATTCTCTATGACAACCACATTTTGAAACAGGCAGCTCCTAGGGGGAAAACAATAGCCACCACTTATTGCTCACCTACCATGCTGCAGATGTGCCCCAGCGTTGTTGCAGACCCACACAACGTGCAGAGAAAGGCACGTCTGAGGAGACACATTCGTTAATAATTTGGCCAAAGTCACACAGCTACTCGGGAGAAACAGCCTTTGAACCCAGGTCCTCTTGACCCTGAAGCCCAAGCCCATAGGACCCTGCCGCTGTAAGCAGCAATGTGAAACAATATGAGAGAAGCACAGAAACAGGCGACGTGTCTATTGCTTTATCTTCACTGTAACTGAAACAGAATTACTAAAATTTAATAAAAATATATGATCCAGAAAATCATTAGTGCCATTATCTAACAACAAAAGAGACTCAGAATTGTTTCTGCCAGGTAACCGCTGGTGACGCAGGACTGTCGAGCGGCGCGAACTCAGACCCAGGCTGCTCCTGCTACAGGCTTACGATCCTCGGGGCTGTGTTGGAGAACTATAGTCTGATTTGCAATCTCTTGATCGGGAAAATCAATGTTGCCCTTCTGAATACATAATTAGAGAAATGGTAATTCCGTGTCTGTGCACCTGTAAGTGCCAGGAGTAAACACAAAATTGGTTTGGAGATGAGAGCTGAAGTAGACCTGACCCAATTTCCAGCCTATCAGAGCATGGCTGCAAGGCATCAGTGTCACATTATGAAGACTTGGTCTCCACATCCCACCTCCTGCTCTGGCTCTCATTTGTCTGCACCGACCCCTCACTTCTGCCCATTCTATGCCTACAGCTTGGCGTTCTGATGGATCGGCTTTGCTGGCTCTCAACCCTCCCACTTTGCTCCTGAGTCTGAAGCTCGACTCCTACATCTTGGCACAGTGCTTGTTTCTTTCTGCACTCCTGGTAACCAAGCTCTTTGGCTCGGCCCCAGGACCCCCTCTTGTGATCTTCTCAGCCAGCAGACCTGGAAAAACAGCTCACCATGCCAAACTCTGCGCCCCATCCCCACTCCTGGCTGCCGAAAGCCATGCCCTGGATGTTACCTCACCAACCCCTGGTCCCTGGAGTACCTGTGGAATTCAACTGGACCAGCTCCAACCCCTGTAGTCTCCCTGCCTTGCTAATGCACACTGCAAAAGGAGGTAAAAGTTCTGTGAGTAAGAAACGCCAAGTTCCCAAGGCTGTTTGGGAGTGCACTGGCAGAGGTGACCTCTTTCTGGGCACAGAGCATGTCCATCCTGGCACAGTGACCAACATCGATTCCAGAGGCACAGGCATGGCCCTCAGCAGAGTTTCCCACAACTTCACCAAAGGCCCTGCCAGGCTGCCGGGCTTCCTCTGTCTCAGGAACACCTCTGATCCTCCATGCTACCCTAGGCAAAGACTCCGAATCCTCCCACACCTGGCAAGGCTGAAAAGTAAACATGCAGTACCCCAGGACACAAAGGGGAGTCCTGCCCACAAGAGCCACACCAATATATGACAGTCCTCAGGGGGAGGAAAGGGTGGGAGCCAGAACTATATTCCCCCAACAGGTCAAGGGCCCTTCAAATATTATGTGGCTTGGATATGACTTGTTGCTCAAGCATTTCCCTGGAACCAAACCACCTCAGTTCACAGAGGATCTGGTGGAGCAGCTCCGGGAATCACTCACAGTTGTGTGGCTGTTCGGTGCTGAGCACTGTGCTGGGCGTGGGGGACACAGCAAGTATGTTTCATGGAACTCAACAAGCTAATGGGGAAGACAGACATTGGAAAATCTTGCGAGCCTTCCAAACAGAAGAGCTATGCAAGAGAAATACAAGTACGAAAGAAGTTTCTAGAAGGAGACAAACCTGGTCTAGGAATGCAGAGAAGACTTTGTGGAGAAAATGATGTTTCAGATGTCACCCAAAGGATAAGCAGGAAGAAGAGAGTCAGAAGAAGTTGGGAAAGGAGGAAACACATTCCAACCAGCGGGAATAGCACAAATGAAGGGCTTGAGATAGAAGAAGAGTAGGCAAGACTGAAAGAGTAAGCAGGAGCTAAATCACATATGGCATAATAACTAAATCTGGGAAGCAGCCTATATACCCATCAACAGATGAGTGGATAAAGAAAATGTGGTATATGTATAAAATGGAGTACTACTTTGCCATAAAGAAGCATACACTTGAGTCATTTGTAGGAAAATGGGTACACTTTGAGACCACAATGTTAAGTAAAATAAATGAGACACACAAACATAAATACCATATGGTTTCTTATCTATGAGAAAACCAAAATATAAAAAGTTGAGAAAGAAAAATTAAAGATAGGTAATAGGAAACAGGAAGACAGATCTTTTGCAAATGGGAAGAGAAACAAGAGATAGAGGGAGGTGAAGGAAGAGAAGGGAAAGAGGACATAAAAAAGAACTATGTACATGTGTTATGTACATGGACCAAACCCTCCAATGAGTGTAACCATTATGCACTGCAAACGAGTTTTAATACAATTTTTCTAAAAATCAGTGAAGGCGCTCTTGGGTGAGATATTAGGGGAGCTGGGTCTGGAGGGCAGGTAGTGAGCACTAATTAGAGCAGAAGACAGGTTTAATATATTATTGCAAGGCAGAATCAACAGGGCATCGTTGTGTACTGAATGGGGGGACTGAAGGAAATGAAGGGGTGGAGAATGGCCATAAATATTAGGTTCAAACGTCAGTTTGCTAAGTTGCCATTCAGCCCATGAAGCTGGATGGCATGTGGATGTCATGCTGCCCCAAGCTGTCAGCCCCACCAGGCCCCTTTTCATGCTGAACTGTGAGATCAAAGAACTCAGGGAGTCAAGTGTATGAAGGAGAACTCGCACCCTTTGTGCATGGTAAGAAAACCTATACTCTGGATGTCACAGACTATTACAGTAAGTTACTTCCTCTTTGGAAAACATGCCAGACCACATTGGGGCAGAGGGAATTAGCTAAGCCTAACCCTGTCCAAATCCCTCTCTTAAAAGAAACTATTGGGGCAAAACAAGGGTGAGGGTGAGGGCTGAGGAACTGGGGACCAGCACGAGGTTCTTCATGGAGATGACAGAGGGTGTGGGACACTAAGAGGGCAAACCACGTTATAATCCACAGGGCAATGTTAGGTTCCAACACCCAAGAGAGAAAGTTCAACATGTAGGCATGAGAAGAGAAGACCGTACTACTTGTCCCAGGAGGTGGCAGAATCAGAGAAGAGAGGGTTGGACGCATAATAAAGTGAGGTCGTATAGCCCTAGAGGAGCTGGGTGTTGAACTGACCATCCCACTAACACCAAAGACTTAGGGCTCACCGGAGGGTGAGTCTAATGAAAGTCTTGATTGCTCAGGAGAACAGAGCAGACAGTATTTTACTCGTCAGTCCTTCTGTCCGGTGGTCTTTTGATGACAGGAAGACCAGTCTCACTCACAGAGCAAGGTCACTTTCTGGAGTGATTTCTCAGTGTAATACTACAGAGACACAGCTGTAAGTACATCTTAAATGCACCCAAAAAAGAGACCTTTGGAACATAAAATAGCTTTAGGCTAACTACTCAGCTTTCCTAGTGATCTCTGAGAAATTTGATCCGTAGATTGTAAGCTTGTTGAGGACAAGGTTCATTGCTAAATCCTTAATGCTCACCAGAAGAACAGCATCATTGAGTGGCTGGGAATTGAGTAGTGGATTCCAAGATGTTACACAATGTTAGCCAGTGGCCTAATGCCAATTTTTCTCCACGCATCTGTGTGCGGGGTATCATACCCAGAGTCCTAACCTCGAACAGCAGGACACCGCTGCACAACTAGAATGGAAACCTGCATCTGTGCACGTATAGACTGGAGGAAAAAGTTGGGAAAACTAAACAATGTTTGCAGGGCACCTGCCTTCAACCACTGCCCATAGTAAAGTGCTCCGAAGATACATTCTCTTCCAGTAGCCGCCTCCTAATACCCACCCTAGAGGCTGGGCTCTCTGCTCCCATTCTGCTGCATGTACCCCATTTCCTTTGCCCTCCTTCTACTATAGAACTCAGCTGGATCCCGTAGCCCTCTCTCCTCATCTTCTGACCCTTCATAAATGTGACCTGAGGCAAATGGTGAGCAAAGTCCTAGGTGCATTGTGGCCATTTCTAGTGGTGCCATTCTGCTGGAAGCTTCTCTCTTCAACCCAAATGCCAGGGGCAGATGGCAGAGCCACAGAGGCACAAGAGCCTGGGGACAGGTGCTGCTCCATGACAGGGAGACACCCCCTTCCCAGAAAAAGTGCAGCTGCAGTCTGCATGCTGCAGGAAGAGGGGTGAGCCCTGCTAATTTCCTCTCAGCAGATTTCTGTAATTATTAGAACTTAAAAATACAGATGTTAAAGGCCATGTGCTTAAGGAGTGAGTTAAGTTTTTGCAACTGCAGATGGAAAGTGAATGGTTTCTGAAATTGGAATTAAAAGTCCTAGTTTAATACTGCAAAGGGACACTGCCAACACATGTGGCCAAGTAGGGGAAGAAAGAGACACTGATGAAGAGAAGAGGACCTGAATGAAGGAAGTGAATAAGCCACTTCCTTTAATCACACCACCACAAAAATGACTACAGCCAACCTCACATCCATTCTCTGCTCCCAGTTTAGTAAAAGAACCTCCACATTTTGGGGGAGCCTCATTTTGAAAACTGTATTTCCGACCACTTTGTAATAGTACTGGATACTAAGACACAAACAGAAGTCACTGGGTAGAGCTTATAAGAAAAGCCCCTGAAAGGGACTTTGCTCAAGTGGAAGGCCCCCTTTTATCCTTCCCTGCAGGAGTTACAGCAGCCATCTTATCACCATGAGGCAATCTTGAGACTGGAAGCTAGAGGAAAGTGGAGCAGAAGAGCACAAATCTGGTGACACTATTACTACTCCAAGTTACCTCTGGAATCCTTCTCTTCTGACTACTTTTATGTGATCAAAGAAGAAATTTCTTATTGATTTGGGCTACACTATTTTGGCTCAAATACAGCTCTCATCTGCTATACATATAGTAGATTTTCATCAGTATCCTTATGCCTGGAAATTGTAGGTTAATATCAGAACTAATATTGAAGGCAATTATTACGCGTGAATTCTTGCTTTAACTGTTGCATAAATTCTAGACCACTAGTTCTAAGTACAACTTCAATCCCCCTTCACTCATCTTTCTGTTGCCTTTGTAAAGTAGCGGGCTGTAGAATCGATAGCTCCCTAACACAAGGACGCCAACTGACAACTGACTGTAGGAACTCACAAAGCCCTAAGAGGGTAGAGAGAGAAGTGGCTGTTTAGCACATCTTATTCTTATCTGCGCGCACTTCACATTATGTAACATGTTTCTCTCTGAAGCTTTTTCCAAGAGTCTTCATCAGTAGTAACAAAGGAAACTCGAAGGTTAAAAGGTCTCTTCTTCTTTTCAGTCCTGCTATCTAGCCAGCCCAAGGAGAACACAGAAAAGCAGGAGTCATTGGTGGTGATGCTTATGGGTTCATCCTCTTCTCCCCACTGCACTTTCCTGATGTCTTTATGGGGCAGCATCAGGAGGGACCAGGCAGATTAGGGACAAAGCACCAGGGGGGTTCCCTGTAGTGGTCTTGGGCTTGGCTCTACCCCACTTGTCCTCGGCAGGTTAAGGACTCTGGGAACACTGAGAACACACTAACTTCCTGCATGAGTGTTTGTGAAAATCACATAAACACAAAACTTCCATGATTGTGGCAGGCGTACAGTTTATTTCCTATACTTAATATTATCTGCTCTTCTGTGCTATGCAGAGACTAGCAAGTGTGTAAAGGTCTTGAGTAGCGTTACACAAATATAAAACATGATTCATGTGTGTGTTTACAACCACAAAGATACATTAATTGGTAGTCTACAGGAAGACTTAAGTTATTTGGCAAATTAAAAGGGGACACCTGTGCCGCTGCTGCTAATGTGCTGACTGGGCAGCTGAGAAACCTAACCTTCTATTTCGGGATTTTAAATCCAGTACCTTCAGCAAATAACATCATCAATATTCTAAAGTTGTATTTGGCTTCGGGTGAGCAGCAGTGGGGTTTCCCTCCCTCCTTAGTCCCTTCTTGGAGGTACATTTCTTGCTGTGGTGTGCCTGTCGCATTAACCCTTGTCTCCTGAGAGCAGGTGTGCTTGCCAAGAGCAGGAATTCCTACCACCTCACCCCGGGCTTTGATTTTAGCATCAATCCAAAGCTCTTTTAGATATTTATGGACTCTGCTTAATAGGCTACATCCCCTACTGGATGTAAAGTGATAAAGAATGGCAGAAATTCTTAGTCACTGCCTAACACAGAGGTGATTAGAAAAGGCATCTCGGGCTAGGGGTATGGTGTGGTGGCAGAGCACTTGCTAGCATGCTAAGGCCTTGGGTTCGATCCCAGGCCCGGAATAACAGCACCTACCCAGCTGATGGGCTGTTTTCATGGTATCACAGGCAGGAGGCTCCACACCCTGGGCAGGGCTGGGCCCTTTAAGGACATTAGAGGCAGCCCATTGGTATAGATCAGATCTGGGGTCTCAAACACTCTCACATCACCTTTCCAAAAGAGCAGTGGGACTTGCAGAGTCCTAAGGAGGCAGAAAACCTCAGCAGAAACATAAGGCTCTCGTGAGAGTTCTACTTCTGTTAGAAATCAAGACATTGCGAGCAAGCAAGATAAGAGCTTCCAAAGCCACAGGTGAACCGAACAGGTCTGGGGCTTAGAATTCTTGGGTGGAGGGGACAATTGGGCTAAATATTCCCTTTCATTACTCTCTAGTAGCAAGATGTCCCTACTTAATCAAAGAAAAGCAAAGGAAGCAACTTCCTCTCACCTCTGAAAAGGAGTAAGATGAGTACCTTTAATTGGAACCAAAGCATTGCACAATTATTCAATTATAAGTTTAAAAGGGCTTTTGTGCGCATTTTGTATTTTCTTGGCTTTCAGCAGGGTGGCAGGAAGCCCTCCTAAAAAGACTCTACCTATTTTTAAACATACCCAGGGAGGGCGACTGGGTTCCTTTTCCTCTGTCAGACAAGGGAATTTCTTCCTATTCTGAACTCACCACAGGTGAGCTTTTCTTACTTCGTAAACCTTCACATTAGATTTTGGCTTGGTTTTTTGGTGAAGACTATGAAGAGTCAGGCACTACCAGCCTCTTCTAAACTCAGCTTCCATCTGCCTTATCTGTAAGGAGTTAATTAGTTAGTTAATTGAGATATTCGAATTTAAGTCAGTAAATATGGCCCAAGATGCCAAGTGAGTGACTCACTGACATACAAAAGACTGCCACCCTTCTTTGGTCATACTGTTTCCATTCTATGCTATCAACTTCCATAACATCTCTCCCTCCCCTCTCTCTCTTTCCAAAGTATCTACAGCAAATGTGCGCGCTTACACTGTTAAACAGAAAAGCACCCCAGAAGCAGTGAATCAATATGAGGACCTCACCCCTCATATCCACATCAAGGGGCAACAGTGAAGGGTGCAAACTCTAGAGCATACTGCCTGGGCTTAAGTCCTGGCTCTGGGATCCTTGACATCCTGTAACCTCACTACGTAAGCATTTTCTCATCTGCAGAATGCAGATAATAACAGTATTTGCTTTATAGGATTGTGGAAAGGAGTAAATTAATGCACGAAAAGCCCTTAGCGTGGAGTCTGGTCCTCCTGATCCTAAATGCTAGGTTAGCTGTCCTTTCGCCCTCCTTGTAGGCAAAGGGCATTCAGAGACAAGAGCTTGACAAAGAAAAGGAGCAGGACTCAAGTTTAAAGGAGGTAGGGAAGCAAGAAGTGTCACCAGCTGAAAGAGTAAAGGAGAAAGACAAGACATAATCAAGGAAACAGAACAAAAATTAAAGGGAAGGGGCAAAAGCAGACATTCACCAGGGAAAAGACAGAGAGTATAACCCGAAGGAAAAGCAGAGAAAGAAAGAGTAAAAGGAGGTATGAAAGGGAAAGACAGAAAATAGGAAAAGGAAAGCCAGGAATAACACAGGAGATCAAAATTTGAAAAAGAGCCCACTTACACCTGGAGCTGGGTATCAGGAATGGAAGAGTGTGGGAGAGCAGAGCAAACAAAAAGACTGGCTATACAAACTGGGAACCCTGGGGAAGAAGGGAGAGGGCAGAGAGGAGGAGAAAAAAGTGGTAATAGAAAAGCATTTCATTGGCAGAGACCTCTATATCTTTAAATTATGGGAAGTTTACACACTCACTTAACCCACCCTTGACCTTCAAGGCTGCTGTCCTAGAAACTTCTAATTTAAATTGCTCTACTGACTGCCCCAGACTGCTTAGTCTCTGAGGTCAGGTGTCTGTCTTGTGTCTTCTCTACTCTTCTGACAAGGCCAAGATGCAGTGATCCGATCTTTATTACATTTTCACTGAATATTCTAGTCATGATTTTCAAGTGAAATTTAGCTCTGGAGTATGTTTTTACACTCTACTCCAAACATCAAGAAACTGGTGGAGAGACCTGCTATTTTAATTATTAAAATATTTATCTTAACGGCGCTCTGCCATCCACCACAGAGGGGGGAAATGACACATTACTGGAAGAATACACCGCGTTAGGGCTCCCACTTGCCTTCTCCATTCCCCCCCCCCAAAAAAAATCATTCAACTGCCTGGAAAACAGAAAGGAAGTTAGATCGAGGTTTTAAAATAAAATCATTTTTTACAAAAATGCTTTTTCAGTAGTATCACTATTAAATTGTCTCTGTGGTGCAAAGTATGTCCCCCGATTTGAGGACGTAGAGAGACCTTACAGGGTCCAGGAATCGAACCAGCCCCCAGCAGCTCCTCACGCCTGGGGGAGCCTGGGCCGCGGCCGCCGCGCGAGTCACGAAGCCAAAAGCGGCGCGCGTCGCCGCCCCGGACTCTGGAGACTGCAGCAGGCGAAGGGCTCCGGGAGGCGGGAGGAGACGCGACTCCCGCAGCCACGTGACCTCCGCCCAGCCGCCGCTTCCCGCGACCCAGATCCGTCCCCGGAACCCGCACCCAGCAGGGCGGGCCGGGGGAGACACGTAGCGACCGCCCCAGGCTCCGCTGCGCGCCAGCGTGTGCACACGGGGCGTCCTTCTCCCCTGGTTCACGTGCCACTGGCAGTAATGAATGCTTCCGAGATCACCCGAGGGAATGTAAATATCGCTTTGGGTGCAAGGAAAACCTGAGTCCTATACATCTATGTGCGCCTAAGATTCTGTTTCCTCTGTCCCACCCAACGCAGACCCAAGTAGCGGCTGGGGATCCGGGAGTCCCGCAGGACACGCTGCTCCCTGGCCTCCCGGCCACCGCCGCAGAGGGCGGCTGGAGCAGTGCGCACCTCCCGACACCTCCCGGGAACTCTCACTAGCAGTGACTCATGCGCCCGGGGTGGCTCCGGGGAAAAGCGGCCGGGCCGGTGCTGGCCTGTGCTTCCCCGCGCCGGGGCGCCGCGGTGCAGGGCGAGCGCGCGCGCGCACGGGCTCCCCGCGCAGTGATGTGGCAGCGGCGCAGGTCGGATCACGTTGCTGGCCCTGTGCTGGTACCCGTTTGAGACAGGGTTGAGGAGGGAGGCTCTGAAGGTGCCAGCGGTAGTAAACGTGGGCTCGGCACACTCCCGGCGTGGCTTATCGCACGGGGTCTGGGGGTGGGGATCGGAAAAGATCGCAGCGTCACGGGAGGCGCAGAGGGGCGCGGAGTGGAGCGGGCGAGTGATAAATGCCGCACTGCCTCTCCGTGGCAGCCCCTCTCGGGCCACCCCCGTGTCCCTCCCTGCCCCACCACCCCCCGCTCCCCGCCGCGCTCCTCCAGGAGCCGAGAGGCCCCAAAACGTCATCTGCCACAGTGATTAGTGGCACCGCAATTCCGGCTGCTACGGGAAGTTTAGGTGACCCAGGGACACGGTGTCGCCGAGAGGCACTTGGAATGCGACATTTCGAACCCAGTGACTACATTTCCATTTCTCTTAAATCCTGCATGGAGTGAATTTCAAGTTGCTCCTTTTGGGGGGGTAACCTCCAACCCTCGCCAAGGGGGTCCTTCTCCCCCGGGACAATGAGCGGTGAGCAAACAAGTCTCCAGAATTTCCTTCGGGACTGAAGTTTACCCACCGCGAATGCTCTTTCTCTTTCCCTTTTCTAGTCCAAACCTATAGCACGATCGGTGGGAAAGCGACAAGCCACGTTCACGTTTCTGCACCGTAACGCCGGCCGAGCCAAGGAAGCCCCGGCTGCCCCGCTGCCGGTCTCCCCCTCCCCCTGCAGACTGTGTCGCCTCTGGAAGATGAATAGCTTGGCCGAAGTTGTTTTTCCTTTCCGGTGGCCCTGATCAGGTGTCCCCGCCCACTCCCGCCGCTCGCCTGCTCCCGACGCCCCCTCCCGGCCCGGCCCCTCCTCCCCCGCCCCCCTCCGGGCTGGACCGCGGATGGTACGTTCCGCACGTGAGCTGGGTGCTGGTCTGGCGGGCGACGCGCGTGCCCTGTGGCCAAACACTGCCCGGAGTGAGAGCAAACTACCAGCGCAGTGGGGCCGGCGCGAGTGTGTGTGTGTGCGTGCGTGTGTGTGCGCGCGTGTGTGCGAACGAGCGCGGGGGGCTGGGGGACCAACTGCTTCACACTTTCAACACCGCACTGAAGAGGGAGAGAGAGAGAAAGAGAGACTGGAGACGCACAGATTCCCCCCAAGATCTCCCAAGGCTACCGTCCCACAGATTATAGAACACAGCCCCAAAAATCGAAACAGAGGAAACGGACAGCGATTGAACATGGACGAAGGAATTCCTCATTTGCAAGAGAGACAGTTACTGGAACATAGAGATTTTATAGGGTAAGGTGCACGCACCCTTGCGAATATCTGCCTGGGCTCCGGTTTGATTTTTTATCTTTTTTCTCCAGAAAGTGGTATGGAGCGGGTAGGGCAGAGCCCCTCCCGGAATGGGTGCCTGATGCTGATTTCTGTTTTGCAGATTGGATTATTCCTCTTTGTATATGTGTAAACCCAAAAGGAGCATGAAGCGAGACGACAGCAAGGTAAGTGTAAGTTTCCGATGTTTCCCATACCCTGCCTGGATAGTTAATTAGGGCCGTTGATTTCACAGTGAAGCTCTGCCCGCAAATATATTCCAGCCCCTGAGCTTGTGCAACTGTGAATTTTAAGTGGCTTGGTGGATACTCTCACGGGGATATTAAACATCATACCTGAATTTAAATTGCAGTTCAGAACAGTCCAGAGCAAAGAGGTTTCTTGGGCATAGTTTATCCACTGTATGTTGGGGAGGGGGGTGTTGTAGCTACTCAGTGAATGTTTAGCTTACTGTTTTCTCTTTTCTACGACTCACATATTAAGGATACCTACAAATTACCGCACAGATTAATAGAAAAGAAAAGAAGAGACCGAATTAATGAATGCATTGCACAGCTGAAAGATTTACTGCCTGAACATCTGAAACTGACAGTAAGATGCACATTTTCATTCTTTGCTGCTCTCCAAGGGTGTGTTAATAGACTGGTAGGATTCCCAGAGATACAAGAATATATGTAAATATTAGAGGCCTGACTTACAACTTGTGCTGTAATGTTCAGAGTTTCTCACAGACTCAGAATCTCGGGGCAAGAAATCATTTATAATCTGTCTTGTGGAAAGCTCAAGAAGTGTTAAGAATAGTACTTCTTTCAAAGTGTTTGCCTAAGTTGCTGTGCTGAATGAGAGCCAATCAAGCCAAATGGGTGTTTCTAAGTAACCAAGTGCCCCTTCTCTTTTGCACACTGCAGACACTTGGGCATCTGGAGAAAGCAGTAGTCCTGGAATTAACTTTGAAACACTTAAAAGCTTTAACAGCCTTAACCGAGCAGCAGCATCAGAAGATAATTGCTTTACAGAATGGTAAGTCAGTTCAGGAAAGCCAGCCTACCCTAATGAAGCGGGCAGCCCACAGGGTAGCAGTGTTAAGACCCCCCCCCCTTTCCTGGGCTCACTCTCACTTATGAAAATTGTATATATTTTCCCTTCATTGGAGAATATCCATTTCCCGAAGCATCCTAGAGGCTGTGGGCAGAACTCGGGGGAATCAGATTTTTATTTAAAGTGGTGGTTGCTCCCTCACTACTCTGGATTTTCAGCTGGGAGGAGAGCGCCCGCCCCGTCCCTGCCACCCCCCTTCTCTCGGCAACCGGTGGATTATATCACTCGAATACTGAGCAAAAACCGAGAGCACTTTAGTCAATGCAGGGCCCACGTGACAAGCAGATGTTTTAACGTGGGTATTTTTCTTCTCGCCTCCATTCCTCTGCCCCCACCCCCACCCTCTTGTACATCCCAGGGGAGCGATCGCTGAAGTCGCCCATTCAGTCCGACTTGGATGCTTTCCACTCGGGATTTCAAACATGCGCCAAAGAAGTCTTGCAATACCTCGCCCGGTTTGAGAGCTGGACACCCAGGGAGCCGCGGTGCGTCCAGCTGATCAACCACTTGCACGCCGTCGCCACCCAGTTCTTGCCCACCCCCCAGCTGTTGACTCAACAGGTCCCTCTGAGCAAAGGTGGTGGCGCCGCCTCGGGCACGGCCCCCGTGGGGTCCCTGGAGCGCGCGGGCCGGAAGCTGGAGCCCCTCGCCCACTGCGTGCCGGTCATCCAGCGGACTCAGCCGGGCGCCGAGCTCGCCGCCGAGCACGACACGGACACTGACAGCGGCTACGGCGGCGAGGCCGAGGCCCGGCCCGAGCGCGAGCAGGGCAGAGGCGCGGGGGCGAGCCGCGTCACCGTCAAGCAGGAGCCGCCCGGGGAGGACTCGCCGGCGCCCAAGAGGATGAAGCTGGACGCGCGCGGCGGCGGCGGCGGCGGCGGCCCGGCGGCCACCGCGCTCCTGGGCCCCGACCCCGCCGCGCTGCTGCGCCCCGACGCCGCCCTGCTCGGCTCGCTGGTGGCGCCCTTCGCGCAGCCCGCCGCCGCCGCCGCCCCCTTCTGCCTGCCCTTCTACTTCCTCTCGCCCTCGGCCGCCGCCGCCTACGTGCAGCCCTTCCTGGACAAGAGCGGCCTGGAGAAGTATCTGTACCCCGCGGCGGCCGCCGCCCCGTTCCCGCTGCTCTACCCCGGCATCCCCGCCCCGGCCGCCGCCGCCGCCGCCGCTGCCGCTGCCGCCGCCGCCGCCGCCTTCCCCTGCCTGTCCTCGGTGCTGTCGCCCCCTCCCGAGAAGGCGGGCGCGGCCGCCACCCTGCTGCCGCCGCACGAGGCGGCACCCCCCGGGGCGCTGCACCCCGCGCACGGCCGCACCCACCTGCCCTTCGCCGGCCCCCGCGAGCCAGGGAATCCGGAGAGCACCGCTCAGGAAGACGCCTCGCAGCCCGGAAAGGACGCCCCTTGAGCCCTCGTGCCCCTTCCCTGGAAGGACGCAGGCTCCGGCGGAGTAATATTACTAAATTAAAAACACCTTTAACGTTTCTAAGGGAGGAACGTAATAGATGCACGACGGGCTTAAGAGGAAAAAAACAGGTGTTTTGTGTACATTTGGAGTTCCCGGTTTTGCTCATCTCTCCCCCTCCCTCCCACACACTAATGTCCCTCCTCCACCCCAGCTGTAAAGCATCCTCTGCAATACATATTTGTTCTCTCTTTTTTTTTTTTTTGTTTCAATGATCCCCCAGATACGTTTTTGCCTCCTTTTAGGTCATGTTCTATCACCTTTTACAACGCGGAGCCTGATTCTAGAGGAAGTCAGAAAGGTTGGGGGCTCTGTGGGTGAGCGCATTGACAAGGCCTCCTGCCTGGGTCTGCAGGGACTGGCGTTGACCGGAAACAGCAGGTAGTGGTTGCACAGACCTGTCCCAGAACTGCCCTGGCTGTCTTAGGAGGCGGCCCACAAACAGATTGAGGACCTCTGAGCATCGATTGACTCCAGCATTTCATCATGGTCAGGTTATCAGAAGACATACATTTTTCAGAGAAGTGAAGGTTGCACACGTTGTGACCTATTCTGAAGTGGTTGAGATGGTATCTTTCAGTAACTTGCACTTGCTTAATTAAAGAGACACGGAGTTGGGCCATCGTTAGCACTAAGTCAGGGAATGAGGTGGATTAGGACGGTCAAAATCATTCTTCCTACCTTTACTCGCACTTTATTGAGAAATTGACCATAAATCAATTGATTTGTCTTAATTTCTTAGTTCACATATAGATTATATATAGTATATATCTATCTCAAGTGCATCTATTCCCATTCCTTATTTAATGCATCATGTTCCCAAATTTTTATAAACTTACTGTAAAAAAAAAAAAAAGAAGTGCACTGAACTTAAGAAAACAAGTCCAAACTGATTTATCCTATATTCTTGTTAGATCACAAAAGTGGAAGGAAACATTAAGCTGGTCAGTTTTAATTGGGAATGCTGTACAGATGTGGAATGAAGCCCTGTGTGGCCTTCTATCTCCAAGTCTATGTATTTTCTGGAGACCAAACCAGATACCAGATAATCACAAAGAAAGCTTTTTAAATAAGGCTTAAACCAAGACCTTGTGTAGATATTTTTAGTTTGTTGCCAAGGTAGCACTGTGAGAAATCTCACTTGAATGTTATGTAAGGGGTGAGACACAACAGTCTGACTATGAGTGAAGAAAGTATCTGGGTCTTTTAGTCAGTGTGGTGCATTTGCTGCTGCTCTTGCTACTGTTTGCCTCAAACGCTGTGTTTAAACAACGTTAAACTCTTAGCCTACAAGGTGGCTTTTATGTACATAGTTGTTAATAGATCCGATTAATGATGTCTGACATGCTATTTTTGTAGGGAGAAAATATGCGCTAATGATATTTTGAGTTAAAATATCTTTGGGGAGGATTTGCTGAAACGTTGCACTTTTGTTACAATGCTTATGCTTGGTACAAGCTTATGCTGTCTTAAATTATTAAAAATAATACCATCTGCAAGAAACCAGCTGGTTTAGAAAAGTTTAGTATGTGAAGATAAAACTAGAAATTATCTTTATATTCTAGTATTTTCAGCACTCCATAAATTCTATTGCCTAAATATTGCCACACTATTTTGTGATTTAAAAATTCTTACTAAGGAATAAAAACTTTATACACGATATGAGATTGTCTAATAATTAAAAAATACAATGGCTGCTCAATTAGCTTTAAGATATCTATGACTGTGAGGATGGAAGTTACTAAGGTTCTCAGATATACAACTTCTTTGTCCTTGGCCTGATATCACACGTTTCCAATCTTGCAAGCCTTCAGGCTCTGGCTGTGTCTACCTGCTTGTTCCCAATGTATCTTAATGAAAAGTGCAAAAGAAAAACCTGCCAATCACTTGTGTGTTTTGTTTATGCTAGATCCAGTTGCTAATGTTTTTATGATTGATGAGGTTGTCTCTTCTCTGACATCAGATAGCTTCTTCTTTGTGGTCTAGTGTTTTTCTTTTACTGGGGTCCTGGTTAAATACACTACTATAGAGGGGTGCTGAATTCCGTTGAGTGTATTGGCTTCTTTTACAAGATAATTCTGTCACGCGATTTAATCATTGAAGTCAAGAAACAATTTGTAGTCTTTTCTCAAATTTAAAATCAAATCACTGATTAGATAGAAACGGAGTGAAGCACTGTCACTTTTTAGTTTTAAGAGTGTTCTCAATTTTTGAAAGGTGTTTAAGTGGTAGTCAAAATTTATAAGATGTAGAAAAAGTGCTCCCTCTGCTGACTTTGTGCCATCCTAACTGCAATGACAGAATATAGAGCAGGAAGGAACCTCCGAGATCAGCTGCCCAGTTCCCTGGATTTTATAAGAGGAGGAAAACGAAGCCCAGCGATACTGCTACCTTCCAAGGTCACACGGCTACATGGAGTCTGCTGTTCTGTTCTACAGCCAGTCAGCTATTTCCCACTGCAGCATCTTGGACCAAGTAAACTGAATTTGATTGGGCATCACTCATAAAACTTAATGAATAAATCACAGAAACAAAGGAAATAAAATTAACCTTAGAAAACCCTAGGGGTTTTGAGCACTGTTAATTTATTAAACTTTAGCAAAGTAGTCTGTTCATCATCTAAACCAGAAAAATGGGGAAAACGTTTTAAATATTTTGAGCTACATGTTATTACCATCACTGTACTAACAGCAGCTTTATGAACAAAAAAAGATTCAAAGTAAATCAGAAGACAGAAAAATATTTTAGCATTTGTATAATATCGGTACAATAAAGTAGAAAACTTTAGGGTTGGACCAAATTGTATAGGTCATTTACTTAGTTCAAATGTCTATCTAGTAACATGATAATAAGATAAAGTTAGAACACAAATGGAAAGTAATAGTGCATCTGAAAATATTTTGGTCATCAGTTTATTTTAATGGATTGAAAGACTGTTGTCATAATTCACTAAGGAGGCTTTCTATATTTGAGGCGGTGAAATTTCAGCTAAATTACTTTGTAGATTATACGATTTTCCAATTTAAAACAAACATGACTTCAGTCAACAATGTTCCAATGAGTTTAGAATTCTTCCAATTAATTTTAAGTACATGTTTCTCAGCAAACTTTGAGTTGAATTGATAAATGTCCTTCCCGCTCTTCAAAGAGCTAAACTTGAGGACATATTCAAAGCCCTAGAAAAACTACAGCTATGTAAATATGAGTGGAGTTTTAGTTCCTCTCATTATGAAACTACTTTTCATTTAGATCTCTGTAACTGAGAATACAAGCCATAATTTTGGTTACTACCCATCACATAGGATCTGTTCAAAGTTACACTGAAGGACACTCAGCCTGTTTTTGTCCATGTCGTGGGTCAATTCTTGATCTCTCGCTGGAAGATAATTACCAGTGGAGACACTGGGAAGACATGGCTGGGCAAATGGACTAAAGTCTTTTAGCTGGGGTAAGAATGAATGAGGCTGTTGTGAATCAATTAAAGCTGTTGGAATGCCAAAACCTGGCAGTACTATTGTGATAAAGATACACTATTTCAGATAACAAACTGGTATTTTTTATTTTGAAAAAAAAATCTTGTTAATCTTGGAACCTTGGATCAATATATTTAAGCCCATCTATCGTTTGCACTGTTATTTTAAATAAGTTCAAAGTGGATTTGCAGTGCATGCTAAAGTCCAATGCAAGCTCCAGTGTTTCGTGGGAGAATTTAAGTAGGGGATTGACATAGAAAATTATCACATATTTTCTGTGATTAAGATGGGATTTATATGAAAAAACACGTGCAGTGCATGTACTTTAAAATATGCTATTTTAAGAGTTCTACATGTGTCCTGAAATTTTATTTCTTGAACTTGTTCAGTGAAAACTCCTAACAAAATATATAAAAGTATACTTTTTAAAAAGCTGACATTTCCGAGTTCCAAATTCAGTGACACCCCGTGAAACAGTAGTTCAACAAACTGAAGGTTCTATGTTCAAGTGCCCATACCATTTTTCTTTTGAAAATTTTAGCAGAACACATACTAAAATGTATTCTAGATATCTTCTAAAGTGTCTTTCACATTTCTTAAAAAATACCCTGTACATATTAAACCTTTCTCAATAATTCAGGCCACTAAACTAAACGTCACTTTTGTACCACACATTTTTTTCTGGAAGTATTTGCACCTGCAAAATCCTTACTGCATTCTTAGATCTGCTTTTTATTGAGTTTTCAGTTTATTTACTCACAGCCTGGCTGTCAGCTGTCACTCCTTCATGGTCAGAGCGCTTCTTCCAATTCTTATCTCTTTTTCTACCTCTTACTGTGGGCTGGGAGACCGTTCAAACAAAACCACACCCCATTTGAAATGTATCTAAAATTAGAGTAAATAGGTTCAGAGAATCTGAGGCACTTTTTTGCAAGCAAATCATGTGAGCTTGTCGACCGTGTGACATGTTTGTCTCCCCACAATTTTTTCTTTATTTCCTGTTAACTTCCAGATTCTCAGCAATGTTCCATGGCAGATTATTTATTTAAAAGCCTTCAAATACTCATGTATTTCTCCATCAGTTTATTACACAGAAATAAAAGCAGCTTGCTAATGGTTTTAGTCTACAGCTAATGATAAATTTTCGTGTCAGAAATACAGAATTTAATTGCACACTTAGGTTAACATGAACAGGGGACTAAGGGCATTTGATGTTTTGGTCCCCTGTTCTTGTTTAATTGATTCGATGTTTTGATTCATGTATGACCCTGGTCTCTGCTCTGGGTGTGCAACCTCTCCCATCCTGGGCTTTGGACATCTTGGGTGTCAGTGGTAAAAGCATTCTGGTGAACTAGCAGGGCAGAGGCCTGGATGCCACCTCTATTTAGACACACCCAGTGCAAAACCACTGGGGGAGGTTTCAAACTCACCAATTGCAGCACACTGCTTATTGCCTAAAAACACAATAAACAATGGGTATAGGAATTCGTGTTTTTCTTTGTGTATGTGGTGCTGGGGATTGAACCCAGAGGATTCTGCATGCTAGACAAGTGCTCTTGCCACTAAGCTATATCCCCAGCCCCAGATATTTGGTTTGCTCTGACTGTATGCAAGATGCAGTGGTGAGTGCTGGAGAATGAGATTAATTTCAAGATCTCAAAGTCTCATGGGGACAACGGAGCCACATGAAAATAACTCACATTGCAGTAAGGGCTAGGCAGGGGTGGACATGATGCTGGGTGGGGACAGAGGCTGCCAACTTCCTCTAGTGGACTTGGAGAAAGCCTAGAGGGAGGCTGGGTTTACAAAATGAAGAGGACAATGAGTGCAAGAGGTCAAGTCCAAGGGGAAGGCTCAGATGCATCCTGCACCAAACTGCTGGAGAGTTCACTTAATCTGCTGTATTTGACTTGTGGTCTGAGCAAGGATTTCCTAACTTCTCTTCTCTTAGAACCTGATCACTCTACTGGCTCACACCAGCAGCTGCTCCTGAGGATCTGAACTGTGCACTGGGACTGGGGACTCGTGACACTTCCTGCTGTAAAAGGAGATATGGTAGTGTTCATCCCATGATAACAGTATCTTATGCACTGGGAGGGGGTAAACAAGAGTTCCTTACAAGCAGCTGTCTCTCACCTCCTCTGTGCATGTGTTCTACAAAGGAAGCCAAGTCATGACCCACGTTCTGCACTTAGTACCTAGAGGGGAAATGAGAAAAGGAGTAGCCCTAGAGGGAAGCAAGAGATCCTTAGACCTGTTTTTCACAAACCTCTAGAAGGCAGCTGAGGCAAGGTAGTGTAGTTCAGTAAGAGAACCAAGATTGGGATCAGATTTGTCTGTTCTCAGTCTACTGCTCTATTTACAAGAGTTTTAGCGAGGAGGGGATAGGCTGCAGTTTGCTCATGGAATGAGTTGAGCTAGTCCATATGAGAACCTAAATCCCGGACTACAGTTATTGGTCGAAGTGGAAAGATCATCATGGAAATAGTCTTTCCAAATTAGGCATAGAACATGTAATAATCATAAAAGAGATGGCATTCTGGGGAAATAATGTCTTCTCTCTAGAAAAGACCACACTATTCTGTTGCTTATTCACTTTGGCGACATCCAGAAATTCACCCTTCTGATTTCACGGTGCTGGCATGATCTGGGGAGGCTTCCACCCTCTGCCCCAATCCTCTGTACCCGTGTGGTCATCCCTGAGCTCTAGTTTCCCCATGACACAGGGGTCTGGGATCCAACGACCTGGGAAGCTGGAAAGAGGAAACCTGTAAATCGGGCAAGTAAGCAAAGAGGGTCATGTGCTACAGTTTTTATATAGTGTATTTTTAGGGCGTTGTGAACTTTAGGTAGGGTTTCAGTTTTGGAACCTTTCCCATATGGGTGTGCACGGAGAATATCATGTGCTGAACAGTGGTACTGAGTATCCGCCAGAGAATTCTGTAATAAATTTTGCTTCCCTATGCGGCTTTCCAGCTTCCTCGCTGCAACTGGAAAATTAGCTTTCACAGAGCCAGCCCGGATCCAAGTCCTGGAGCTCCCAGAAAAACCCCTCTAACAAGGCTTGGCAAGGACACGGATGCATTATCTTTCTGTGGTACCCTAAGGAGGGCTCATTTTCCATGGATCTATCATCTCGAGCAAGGCCTGTCTGCCTAGATTGCGGCACATGATCTAACAGGTAGACACCTGGCTGTGTGTGCCCGCACCCTGGGGTCTCGGCAGACACAAGTGAGTGCCACACTGGATTCATGCTGAGCTCTGTAACTCACCGTTTACAAACTGATAAACCAACCCTGGCCTCTTCAGTCGCCGCCTTGGAGCGCCGCCGGGTGGGGAACGAAGGGCGGGGTAATGCCACCAGCCTGGAGAGCTTCAAGGAGCTGCGGGGCTGGAGAGAGAAGCCTTCCGCGGTTGCCTGGCGACAGAGCTGCGGATGACATCACTCTCCCGGAGGCCGGCCTCCCCCTGCCGCCCTCCCTCCTCCTGTCTCCCACGCCTGGGTTCAAAGTACAGCCGCGCAGGGTGAGCCGGCTGGAGCCGGACGCGGCGCAGTCACGTGCGTCCGCACATGTCGGGGCGCACGCTGAGCGGCACGTGACGGGGCGGGGCGAGGGCGGGCCCGCCGCGAGCCTCTGCGCTTGCGCACTGCGCTGCTGCGTCCCAAGCTTTCCGGACGCGGACCAGGCCCAGCGCACTTGAGGCGCGGGCACCGCGGCCTGGGCTCGGAGTGCGGGGCCGGGCGGGACCGACGGGCTGGGACGCCGGCCGCATTCGGCCGGCAGCTGCGCCACAGCCCTCCCCGCTGCGCCGTCGCGGGCCCTCTCATTAAAGCCGCCTCTCACTCGGGATTGCTCGCGCCGCCCTGACGCTGCAGTTTCCGAGCGCCCGCCGGGTGCAGGCTAGGGAGAGCCGGGGGGCGGAGCTCAGCGCCCGGGAGGACCCTGCGCCGGGACCCGGGGAAACCCCGGGGTGGGGCGGGGAGAAGCTGTGGAGCCGAATTCTGGGCGCTAGGGAAGGGGCAGAACCGGCTGAGGCTTTGTGCCTTTACCTCGGCCTCGCACAAGGCCCTCGCACGGAGTTTTGCAAATTGAATTTCTACTAATTAGGAACTAGAGGATTTGTTTGATTGTGATAAAATACATTTGGACTTTCAAGCTGTAAAGTAAGAGAAATAGTTTCGTGGCACTGATGGATTTTGCATGGTGAGTAGAATGACGGAGACTAATGTAGCCAAGGCCCGAGAGAGGAATTTTTTTTTTAATGTTGCATATTTCAAAAATCATTTAGAGACCCCCTTGGGGGAAGATTGCCTTTCACTTTTCGAAGTGGCCATGTTATTTGATTTTGTAACACTTTCCAAAACGTGCATATTTATAAACAGTCTAAAATGAACGATTTGGAGGAACTTGAGGCTCTTAATGCCCTTTCGATAATTATCCGTAAGGGTGTTACAGAAGTTGGGAAGCAGGCCCCCATACGGTTTTGGTCATGTGATACGGAGGCATCTGAGGCGATGCTAGTAGTATTTGGACAGGTCAGGTGCCAGTGTTTGTTCAGACATCGTAGAATAGGGGTAAACTCTCCAGTCTAAAGGGCACAGATAACAGCAGAGCACAAGGTTTGTGTTATGTGTTGTCAGCCCTTTAAAGATATGTATACATAATGTCCTGTAGGTTGAATTTGAATAACACTACTCCTCATTAGTGTGTTTGCACAGGGCAGTTTAGGTGTAAGTGAAAATTTTCAACGTTGAAAAAGCACAGATAAACTTCATTCACTCAACAGATACAGGCTGATCCCTGCCTGTGTTCCAGGAGTTAGGGATACAGTCCTGCCCCACACAAATTCTTCAACCTCGCGATACTTACCAACAACAAAGCCTCACAAGTTTCCAGAACTTTGGAAGCTAGTTGTCTTTTATGGCAATTAGTGCTCGTGTCCCTCCATGTGGATTTTTTCATTTTGCACTTGAAAAGGATGCCAGGAACCTCTAGTCTCTTCAGTTCCCACTCCCTTCCTGTTCCCTCCTTTGGAGCCGTGCTAACCTTCCTGCTGGTCTTCCAACAGGATAGACTGGAGCCTTTCCCAGAATATTTGTACTCTGTCATTCACCACCCTGTCCCCAGATGTATGTATTCAACACCCCCTCACCACGCCACAGCCTTAGGACTCTACCCAAATACTGCCACTTAAGAGAGGCCCATAAGCAGCCTTGTAGGCAATACATCTTTCTTTTCATCCTTTTGTTTTTCTTTCTAGCAGGTATCATTCTTGACATACTGCTATGTGTATACAAAGGTATGCGTTTATACACATACAATCTGTTGCTCTTGAATCCCTCACTAGGACAAGCAGGGATTTTGTTTTGTTCATTGCTTTGTCCAGTGCAACACTGTACCTTTGACAAATAAATATGCATTGATCTTCATTAATATTTCTGTATGAATGAATAAAGACCTCTGGCAACTACTTCAGTTTAATAAGTTCCAAAGAGATCAGCATGCAACTTTTGAAAGCATCACATTTGCATCTTCTGAATCCACTTCCTGGACCCTAACTGAACACCTATTGTGTTCCAGGCACTGTGTGACTAAAAGAACCAACTTTGCAGTAAAGTCAACAGGTGACAAGGAGGCAAAAACAGCTAACAGTCTGCATGTGCAAATAGAGAAGATTCAGCACGATTTAGAAGCCAATTGAGCTTGTTTTATTTCACGAAATTTTGGATATAATGAATCATGGAAAAATTTTCCTTAACAATGGAGTGAATATCAATTTCGCCTCATCCAAATGATTACAACTTACTATGTTAAAAATCTTTTGTTGAACAACATTCATTCTGAGAGGATAAATTTCAAACAGGTCTTAACTCATTAGATAGATGTGACCACTGCGTAGAACTGAGGGGCTCCCCTGAATGTGACCCGTGACAGAATGCTCAACACAGGTGACCAAGGCTTGAGATCCCAGTAGCTCTGCCAGGTGTGGTAACATCTGTCCCTTAGTCAATGAGCTGTTTCAAGGGAAGAGCCAGTATCCATTTATCAGTGTATTGTCTGCATCCACCACAATGTCTGGCGCATAGTCAGTACTCAGTACCGGACTCTTGAAATCCGAGTCCTCTTTTCCGTTCCCACATTCTCCTAGTTCAAACCTTTAGCATCCCTCACCTAAACTGTTGCAAGAATCTACTTAGTGGCCTCTGTCCATTTCCTTTTCCCCAAGCACTAGCTGCACAGCTTAATTAATTTCTAAATACAAAAACTGCATCAAAGAATAGCCAGGGATGCCCTGGTATACGAAGAATGCATGAAAGTTTAAACTTTCCCTTCTTGTTCCACCCTCCTCTGTTCTCTGTTTTGAACAGAATAATCTCCACGTGAAGGCCTCCTACTCATCCTTCAAAACTTGGCTCATATTGTACCTAATCTGAGATTTTCCATAGTTATATTAGTCCAAATTTAACTAACCTCACCTACTCCTTTGCTCTTAACCCTTTTCTCCCCTCCTTCCTCCTCCCCTCCCCCTTCCCCTGTCTCCTCTTCTCTCCAAAAAGATTTTCTTCAAACCTTTTTTTGAGGGGGGACAGGGTTTTGTGTAAGTCACTAAATTTTCCAGGCAGGACTCTATTATCCCCCTGCCTTAACCTCCCAGAGTATTGGGATTACAAGTGCGTGCCACCCTTCCTTCAAATCTTCATTTTGATGATTAACATCTTAGTCCACAAACATGCTTGTGCAAGAAGTTTTGCACATTCTTATATTTTTCTCCTGAAATCTAAATTCAAGCCATTTCCTCAAGGGCCAGTAGAAAATAATCTCAGTCTTGTGGGCTTTCCTGCCACATTAGGATTTTCACAAGCTTCTGGAATTCGAAGATAGCAGGGAAAGATCCATTTGCTTCTTAGATAGCTGTCTTCTAGGTGATGGTCAGTGTCTCTGTCACCTTTTGCTACTCTTTGGCTTGGAATCTTTGCCAAAGTTGGGGGCCCCAGGAGTTAGAAGTACTGCATCCCCATTCCCCTCTGGGGCCTTGCCACCCTTAAAAAGCCACACACCTGTAAGCCTGCTGCCTCTTTGCTTCTGCCTACTCCCTCCTCAGCATGGAGCTGTGACAGGTGACAGGGAGTTCACTGAGTGATATTGCACACAGCATGGCGGGGACCGGAGAACTCCAGCCTACTGTAGCCTGGTGAACTCACAGGCTCAGCAGTCCAAGATCATCCTTGTTTTCTTGGAGAAGCCGAAGAAATCCAGATATTTGGTGAAACCCACTTTCAAAATGTTGGCAGTTGTTTTTCAAAACTTCGAAACACTTCATGACAAATGAAGCGTATGTGTAAAAATGTTATTCAGTCTATAGAAGATTACAGTACTCTGAGATCATTGTTTTAAAGGAAGGGGGAGGAAAGAGGCTGGATGGAGATTTTGTTCAAATATTTAGCCAAAATTCTTTGGATGCAAGTAGCCCTGACGTCGTTCTTTAAAATGGGTGGAAGAGGAAAGACAATGAGAACAGACACAGATTAATGTCTCCATAACTTACCCTGTCACACAGGGACTCTTCCCCTTGTACTGTAATTAATCGTGTGTGTCTCCTGCACGCTGCTCTCGGGCAGATCAGCACCTTTTCCAGCCCGGCTTGGCCCTGGCTGCTGTCTGTTGGGCTGTTTACTTGTTCTTAGCTCCTGCTCAAGTTTCCTTTATGGGCCTCCCAGACCTCTGTGCAGCTTGCCTCCAGACTTCTGCTTAGCTCCAGACTCCCAGGAAAACCCTCACTTCAGAGAAATTGAATCAGGCCATCAGCTGATGCGGAGGATGCCGGGAGCTCCAGGTGAGCGAGATTGCTCTTTGCTAAGGGAGCTCTGCTGTTCCTTCATCAGCGCTCACCTGGAGTCCTCTGCCTGGCTCAGAGAAGGTGCCTAATAAACATGTATTGAATAAACGCCCTTTTAAAAAATCGGGGGGCTGTGTCAGTCTCAAAAAACAAGTTTGAGAGCCCCTAGACAGCTGTTGAAACCTGATGCTCCTTAGGTGAATGATCCAGAGAGCCTGGTTTCCCCTGACTCTAAGTATGGGCTAAATTTGGAGGAGATAATCCAAGAGGGAATGTGGCCGGCGGGCTGGGGAGTTGCTCCTGGGTCAGGCTGGTGCCATCCAGCTGTGAGCTGGCCGCGTTAATAGCACCTCTCTGTCTTCTCTGATTACTGCTGGTGAGGCTGGCTTCTGGTACCCGCGGAGGGGAGGAAGGGAAAGCCTCCAGGACCCAGGTGTCACCTTGCCCCTGTCCCTGGGGACCCCCGAGGTCACCCCTGCCCCTTAGAAGGTTGTCTTCTGGGGGAAAGAGAGCGAAACGCCAGAGTCTCTTCCTCCTTGTGTATTACTAGATATTTTTTCTTGTTTTTTTCCCTCTACATTTTAAAGTGTTTTAGAAATGCATTTTGATGGTATTTTAAAATCCATACAAACCATCTTATTACATTTATGTTTAATCCTACTCTCATGTTTTACAGAAGTATCACATGTCCCGTTTTATATCTATCTTCATTATCCTGTTGTCTTTCAAGCTTTACTTATTTGGAATTTCCTGTTTTAAATTATAACTGACTTTATTTGTATTTCCTTAATTTTTTCAGTACTGGGGATTAAGCCCAGAGAGTGCTGAGCTCCAAGCCCAGCTCTTTTAATTTTTTTATTTTGAGACAAGGTCTCATTAAGTTGCTCACACTCACCTTGAACTTGCAATCCTCCTGCCTCAGCTTCCAGAGTAGCTGGGGTTACAGGTGCATGCCACCACACCCAGCTTTCATTTTTATTTTAATGCTAATATTAGTTATTCTAATCTTTCAGTTTTCTTTTAAAATTTATCTCCTTGCTCCACCTTATTTTATATTCCATATTATACTTCTGTTTTATTAGTTTTTCGTAATTCTCCTGGTTTTACATTTTGCCTTAGTATTCCTTAAAGATCTTTCGAATTCTTATTTTTTAATTTACAGCTTTGATTTGGCTTTAAGTCATCTAGAATCATCAAGCCTTGCATTTATTCTTTTAATTTAATTTAATCTTTTATTCTCTCTCTCCTTCCTTTTTGGCACCACCACTCTATCCTTTCTCATCTATGTATTTGACAATCTAGTTCAAATAGTGACTTAAAAGACACGTGGAAGTTAGGAAGGCTTTTCTATCCTTGCTCCTCTTCTACCAGGAACTGCTATAGCTGCCTTTTTTTTTTTTCTTAATGTTGCTTTTTGACACAGGAGTCTATGCATTTTTAATTTCCATATTGTATGGTCTAAAAGCAATAGTCACTTATTTAATTCATTTATTTTGGTTGCAAGGAACAAACTCATTCCAGTTACTTCACGTGATGGGCACTCTATTGCAGTGAATGTGGAAATGAGGAAACCAGAATCTCAGCCATTTTGTAGATCAGGCACCCTGCTGATCCTATGGAAGCTCCTTCAGAATGGCTGGACTTGGAGTTGAACCTCACAGGCAATAGAACCAAAAAAAATTTTTTTTTTTTGTTTTTGAAGGCTCAGAGGCAAATGTAATATCAATGTAGGAATCTATTCTATTGTGTGCAACCTGACAAGATTCGAATCTCAAATATAAAAAAAGAATCCTATGGATGTCCAGATATAAGAAAACAAGGCACCCAAAGGGAAACAGCACTCATGTTTAGGTAACCCTGACTCCTACATAGTAGTATCTGTTACAAAGGACGGAGGAGCGAGGCTTGAACCTGTACTGTAGAAGTGTGGTCCACAAGCCAGCACCCCTGGGTACTAATTAGAAATGCAGTATCAGTGGCCACAGCAGACCTATTAACTGGATTCTGCACCGTGACCAGTTGGTTCCTAGGCACATTAAGGAGCACAAATAGACTAGTGGTGTAGCTCGGTGGTAGAGTAGTTGCCTACCGTGTTCAAGGTCCTAGGTTCTAGCCCCTTAGGGGAAAAAAGATTCCATTTTTAAAAAGGAGTTCCTCTAATATGAAGGCAACCTATTAACATTCTCAACTTTGAAAGAAATAAATCAATACTGCTCAATCCAAGCTGCTGCTTTGCCTACAACTTTGTTTTTGTTTTTCTTTTCCCTAAGACAACCTGTGTATTGTGTATTATCTTTGAATGAGTTTGGAGAAATTCATTATCACATTAGAATTACAGGAGGAATTTTTCTTTAATACTATTGTATGAATTCTACCCTCAGACACCATGATTGAATTGGCCTGGGATCATGCCCAGAATGCAATAGCTTTGCAGATGTTCCCAACCTCATTACAATATAGAGCAAGGCTGAGAATCACTGACCCAAGAGAAACCAAATCCATGAACCTTTTCTGAAAAAGTTACGAAAAGATAGATACCACACAACAGAGAAATGAATAAAAATAACGAACTCAGGAATGAAGAAGCTATGGTAAGACGTAATGATTGAATCCATTTTAAAATAAACAGCAAGTAAATAAGTGGGAATTTTGTTTAAACAACACAATGATTGGAGCTTTAGAAGGTATACAGCTCACTACATTCCTATTTATGATTTGTGTACTCTCTCACCAAATATTTTGTATTTAGGATTTTATATTATCTTACATCTCTAGGTTTCACACTCATGTACCTCCTTTCCTACCTGTACTTCCTTTTGCCCGCTTCACCAATGGCAGGTTTCCATCAGCCAGATGATTCAACTTTGGAAACAATGGCAGGCTTTCCATCTGCCAGATGATTCAACTTTGGAAATGACTTTGCCAGTCTGCTTTCAAATTGGGCTTCTAAAATGAAGCCAGACTGTGAGTTAGGGGAAGGCTAGTGAGAGCCTTGTGCTATTGGAACGGAACTAGAGGGATCAGTACGAACCCATGACTTAGTATTTAGTATATCTGCGCAGTTCCCATCTCCTCCTAGGGCCCTGCCTTGCTGCTCCAAGTGCTTCTTCAGCTGCCTCAACCTCTGATCTCTGCCTCTGCTGCTCAGGGGGAGTGCTGAGCTCTGCCTGGATTCCAGATTGTTACCTTGCAGTTGGGAAAGTTCCCCGGGCAAGAGGCAGGACTGTCATGAGGTTCACCACTCAGGTTTCCCATCTTCAGGGATGTGTCACCTGCTCTGCCTTGTGTTATTTACTCTCCAATGCCTGGTGATGTTTGGTCCATTTTTGTAGTTCAGGCAAGAGAGCTACTCCCAGATACTCCATCACAGGTAAAGTTGGGAGTTCCGGGCCTCATATCTGGAAATAGTATTATATGAATCTTAAATTTCCTGAAACTGATCATTATACTGTGGTTATGAAAAAACTCCATATTCTTAGGATATATGTGATAAAGTACTTGGGACAGAGGATTATGACATCTGCAAATCACTCTCAAAAGGCTCCATCAAAATGTTAATGCAAATGTATAGTTTTACAGGGAGCAGGAGAGAGTGATAAAGCATATACGGAAAATATTATCAGTGGTGAATCTTGATGAATGTATATGAGTGTATTTGTGAATTATCATACTACTTTTGCCACTTTTCTGTAAGTTTGGATGTTTTTCAAAATAAAGAGTAAACAGAACTTCCCCTTGAGTATAAACTGGACTTGGTGATTCTCTTCTGAAGGTTAGAGTATAGGAGGAAGAAAATAGTAAGTTTACAGTGGAGAAACCTGGCAGGCACCACCTTATCCGAACGTTACCCAGGGATAAGTCGTGTGTATGTCACGTACCTGGTGGTACTGTGAAATGGGAAGAAAGCTTCTCTGTAGATTTCTCTGAATTTATAACTCAAATTAAGAACTAATGGATAGTGCTCACTTTGGCAGCACATATAATAAAAAAAAAAAACTAATGGATGTCCTGAATGTACCTTTCCTTAAATACTCTTCCTAATCGGGTATCAGTCATTCATTTTGTTTCTACCTACAGAAGTAGCATTCATCTTTATTGTACTTATTTACTTATTTATGTAGGTTTTTTTGAGACAGGGTCTCACTATGCAGTTCAGGTTGGCCTTGAACTCACTATGTAGCCCAGGCTGTCCTCAAATTCATGGCGATCCTCTTGCCTCAGCCTCCTGAATGCTGGGATTACAGGCATGTGCCACCACACTAGGCTAGCATCTGTCTTTAGAGAAATGAGAGCAATATGTGTTTATAGATTTTACTCTCATTTTAAAATCCAGAGACATTTATAACAGTGGCATATATATCATCTGAATGATATTTAGGAAACCTTTAATGTATACACATTATTGTAAATAGACGTATATTCATCCTGCCATGAAGAAAGGAGATAAGAAGGAATGTTTTATTTAAAATGGATAATTGGTTCCTTGGAATTAGCAGGAGTGTGGGCCTTGGACGCTGCTACCTGGGTTCCTCTGTTGGTTTAGGAGGAGGAGCGCCTTATCACTGACTCCCATGAACACAGCGATTTGGGTAAAACTGCCCACAGAGCGGAGGGCAGGAAGGAGCTGTCACAGGCCTAGCACACAACAAGAAATATCCAAAAACTATTAGTTCTTATTATGTTATTTTCCATTCCTCATGTCTTGTTTGCTTGAATCAAAGAATTGCTAGGTTGATGGACCTTGGATAAAGTAACTTCCCTGCTCCAATCAGCTATAAGCAAGAGAAAGGGCTACAGCTACATAACCTGGCTGCAGCCAGCAATTGCGAAGGACTTTCATCAGCACAGGTCAGGGGTGCATCCAGCATCTCGAGACCCGAGTTCCTGGCTGCGCTGCATCTGCAGCCAGTGCTGAGCATTGGAGACAGTGGGTAATCCTGAGTTGGATTTTTTTTTAAAGTTATTTGTTTTCTTACTGGGTAACTGCTAAATTGTTATTATTTTTAATATGTTTCATGCCTATTCCCTTCTCCCCACTCACATCCCCCCAAAGACGTCCATGACCTAATCCCCGGGTCCTGGGAATATGTTACCTTACATGGCCAGCAGAACTGCAGATTTGAGATGGGGGGAGGATCTTGGATTATCCAGGCCCAGTCTGATCACCTGAGTTCTTAAAAGTAGAGACTCTCTCTTGACTCAGGGGGAGTGAAGAGAAGGAAAGAAAAAGGAGAAAGCCTTGAAAAGTGAGAGGGACTTGACCTGTCTTGTTTGCTGACTTTGTAGATGGAAAAGCCTCCCCTGTCAAAAAAAAAAAAAAAAAAAGAATGCTGGAATTCTCTGGAAGCCAAAACAGGCTTTAGCAGGTAGACAGTGAAGAAAGAGGAACCTGAGTCCTATCACCAGAGGGCTTGAATTCAGCCAGCAGCTAGAATGAGTAGGAAACCGATCCTCCCCTGGGGCTTTAGAAAGGAACACACACTGCCCTCACCTTGATGTCAGTTTGATGTGACCTACTTGATCTTCTGACTTCCAGGATCATAAGATAATGAATTCTCATTGTTTCATGGCACACACTGTGCATATAGAAATTCATCCCATACACTAATCCCCTAAATTCATGGTAACTTGTTATGGCTGCCATGGAACATTAATACAGTGGGCCTCATTAAGAAGTGAAATTTCAGCAAGGGTTTGAAGGAGGTGGAAAAGGAAGGTATGAGGTAATCTGGGAGAACAGCATTCCAGCACAAATAAGAACAAGTGTAAGGGCCCTGGGTTAGGAGCAGGTGTGGTATGTCCCATCTCAGAGGAGCAGCTGGGAGCCCAGCATGCCTAACGTACGGTGAACAAGAAGAGAATCAGACGAGAGGATGTACGTACAGGAGCGTTAGCCTTCTCCATTGCGAGACCAGACCAGATGCACTCTCTACCCAGACTTGAAGGAAGAGAATCACCTTGACATTTTTCTAATCAGGTGCTCAGCCCAGTGTCCCCCACCACCCAAGTCTACTTGCCCTGGCCATAGTTTTGGAGCTATCTCTCATTGTTTGGGGACCTCACCCATAAGGCCCACTCTCATTTCATTGGCCTGACTACACATCTCCAGATTGCTCAATTTCCAAACGCTGGTTATTGGACCGGATGGATTGGTTCCCCAGGACCTGGGCCACTTCGAAGCTCAGCATGGCTGTATTCCTCTCCAACCAGTAATCTTCCTGTTACTTGCCTTCTGGAGATTAGGATTTCTTTCCTAGAAAGTTGGTTGTAGAAAGAACCCTGAGGTTCTGTATTTTCAAATAGATTTAGCATCAGCCTGAATGACATCAGGGATTTTTAATGTTTAACATCCCATATTTGGGGTTTAGTCATTTTATCTTTCTGGTTGTTGTGGAATATGTATTTTGGCAAATGTGAACTGCGTATCTTTTTATCTGGTAAGCTCCAAATCACTGTTATGAAGCATTGAAAGTCACATTTTAGAAATCTTTTTCCTTCAGTTTTTTCCCTGGGTATAGCACAAACTGGTTGTGATTTGTCTGAACATCAATGATTCTGCCCAAGGTAGGTGTGGTTAGTTCAGAATGGATGACTCTGCCTTTCCTTTCCTTTCAAAGTAGGAGGATATGAGCTCTCCGATTTGCTCAGCTGAACCAGAATGGAACAAAGAGAACATCTCCAAATTTCTATTTTTGAATTGTCCCCAAACGTCTCCACTTGAAAGAGCTCTGATGTACTCATGTTTATTATTCCTGCTTCCAAAATTATATTGATATCCAGGGTACGTTATTGGGTTCTGGCTAATTATTAATATGAGTATCCCTAGTACCTAGCACCGTGTCTGGAATTCAGTAAATATTATAAAAATTCACTCATTCATCCATTCACTCAAAATGATTGGTTCTACATTTTTATGTCTCCAATTCTGGGACTAAGTAAAATTTAGTGGCATTGATAATTTATTATGTAGCTGAGGAACATATTGCCATACCTTTTACTTCATGGGTTAACAATATTTTGAGGAAGTTTTATCTCAAGGGATTAATAGACTATGTTAAAAATAGATAGAAAATTAAATTTTAAAAGTGAGCACAAAGGGCTAAATTGATGCAAGATTTTATTGTGTTTTATAACTTAAAAAAAAAAAGTCTTCTAGATGGATACATTCAGTATCCTGCAGGGGGAGGGTAGTAAAATGGGTTGAAGTAGCTGATCTCAGTAACTCTCCTCTTCCCATAGTAGCTGAGGCTTCCATGTGATTATAGATTTCCACCGAGCTTTCGAAGCTTCCTTACCCCCTGCCAGTGTTGTGAGGCCAGGCACAAAGTGTCTCAAGGCCAACACAGTGAACTTTGGCGGAGATCTATATAGGTCATTTCCTTCCTTCCTTACACTGTGCAGTCTCCTAAAGATTTAGCTACGGCACCATCATCAGACTGTGGGAAATGCATGATAAGCAACAGGTTATTAAAGTCATGCAGTGGGTCTGCAATGTTATTTTTCCCCAAACAGAGATGCTTGTAGTCCGTGTATTCTGCTGTAACAAAATACCATAGACTGCTGAAGCAAGACATTCATTTCCCATGGCTCTGGAGGTGAGAAACCTGAGATCAGCCAGCAGGGTTGGGGTCCTGGTGAGGGACCCTCGTCTGAGTGAAGAGTGCTAATTTCTCAACGGCTTTTCACATGGTGTAAAGAGAGGGAGCTGGCTCTCTGGACTGTTCTAATAAAAGTACAAATTCTATTCATGAAGGCCCCACCTACCTGGTCTCATTATCTCCCAAAAGCCTCATCACCAAAAACCCTCACACTGGGTGTTAGATTTTAACATATGGATTTGGAGAGACAGAAACCTTCAGTCTATACAGGAAACATGGAAATTTCTCATGTTTTGATCTCTTCCCATGTGTCTTAGGATAGTGTGTTCACTTTTAAACTTGGGGGGATTTCCAGATGGCACCAACTAGTTACTTTAAGGACACTGCTTAAATTCAAAAGTGCTATCTCCAGTATTCATCTTCAACAGAGAAGACAAACCCAGATTATCCAAATCCTGCATGTCATCTAGAGAAAGCTGATGTATCTAGAATGGGCAAAGGCAGGAATGCGGACGTGCGTTATCATCAGATAATTCTAGCATGTAGAAGCCTGAATGGAAGCATGCTTTTACATGTTGTCTGGGCTGACATAGCAGACACAAAAATAGGCAAAGGTCCTGACCACACAACTCTGCCCCACTAAACTTTGAGCTCAGCGTAGCTTACCCCATTCTGTTTGACTACTGAGGCTGTAAATTCTTCTTAGATTAAAAAGACCTGAGATTAAAATCTTGACTCCCCTGGTTAATTTTGTAAACTTTGGAAAATCACTTGAGCATATTCTTGCCCGTTTCCTTGTCTATATAATGGGGATGGTGATGAAATAGGTGTTGTGGGGTTCGAGCTTCGTGAATGTTCAAGCCCTAAGCAAACAGTAGTGTAATTGGTATCTAGGAGACAGGATAGCACAAGGTCAACAGCATGGCACATGCCTGGCTTGAACTTCACTCTTCAGTTTTGTGATCTTAACCAAGTTACTGCTCTAGATTTGTGTTTCTTTGTAAAGAGGATGATTTGAATGAGAATAGCATCCTTTTGGGGGTAGTTCCAAGGATTAAATGCTATAGTCTAAGACCTCAGCGTGCTTGCAACAGAGTTGGGTGGTCACACAATACTGTGGAAAGGCTGGCAGGAAGGAAGGCCAATGTAGCTTCCATTTGGCACACTGGACCAGCAAGGCCTGCGTGGCATTCCTTTTCTGTGACAATGGCCTCCTGTGAAGTGCCATGGTCCTGGTCTTCCTGCTCTCCCCCAGAGATGTGATCAACCTTTAGCCACCACTTACTCACTTACCGGGTAGGTTGCAAAACTAGTTTACTTGGTATCTTGCCATCAGATCAGTTCTCACCTGCATTTTCTTCTGGGTCAGAGGATCATGAGTTCTTGGGTCAAGAGCTGTCTATCAGGAAGTCGCTTTGTTAAGCGACCACTCCGAATTTCTTCAAGGATTTCAGTGTGTTGCTGGGTAACAAACCTTTAGTACCTAAAAATCTACACAGATCTTCAGATTTGCTAGCTAGAGCAATTGAATTACAGCTTAGTTAGGAACATCCTGGGATTACCAGGCTGTCAAACACTCTTAATTAATTCCTCAGGGCTGGTTGGTATCTTTTCCACACTCAGAGCACCACGTAATTCTGTGCAGTTAGGTCACAGATGTCCTTCCAGCATTAGGCAGTCGTTCCCATGAACACTTTGCATGTTTCGCATACGGAAAAGAAGTGTGATTGGGGCTGTTATTTGCCTGTGCCTCCTCTAACATATGCTGAGCACTATTGTAAGCATGTAACGTGAACTAATTCATTTAATTTACGAGCTACTACAGAAGGAAATCTAGGCTTTGGGAAATTAAGCAAGTTGCTTCTAGTCACATAGCCTTCCTGGGCTATTTTACCTTTTTACTATTACAAATGTGGCAGGGACAGGGCATCTCGATAGCAACATTTAATTTGTTTCTAATAATTCCAGAGGGCAATTGCTTTCCATTACTCAATTTACGCTGAAGAATTTGATTATACATAGTCATGCAAAAGATCTCTTAAGGCTTGATTAACAGTCATGTAATTCTCATTCTTAAAAATGTGTATTTGGGTCAGAAATTATGAGAATCTCATTATTTTATTTACCTAATGTGAACTTTTTAAAAGTTTTTTTTATTTGTTTCTCTTTCATGTCTCATTTGGCTTATTGGGATGTAAACTTCTTGGTGCTGCTAGAAAACAAATTAAATGTTTCCAAAATATCCAGTCACTGAGTCAAATTGTTTTGTTACCTGTTATAACATCAACCCCACCCCAACCCCACCCAAAGAGATTTTCTTTAGTGTTGCAAAGATTTTGGGGCCACTTATACACTGTTTAATGGTAAAATGCCTTACACCTATTAGGTACTTAGTCATACTTAATGAATTAACTGATTAACATTTCTGACAGTTTTGTAGTTATATCCATGTTACAAAAGAATGCTCAGTTTACTAATGCCTGTTAAACATTATTAATTGAATAAAATTCTTTCACATATGGAACTAAATATAGAGATTTTCTTGAAAAACTAAAAATAGGAATTCCATACAATCCAGCTATTCCCCTTCTAGGTATCTTCCTGAAAGAGTTAAAGATATCATATTACGATGATACATGCTTACTGATGTTTGTAGCAGTGCAACTCATAACAGCTAGATTTTGGAAGCAGCCTACATGTCCAACAAGAGATGAATAGATAAAGAAAACACAGTATTTAAACACAGTGGAGCACTACTGCGCTACAAAGAGGTATAGATTTGAGTCATTCGTAGGAAAATCGGTGCACCTAGAGACAAGGATGTTAAGTAAATCAAACAGACAACATTAAATATCATACAGTTTCTCTTCTATGAGAAACCCAAAATATAAATAAAGAGCAAAATGAAAGACAGAGAATAGGAAATAGGGAGATAGATCTTTTGCAAAAGAGAAGGGGACTATGAGGTAGAGGAAGGGACAGAGGATTAAACAGAATTAAGATGTCTTATGTACATGTACCGACTCCCCACAATTACGTACTATAAACGTGTACCAATAAAAATAAATTTAAAAAATTGATTTCATGCACCTAACAATTTCTTATTACTATTTCCTTCTGTTCATGTGCCATGGGTGGGGTGGGGAGGTGAGGCTTTTGGATCCACACCCAGAAGGGGAGCCCCTGGAGTCTGGGCTCTGTGAATCTTAAATCCTTCTTTCTGTAACAAATATTTTGTTTTAATCATTTAGTATCCTGAAACAAAATTCATAGAAAATATATTCTAGAATGTACCTCATCATGTAAAACGTGTTAATTTTAGTGTACAGGAGAAGGCTATGCATGTAGCTCCGTGCTCAAGTGCTTGCCTAGTATGTGCAAGGCCCTGGTTTCTCCCTAGCACTACCAAACAAAACAAAACAAATAAACACAGAAGAAACAAAAACCCAATGTAAAAGGGAAATAAATAGAGAGAAACATAAGTGCATAACCAAAGAAATACACAGTTATAGCTATACCATAAAACACAATAAAATAGTCCAGTGCTTACACTGATACTATGTTGGAATTTAAGAGATACAGAAATCTTCTACTTGGTTCTTCTTTTTATATTTGTTGTCTTAAATAAGGACTTAACGTACTCTTAGAGCCCCCACAAGTCTCAAGAGTGACACATGCTTCTGTGCCCATTTGTATATACGTGTCTGTTGGAGGCTCAGTTCCACAAGATGCTGTTGGTGACGTGAATGTTAATACTCTCACTACAGTTCTTTCTCTTCTCATTTTTTTTGGTATGAGATTTTTGGGGGTTTTGTTTGTTTGTTTTTGGTTTTTTTGAGGCAGAGTCTGGCTATGTAGTTCGGACTGGCCTTGAACTCCCTATATAGTCCAGGCTGGCACTGAACTCACAGTGGTCTTCCTGCCTCAGCCTCCTGAGTGCTGGAATTATAGGTGTGCGCCACCACGCCTGGCTCACTACAGTCCTGAAGGAGACAAGCAACACTCTTCCCTCAACTCATGTGGCAGCTGTATTCCTAGAATACTGTTTTATTAAAACCATGCTAAAAGTAATTCATGTTTATATGTAAAAGAGATGGCAGATTACAAGTTGTGAGACTAATCTATATACTGTAAGATGTTTAATATTATCTCCCCACTAGATGTTAAAAATTAATAAATGTGTACATTTATAAGGTATGATTTTTTTTGTGTGTGTGTTTTTGTTTTGCTGAACTGGGCATTGAAGCTGGGGCCTTTGCACTGGACTATCTCTTGATCCCTTTTTTATTTTTGAGACAAAGTCTTTCTAAATCACTAAATTGCCCAGGCAACCCTCCTGTCTCAGCCTCCCACTGTACTGTGAACAGGGACACTCGACTATGATGTGAAATTTTAATAAAATTTGGCACGAATAAATAAAGTTAATTAACTTATTCATCTCCTCATTTATCATGTGCGATGAGAACATTTGAATTTTACCCTTGCTTATTTTCAAGTATAGAGTAAGGCAACAGATTATCAACTATAGTCATTCTCTTGTGCTGTCGACCTCAGCACTAGGCCACCTGTCTAGCTGAAGCTTTGCAGCCATTAACATCTCCTTATTCTCTCCCCTCCCTCAGTCTCTGCTGACTGTCATTCCTTGTCTCCACTTGTATTAGTTCAACTTGTTTCAGATTCTACACATATGTGAGATCATGTACCATTTGTCTTTCAGGGCCTAGTTTATTACACGTGATATAATGTACTTACATTTGTCTTGTTGCAAATGACAGAATTTCCTTCCTTTTCAAGACAGAACAGCATTCTATTGTTATATATACAGATATATACATATATATAGAGAGACTATATATATATACATAGACTATATATAGTATAGTCTATAGCTATAATATACATAGTCTATAATATATATAGCTATATATAGTCTATGTATATATTACATGTGTATTCTATGTCTCATATACATGCACACGTATCAACTTATATGTAAATACATGGAATGTATATATGTATATATATACAATGGAATGCTATTCAGCCTTAAAAAGGAAGGAAATTCTGTTCATTATATACATATATGCACATATATATGCTGCACATATATTAACATGTATATATGTACCTATTCATATATATCATATTTTCTTTATTTGCTGATGAGACTTACGTTAATTTCAAATCTTGGTTATTATGAATAGCCCTGCAGTGAACATAGGAGTACAAGTATCTCTTTAACACATTGATTTCAATTCCTTTGGATACACACCCAGAAGTGGGATGGCTAAATCACATGGTAGTTCTATATTTAGTTTTTAGAGAAACCTCCATCCCATTTTGTATAATGGGTGTGTCAGTTTACATTCTCACCCACAATATGCAAAGGTTCCTCACCCTCCACATCCTTGCCAGTGTGTACCTGTCATCCCACCAGGTGGAAGTAATATCTCACTGTGCTTTTAATTTGCATTTCCCTAACGAGTAGTAATGTTTAGTATTTTATGACGAACCTGCTGGCTGTTTGTACGCTCTATTTGGAGAAATGTCTACTCAGATTCTCTCCCCATTTCTTAATTGGGTTATTGTCTTGCTATTGAGTTGCTCCCCCACCATGTTTAAAGGAAATCATACCTCTCACTTCTAGGCCCGCCAAAAACACCTTGCAGATTTCCAAATGGCCCCAGTAGGAAGCACAGTCTTGGTTGAGAACTACCACCCTGGAGGTTTATGGGAAGCTGGGATAGAAGGAATTTCTGTATTAGTCTGGCCAGAGTGGCTGGAATTCATCACAGTGGTTTCTTAGATACTGTTTCTTGGAACTTTCAATCTACTTTTCATAAAATTTTTATTTGGAAATTTGGTTGGGTCAAATAAGTACAATGTTGCAAGCTATGCCTGAGCCCACTTTCTATAGGGTGATGCTTTCTTATCTTCTACTAACTGAGGAGCTTTCTGTGTCTTTGCAAAGGCAACCACGTTTGCAAACTATCTCTTGTGAAGTCTGGACATCTAGCTTCTTGTTCATATTTAAGACCTTCTGATTCTTCAGTGATTCTAGTTCAATTTCTGAATGTGGATTTCGAGTGGTTTATTAATCTCTTCCCTCGGTGGGTTTCCCTCTAAAATCTTCACACTTTATTAATTACAAAATTGTAACCACTAGCTAGCTACCTAGTAGTTTCAGTGAAATGGGGTGTTCCTTGTGATCAAATTCTTAGTAGATAAAAAGGACCAATCACTACTAGAATGTACAGAGAAACCAAGCTGAAAAAGATCTTTCAAATGATCTTTGTCACTTCAGAGCGTGAGCTGATAAACTACGGTGGCTATTTGTTTTTTTTTCACCACGAAACACCAGAAGTCCTTGGTGTAAGTTTCTAATCTTCTTTCAAAAATCACTCAGCAAAATAAATTAACAGAAAGATAAAAACCAAACTTCACAGGTAATGAGTATGTTTTCAGTTGATTGAGATCTCTTCAAAGGTTCATCCTAACACTGAGGCTTTGGCGCCACGGAAGGTTGATGGACGGTAGCTGCTGCCCCCTAGTGTAAGGTCCCTTGCTACTGCAGACAGTGGGTTCCTGAAATAGCCAACTAAATGGGAAAGATAATTGGAAAATTTATACTGTCCCTTAATGCTAAGTGAAATAAACCAGGCACAGAAGGTTAAGTATCGCATGGTTTCTCATAAAAGAAATATGAATATAAATCATGTAAATATAAATAATTTAAGGAAAAAATAAGAGATGGTAGGAAACAAAGGTAGACTCTGGAGTTGGGATGGAGATTTTGGGAAAGGGTAAAGGAGGGGGCTGGGGCCAGGGGAGGAAACAAACCATCAAGATACAATTTACATGAACGTTTCCCCAAGCTGAATGTAGTTAGTATGCATCACAAAACATATATCAATAAAAAGTTACAAAAAAAAATAAAAAGTTGCATTAGTCTTTCAAAATGAGAACTTAGAACACTTTTTAAGATTTTTTTTCAGAAATAGTAATTTGGTGTTTCTGTAAGTTTGATTTTTCTCATGTTTTCTGCTTTTTCCACTTCTGGGCTGATCACGTAATTTTCAGGTTTGAGTGATAAATAAAGATGTGGTACTGGTTGTTCAACAAACAGAACAAACAGTGCTATTAAAGGCACAATGATACCCTTTCCTTTCCTCTTCACTCTCTTGTCTTGTGGTGTTTTAAAACTTGCTACTCAATGTTATTCTAAAGACAGACAATTGTAATTGTTAGCTTTAGTTTTAGCATTCCTGTTTATTCATCTTTATGTTGTATAATGCTAGGATTATGGATATAAAAGCAAATTTAACTTATATTAATTGCAAATACAATGTGCTTTGGAATTACCAAAATTACACAATTTTAACAATTTGTATTTTGGGATACTCGTATGCATACACATTTCCTCCTTCTCCTTATTCCTTTTTTTTTTTCAGTAATATGAATTGAATCCAGGGTCTCACACTGAGCTATATCCCCACCCTTTTTTTAAAAAAAAATTTGAGATGGCCTCTCACTGAGTCACTAAATTGCCCAGGCTGGGCTTGAACTTGGAATCCTCCTGCCTCAGCCTCCCATAGTGCTTGGATTACAAGCGTGTGTCTGGCTATATATTTCATTCTTATCAGAACAGGGAAAATGCTGCACAAAGCTGCTTCTGCTGTTTTTAGTCCATGTCTTAATCGGTGCCCCTTCAACCAACACCCTTTACCTTTGTTTCACTGAAGAACTGTGAGGAAAAAGGCCCACGAGTTGCTCTTTGCATTTCCCCCTTTGATTCTATGTTAAAATTTTCAGCTTAAGTGGCTGGTCAAGTAATAGGAGTAAGAAAACGTGTGACAGGATTTCTTGTTCCCTTCTTTTGCTTAGACCGCCCTGGTCTTCTCTCTGTAGTAGAGGAAAGCTGTGGTCGGAATGGAGTGATGGCCCTCCCCAGACCCTCCGCTTCTGCTGGCTCTTTGCTGGTGTGACACAGTTGCCTTGTACTGGATTTGCATCTTGGCGAATCCCTCACACTGTGGGGCCACTGGGGTTCTGTGTGCCTGGGACACTGTGAATGTCCTGTGCCGATGGGAAGGTAAGGTACAGCAGGTATTTCTTTTGTTCTCACACACACTTTCCATGTAGTCCACACTGGGCTTGAACTCACTATGCAACCTATGCTGGCACCAAACTTGTGGCAATCCTCCTGCCTCAGTCTTCCGAGTACTGGGGTTGGAGGTGTGCAGCGCCATGCCCAGCCAAAACTAAAATTATTAGGAATTTCCTTCTGCTAACAGCAGAGTATTAAACCCAGCATAGGACCCTTCTATCCTTTGATCACACTATCATGCTATCAGTCTATATCCATCCGTCCATCCACCTTCGGTCTTACCAGTTCTGTTTGTCTGGAGAACTCTCACCAGCACGTCCACCAATAACCCTTCTCTATCCTGTGTCTTCCTGGATTTGTTAGCTCTTCTTTCTCTGAATAATCAGTGTATCTGTTTCTACCAGATCCCCTCTCCACTCCTTCGTTTATCCTCTCTGATCTGTGAGTGAGATCTACAAATGACAGTTGTGAGTGGTAGTTACTATTTCTGGAGCTCTTTATTCCATGTCAATCCATATTTCCAAGCAACGTTATTTTGTTTCTAGAATTTCTATTAATATCCTTACAGCACAGTTTTCAGCTGATGAACTCTTTTAACTTTGTGTATTTTACTGCAGTGTGATAATAATGCTCTTCAAAATCAGCCAGATGTGCAATTCTTTTTTTTATATATGTGCCACTACTTTAATGAAGTGAGTTTTAGTCTATTGATCTTCTGTCCTTGATCAGCCAGTCAATCAACTACCATAGATCCAAAATAGACATTATTTCTTTGAATTTCCCACAGTGTGACAATAGAATGTTTCCTACAATGGACATTTCCTTATAGAGGAAGCTTCAGCAGCTTTTGCTCCTTCATTTTTCTTTTCTTCTTCTTCTTTTTTTTTTTTTGAGACAGGTTCTCAGTTTGTAGTTCACGTGAGCTTTGAACTCGCTATGTAACTGTGTAACGCAGAATGGCCTTGAACTTGTACTCCTCCTGCCTCACTCTTCCTCATGCTTCTGCTAGTCTTTATGAAAAAATGAAGTCTTGCTTCTTAACAATTTTGAAAGCATCGGATAATAGAACTCTAAGTCCAAAGTAAAGACCTGCAAGAGTTAGAAAGAACCATAGAATTGTGTAGTCCAATCCCTGCTCTGTTTCCACACACGCAACTCTTTTGTTTGACAGGTGAGAGTTAGGCAATTGTGTAAGAACCAAGTTCCTTTGCCACATGTGCACAACAGAAGCCCTGTCCTGTGTACAAAGATCATGTTCCTTCGCTTTAGACTGTTTGTCCATTTCGGGGGGGGGTGTAGATTCAGTTTGTTTTAGGAAACAGCAGGAATAAAGAAGAGTAATTTGGCAAGATGAGAGAGAAAGAAAACCAATTTTTTTTGAGATTTAAAAATATGATCCTAATGACTATGTTGTTGTCTTTCATGCACAGTCTATCTGTAAAATCGTTGCTCTCTGTTTAAGAGAATATGGCAGATACTACCAAACTGTACACCTGACCACTGGAAAGCACAAAACGTGACACAGGAAGCAGAATGTATAGGAACTTTTTAAAAAAGCAGTAAGTATTATGGAGAAGGGTGACTTCAGAGTAAGGAGAAGGTGACTAATTTTCTGAGTTGGGAGACATTTTTATTATGATCAATGACTATTCCCTTTACTCTACAGATCACAAAATAAATAAAATAGTTTTTCAAAGTCACACAGTAAGCAGCAGAAACTTATTATTTTTCACTACAGTATCTACCCTTTAACCTAACCTGCTCCAAATGTTTTCTTCTCAGCTCTGGAGATCAAACAAAAATACAGACTTGGGGTAAAGATCCGGAATGAAGGGAAAAAATGAGAAGGTAATTAGTATGTACAGGGCAAGGTGTCTTTTTAATAAATTAAACTAAAAATAGTAATAGCCACCTCTGAACTTCCTCCTGAATTTGAAAGTCTTCCGAGCAGCAGAGTTTCTCACTATAAAATGAATTTTTAAGTGCAATTTAGCAGCATGAATGCTGAACTCTAAACAGAAGGGAATTTCTGGGCGAGTTACAGGTGATATGTCCAGTGTCACAAGATCAAGTGGTGATTCTGTGAAGATTGAAGGAGCTTTAACTTCAGGCTGCTCTGGACATAACAGCGCCAACCCAAAGTCCTCCTGCAGAGGGCATAGGATGACCAGGCAGCGCCCACACTGTTTGCCGTGTGCAGTGGAGAGCCTGGGCGCCCCTTTTTCCTCAGTCTCCTTGCAGGAAGGCTGAGGTCAGGCTTCCCATGCAGGTAAAATCTCCTAGCTCTTTCCACAATGATTCTCTGGGCTGCAGCCCCGGTTAGAGAATCGTAAGCCTTTTCTAAATCAAATAAATGGTGGACAAAGGTTGAGGAAAGTCCATCAGAAATAGGTTTGGTTTTTTTTTTTTTTGTGGTTGTTTCCTTTAGGGCATTCTAAATAAAAGAAGCAAGTGAAATAATTATTAAAAAGTACTTTGAGCCAGACATGGTGGCACATGACTGTAATTTCAGCACTCTGGGAGCCTGGGGCAAGGAGGATCAGGAGTTCCTTTGAGCCCACATGGGTAGGTGGTTTAGCAACTTAGCAAGATCCTGTCTCAAAAAACATTTTTTTTAAAGCACTGGGGATGTAGCTCACTGTAAAAGCCTTGGGTTCAATCCCCAGTAGCACAGAAACAAAAACAAAACAAAGAAAAAGAAAACAAAACATACTTGACCAATTCAATCTAAGAATTTACTTGAAGACATTATCGGGTGAAGAAAGGCAGTAAAACTAATTTCCATTTGGGCAGGAATGTTTTTATTCTGCTGAGTGATGTTAAGCGCCCCCCCCTTTTTAA